>JAHVYB010000028.1:206189-315362 GCA_020623695.1 Calonectria henricotiae
CGCTGCCCCTTTCTAACACAGACTGTCGTAAATAGTCGCG
This sequence comes from Calonectria henricotiae, assembly GCA_020623695.1. NCBI lineage: Eukaryota > Fungi > Ascomycota > Sordariomycetes > Hypocreales > Nectriaceae > Calonectria > Calonectria henricotiae. The sequence goes on from JAHVYB010000028.1 coordinate 206,230, forward strand.
GCTAAGCGTGGGGGGCCGGGCTCCTGTCCCGCTGTTCGCACACCTGGAGCTTGTACCGGGTCCTGGGCCGTACCCCCCCCGCCGCCTCGGCCCGACAGCCAGCCCCCTTCCCCACCACGGACCCACCCCCCCACCCCCCTTCCCCCACCCACCCCCCCCCACCCCCCCCCCCCCCCCCCCCCCGGAAATCTCTGTTGCGTTTCTTTCACTCGTTCTTTTGTTTCCTTCTTCACTTCATTTCACCCACCACATTCGTTTCCGGTCTCTAAAACCACTTTCCTTCCCTATTTTTTATATCTTCTTTCGCGAGACCTTCTCATCCCTCTCTTGACCAGTTCCCGTTAGTCTGGAGAAGTCTCTCGCTTTTTTGGTTTTGACTTCCAACGTCCTTTGATCTGTCAAACGAAGCTCTTTTCCACCGAGCCTCGATTGGAGAGTTCTGTTGGAAATCCCACCCTCGTTCTTTGTTCTTTAGGGGAACTAGAAGCTCTCTTATATGCTCATGTCTGCTTTTCCTTTTTTCCTTTGAACGTCAATCTGTCACGGATTGAGTTTGAAATCTCACCCGCCTGGTGCGAACCTATTGCTTCGAAACCTCCCAACCGACCTCACACCAACTCATCGAAGACGGATTTGACATCCGCTTGAACACTCCCGTACCCCTAGTTCATTCTCTCTGACGTTGTGGGTTTCGTTATCCACACCCAGCCTAGGTCTGCAGCTCAATTCCTAATTTCCTCATCGAGTCTCCACGTTGGCACAGCACGCAGCGACCGTGCCTGATCTGCGATACCTCCGACATACCTAGCCTTCCGCCACCCTCCTGTCCCCCTGCTACCTGTATCTGATACCCCAGGTGGAGGTCAGATAAATCTTATATCATCATGGTCAACCGCCATCCTCCCTTGTCTCCACGCAACTCTGGTTTTATCCCCCTCGGCACTGGCAATTCCAACGACATGGACGGCATTCCTCTCAGCACCGTTAAGAGCAATGTCTCTGTCAAGTCTACCGGTCACCGCAAGCCCCTTGCTGGCACCGACTCATTCGACTCCAACGATCAAAATGACGAAAAGGAGCTTCGCCGTGGTCGTCGCCGCAAGCTCGAAACTACACTCCCTCGTTCCAACACTGGCGAGGAGTCTTCATTGAACGCAATGGGTAGACTGTACAACAAGATCATCGGCTTCTCCATCATCACTCGTTACCTTGTCTATGTCGTCCCCGTCGGTCTTATGCTCGCCATCCCTCTCATCGTCCTACCAGCCACAGGCCACAAGCATGATGTCAGAGTTGGTGCCTCAGTGGGCTCAACCAAGGCGCCAGCCTTGTTCAAGCTCTTCCTCTGGATTGAGATCATGTGGCTTTCTCTCTGGGTTGCCAAGGTTGTCGCATGGTTCCTGCCTACTGTCTTCATCTTTTTCTGTGGTGTTGTCAGCATGGGCACTCGCAAGTATGCTCAAGTTCTCCTCAACCTCATTCTGCCCATTTCGTTCTTCTTCTGGGCCCTGGCATCATACGTCACATACCAAAATCTGTACCGTACCGAAAAGGACGCCATCGTTTGGTGTCAAAACATGAGCCGTATTCTCGGCGCCCTGTTTGTCTCGTCGGCTGTCTTTCTCGCTGAGAAGGCTATTGTCCAGCTCATTGGTATTACATACCACCAGCGATCTTTTGCCAACAGAATCAAGGCTTCGAAGCGTGAAATCCACCTGCTTGGCTTGCTCTACGATGCCTCTCGCACATTGTTCCCCATGTACTGCCCCGAATTCGCTGATGAGGACCACATCATCAACGACAGCATTGAGATGATGCTCCGCGGCAATAAGGGTCACAAGCGATTGGGTTCCAATGCTCCTATGAAGATTATTGGTGATGTCACCCGTATTGGAGACAAGCTCACTTCCGTGGTTGGAAATGTCGCATCTGAGATTACCGGCAAACAGGTCTTCAACCCCAACTCTGCTCACTCGATTGTTCTCGAAGCTTTGGAGAAAACCAAGTCTTCGGAGGCCTTGGCTCGCCGAATTTGGATGTCGTTTGTTGTCGAAGGCCACAACGCACTTGTTGTTGACGACTTCCGTGAGGTGCTTGGTCCTGCCTACAAGGATGAAGCTGATGAAGCCTTCTACTCCATTGACAATGACGAGAACGGTGACATCAGTCTTGAGGAAATGGTTTTGAAGGTTGTCGACATGGGCAAGGAGCGAAAGGCCATTTCCGAAGGCATGAAGGATATTGGTCAGGCTCTGCGCGTGTTCGACAAGATTCTTCTCTTCTTCGTCCTGTTGCTGGTCATCTTCATTTTCCGTGAGTCATTTTCTTCAACTAATCCATTCGCTTTTGCTAACTCGTCCAAGTCATCTTCTTCCAGAGCAGCTTCGTTAAGACTCTCACCACGGCTGGTACTACTCTGCTCTCACTTTCCTTCGTCTTTGCCGTCACCTGCCAGGAATTCCTTGGCTCATGCATCTTTCTGTTTGTCAAACACCCTTACGATGTCGGCGACCGAGTCGAAATCACCAGCACCGTCATGGTTGTCAACAAGATCTCCCTTTTGTACACTGTCTTCCACCGTGGTAACAACCAAATCGTCCAGGTTAGTAAAGGGAACCACTGTGCTATAGAATGCATTTACTAATGGTCATAGATTCCCAACATTCAACTGAACACTCTTTGGATCGAAAATATTTCTCGAAGTAAGGCAATGAGTGAGACCGTTGAAGTAAATGTATCATTCGACACTACCTTTGAGGATATAGAACTTCTTCGCGCCGAAATGGAGAAGTTTGTGCGCCACACCGACAACTCTCGTGATTTCCAGCCCGAGTTCAACATCGATGTTGGTGGTGTTAGTGATCTTGATAAAATGTTGCTCAAGATTGAAATCAAGCACAAGTCCAACTGGCACAATGCTGCGGTTCGAGCCAACCGTCGATCAAAGTTCATGTGTGCTTTCGCCCTCGCACTGAAGAATGTTCCTATCTATGGTCCTGGTGGTGGTATTGAGCCCCTTGGAGGCCCTACCAACCCATCTTACTCGGTTACTGTCAGCGACGAATTTGCTGTCAAGGCCCGTGAGGACATTGACAAATCCAAGGACGAAGAGCGTATGGTTCCTATTGCTGGCAAGAAAGACATCGGAGACAGCGAGAAGGCTGCTATGGATGAGCTGAACTCTCGCCCCATTATCTTGGATGATGACCTAGCCCTGGGCTCGGATACGCACCATGGATTGAAGCGAGATGGTACTACTCACGGCCGTCGCAAGGCTGGCGATACCTTGCCCGTTCTTACCCTGGAAACTGCCCCTAGGTCCAGCCTTTCTGTGAGATCTACCAGACGCCCCAGCCCTAGTTCCAGGAGCCCACGAGGCAGCCCCTTTGACGAAGAAGCTCAGACAGGCATGGGTTCAACTGCCTATCACCCCAACATGCAAGCTAGTGGCGTAGCTGGTTACCAATCATATAACTTGCCTGGCTCCGGAAGTGGAATGCCTCAAAGCACACCCTCGCAACGAAAGGCGCCACCCAAAGGACAGCCGCCATCTGGCCAGCAATAGCCACCCAAGTCTCGGATAAATGAGCAGTATAATGACTGAGTGTAGAGATATAGGGCAACGCAAGCCCTGGAGCTTTGGTTTCAATTTTTCATTTGGTGTATATGGGGTCATTATTTGGAAGCAAGAAGCTGTCCCTGTTGGGAAATAGAAAAGGTGACCCGTGAATTCACGGGCGGATGTATTTGGATTCACGAAATTGGCTGGGTTTCCTATTGTAACCCGGGATCGCGGAGTATCCCGTGGATTCTTACGATGACAAGAAATTTTAGAACATATATTATTCATTTTACTCAGTCGTGGATGTGACCCTTGAAGGCGTTGTGAAGTTGGCCTTATGTTCTATTTAACAGACGTGCTCAGGTGGTGGCACATCACCATCTTTGGCTCCCATGTCCGTCTTGAGTACTCGACCGAAGAGCTCAAGGAGGACTTCAAAGCATATCTTGGTTATGGCCGGATCATAGCGGCCTTTGCTGAGTTCGTCGCGGATGAAGGCGTGCTGGGCCCAAGCAAACTCGTGGAAGCTAGCGACGACACCAGCCTCGCGCAACTTGGCACGAATGAGATCTCGGCCGGCGTCGGGGACATGTGTATCCTTGATGCCAAAGATCATGGCAACCTCGCCCTTGAAGTTGGCGAAGAGGTCGATGGTGTGGTTGCTATCAGGTGGCGGGGTTGTCGATGTGTTGGCGGCTGTGTATGGGCCAAGGGTGCGCGAGTGAATGTCTGTGGCAAAGTATGAGACGCAGGCGGTTATGCGATGGTCAAGCTACGGATGGTAAGTTGGTGGGAGTTTGAAGGGGGAGGGGAGGTTAGATGAATGTAAGAGAGATAACGTACAGCAGCACGGACTGCGAGATGACCGCCGAGGCACATGCCTGTGGCACCAATGAGACCGGTGCAAGTAGGCAGAGTGAGCAAGTAGTCTACGGTGGCATATGAGTCGGCATCGTAGGACTCCAGGGTCTGAAACAATACATGGGATTAGTCTATGCTGAGAAGAACATGAATGATAGAAGGAGGGAGAGACTGTACCTTTTCAATCTTGTATTGGTTACCACGGTCAGTGTCTGCGACGTCATACTTGAGAGGCTCTGGGCCAGTGAAGTCATGGTAAGACGAAGGGGCGGCAACAATGTAGCCTTGGCCAGCAATCTGGCGGGCGAAACGGGCGACAGGACCAGTCACTGCAAGACTGTGTTGGAAGAAGAGTTTCGAGTGCGGTGAATATTCAACGCACCTTGGTAGATTTCACTGAAGAGACAGACTCCGGGGAAGCGTCTGCCACGCAAGAAGAGAGAATGTTAGAGCGGCTTCGTAAGCCCAATTAACAACCAAGTGACATACGCCTTGGGGTACCCAGGGATAGTGGGGTGAAAGAGGAAAATGCCTGCTAGCTGTTAGTGATGTGGATTCGGTTGAGAGGGGAAGAGTAACAATCGTACGCATGGAACCATCTTTGCCATTGGCAGATGTGAGGACATCGACGTGGGATTCCTTGATCAACATGGTGATGGCTGTTATGGACGTTAAGCTTCCTGTGATGGAGGGGTTTTTGCTAGGTGAGGGGAGCCTCTAAAGCGATGCATTTGATAGGTTGTGAAGATCACGTGGATCCCGCTTGACGCAGCTCCAAGTATTTTCTTGATTGTGGTGGCATTCAACCACCAGGCCGCGCCCATTGATTTGGCTATTTGCTGTAAACTGTATTGTTTTTAAGACCATAACTAGTGATACCACATTGCGGCTGGTGGTGGTGACCTAGGGAAATGTCTGGGTTGAGGGAGCAGCACCAGTAGTCTGGTAAGCAAAACCCTCATATAAAGACAAGGCCAATAACCTCAATGGAAATCTTTTATCTACTGGTATTTTTTCATGAATAAAACATGGGGTCAATTTTATTTATACATAGTCTTTCTTAATAACAATCATTGATCGGTTCGTGGCCTGGCTCGTGCTTCTCCAAATGCTAGTTGGCTCTGGCCACTGATAGAGTCAGCAGACTGACTAAAGACCTGGCCCTTTGGTCGATATCCAAATTTCCTAACACGCTGCACCTCTTTTTCGGTGATGGGCAGCTCTCACCCACCACTACTATCCCTAACGTTCGTACGCGCAAGTGCCCCTTTGAGCCACCCTGTGGGCCTAGTCCCTTTAAGAGACTTCACCTTGCGGCGCTCCAACAACAGACAATCACGAGATTCCTGCCACCGATGCCCAGAACATTCCAGCTGTTAGTGATCTCGAAGATTCTGGCAATTATTATGGGGATAATTATTACGTAGTGGGTTTTTGTATGCCATCGCAAGGTTTTGAAGACACAAGGATCACGAGTTGGATGATTCAAACGGTTAGCATAATGTGTGTCATTCATTTTTTCACCCCCGTACCAAGGTCAACAAAAATTTTTGCCAGTTTAATTATCAATATGTTGACTGTTGTTAAATCATGTCATGGCCTTCTACTTGGAAGAGAAATCAGGAAAGTGAGAAAATTATTCAATTTAGCACGAGTCTATTGGCACTTAATACGCCTGACTTCATCGCGCCAAGGAAGTTACCAAAAGTGAATAACGGAATGCTTTAGAATACAAAGAGGATTTTTTTTAAGGAGCGTCCAAATATTTCATCATAACCATATCCGTACGTAAATATTCATTCAAAACCATTAACATCCTTGAATTGGAAGTTGGACTATGCGACCAGCCTAGATGTCGCAGCAGTAACTCTTGCACTCCTTCTTGCCATAGCACTCGACATGAAGCTTGGTATAGCTGATGGCACCAGTGTAAGGAGCAGGCTTTCTCTTATCGTATCCAGAAGAGGGATGGCCACGCTTGCAGTGGCCACCATCATAGGCAATCCAAAAGTCCTTGTCGCAGAGGTCGGGGTAGCTGGGGAACTCGTCGACTGGGATGGAGCAGACGTTGCCGGAGCAGTAGGAGCTGTAATTGAGGTCGGTAACCTTCTTTGGGCCGCGCCACTTGCTGTCATAGACGCCAATGTACGACGTCTCCTTGCCACGGCGCCAGTAGTCACCGCTGTACGTGATGACGAGGCAGTCGCCGTAGCCACCCTTGCAGGAGCCAAACTTTCCAGAGACGGTGTAGTCGCTGCCCCTCTGGCAGTCGACAGAGGCGCTGAAGCCACCCTTGAACTTGGGGTGCCCCTTGCCCCGGCCGTAGCCGTAGCTGGTGCACTTCAAATTGGGCTTGGGGCACGTCTTCGTACAGAAGCGTGGGAGTTTGGAAAAGTCGCGTTCGTCGAGCTCCTCATCACGCTCTTCAAGGCCATCATCACGCTCTTCGAGGTCATCGAGGTCACGCTCTTCGAGGTCATCGAGGTCACGCTCTTCGAGGTCATCGAGGTCACGCTCTTCGAGGTCATCGAGGTCACGCTCTTTACCCCCAACATCCCCGGGGTAGTAAGCCTTGCACCTGGGAGGGTTGTAGGTGGGCGTTTTGCAGTAATTGTCAGGTTTACCACCAGCAATGACACCTGCAGCAACGAAGCTGATCATGGCAATAACGGAGGTCTTCATTTTGACGGCGGTGTGTTTTTGGGAGTAGGTTTCTTTGAAGGGGGAAGAGAAGAAAAAGAGGCAAACAAGATGGAAGTTGGTACCAAGAGTCAATGGTGTGCTTTTGCTATGCTCTGTGTTGGAAAGCTTATTGAGCTGATTGCGATTTTTAGGTCTGAAAGGGGAGTATCAAGGCGTTTTATATTCTTTGAGAGGTACATCTCCCTCTCTGTTCTGCCTGTCTGTCTTATTCACTCCAAAGCACTTACATGTGGTGGCGAATAATGATAAACAGCCACCTGAGCTATGATACGCCGTCCCCAGCTAGGAGTACATGTCAGCGGCGGTATGTGAAAAAGCCTTGCAAATAGTAGATCGGTGTTTTCCCGATTTCCTTGGCCAGGTTCCCATCAAGAGCCCACTAGTCTCATCTGATGCCCGTACCTCTTTCTTTACTTTTTGTTTAGGTCGCATACATGCTGCAGGGGTTGGAACGGCACAGTACCGGACTGCGTCGGGTATAGCTACTTCAGTCCCCTCTTGATACGAGTATAAGTCAAAGTATTCTACATTCGTTCAAAATGCTTTTTTCTCGACAGATGCCCCAAACAAGTCTGATCATGGCAATAGACTACCCATTTTGACCCTATCAGCAAGTCCCTTCCAGAACGTTTATGTGGTGCACCTCTCTATCTCCTTTAGCCCGTGGTCACAATTGTCTGGGCCAATTCACTACATCTGCCTTGAGCGCTAGCTCTCATTGCAACCTTGCTCATCTTCATGGAGTAATGACCGCTACATTTTACCTGACAATGGGTTGGTGATAATATCATGACCTTGCACGGACATAGCTTGCTGGTACACGCCGATGCAGGCCACGGTGTTTCCTTGGCCGGATGAATATGTAAGACAAATGTGCAGTGTCGCGCAGAGACAAGACGAGAAGAGGGGCACTCTCTCTTTCTCAGCTCATGAGATTAACACCACGAAATGACTACAGTTTTTTGCATCAGTTAAAGCCTCATAGTCTTGCCGGGCTGACAGGAAAAAAGCATGGCTGTTGTGCCATGGCGGACCTGGCCCGAGCTAACGCCATCAGGCACACAGCAATGAAGCTAACAAAACCGCGGCTTGCATTCATCGAGTCTACTAAGGTAATCTAATGGCTCTCTTCTTCGATCATGTATGGTTACTGGTTTAACTTTCGACCGATCGGCAGGAACAATCAACGCCTGGCTTTCTGGAAAGCCAATCGCGACCCACGAGTAGCATATGGCGCTCGTATATGCAGTAGATCTCATCAAGTGGTCACCAAGAGCCCCAATTTGCTTCTGCTTTAGCTATTTATGGATGCACACCACGCCCAGCGGCACATGGCGCAGAGGTGGAAGGTTGCATCACTCACTACATGTTGCTTCGGCCCTTCGCCGTCTAGGCCAACTCGCCGGTGAGTAGTGATGGCCTCTAGTGCCAAATGCAAGTTTCTTTTGGTTACAGAGCTGAAGTGCTCAGAAAGTTCCACTTTCACACCACCACGGTGCAATTCATTGATGTGGCCGGTTATTCTGGTGAGACCTCGCCGTCTACCATCGGATCCCCCTCCCCGGATCATCGCAGCCCGGTGCCCGGTACGTCATCGTACAGCCATCGCCAGTGAGACACAATGATTAGAGGACTAGGCAGTTGGATTAAGCTTCAATAACCTTCTCCGTAACTAACTGTTAATTGCGATGATTTTCTAACAGCCATCCCAGTATCAGCCCTGAAGTCCACTTCCTCGAGAGGCTGTGCCCCACGTTTCAAGTTCATATTAACCCTGCAATAAAATGAATAAGATTGATGAAATAAATAAACAAATATAACCTTCTCAACGTAATTATTACTTGGGCCTAAACCTATTCAAGTAATTCTATGTCTCTTATCCCTTCTGGTTCGCATCATCCCTCTCGCCCGAATGTGCGTCTGGCCAACGTCTTGATGCTTGTATGTGTCATCATCGAAGGTGGGGTTTGGCCACTCCATTTCCTCAGCTACGACGCCTCGTCTCAGTCTTCTCTTCTTTTAAAAGCTGCCAACTCAGAGACATATGCGTCTTGTTACCTCCGCACGGACTAGATCTTAGTAGTTATTTTCCACCCCTCCAGTCTCACACGGAGCCATCCTATTCCGGCGCCTGCAATGAGGAAGTTCACGCCAGCAAAGACGGCGGCAAACTTGTAGCTACCGCCGTCGTCCGCAACGATTGCTCCGGCGATTGGAGGGCTTGTAAGTATGCCGATCGCTTCCAAAGACATAATGGTGCCCATTCGGAAGCCAAGCTCTTCTGGTTGTGAGATATTAGAAACTAGAACTGGGCCTAGACCGATGCCAGCGCCAGAGGTTATTCCAAAAAGAACCGCAAAGCTGATGAAAGCGCCATCTCCGCGACCAGGCAGCCGGAGAGCCAAGACCACTATGGCCGAGAGAAGTACCATGACAATCATGACATTGAATTGGCCGACCTTGTCGGCCACAACATTAGGCACCGTGCGCCCAAAGAAGCTTCTTACATTAGCCGACGTAGCACCACTGGGATAAAAGCAGTCAAAAGGTCACCTTGCTCCATTCATGAAAGAAACGAGTGAAAGTGCCAAAGTCTCCTCCATGCCGTAGTGGATAGCCTCTGTGACAATATAGTTAAAAGGCACAAACATGTCCCCTGTTTTGCGGTCAGACATTCCGGCTCTTCCGGTGTTTGGATATCAGCCACTCACAGTATAGGAAGAAGCAAGACACAGCCACGATACAAAAGTTCAGCTCACCGGTCGGCCGCAAGTAGGTCTTGATGTCAAACGCCATAGGTCTATGTTCCCAATTCGACGTAATTGCCAAGTTGGCAAAGATCAACAAGCCAAGAATCACAAAAGCACAGGTTCTAACCGTTCAACCAAAGCCAATGTCTAGGATCAAGTGTTGAGCCATCTACGGAAACACAACGCCTCCAACCGACGATCCTGCAACAACTAGACCGAGAGCAATCGCTCGCTTCTTTTCAAAATAGGTCTGGGCCTGTCGATGGTCAGCGTGGTCTCGCATTTGCATGCATCACTATAGCCCAGCGCACTAGATGTACTCACAGCAGTTACGGCTGGCGAGAAGACCAGTGACGATCCGATTCCAGAGCAAATAGACTGGCTGAGCATAATTTGGTAATACTCGCGGGAGATGCTCAGCATCATTAGCCCAAGAACATGCAAGACAGATCCAATCAGAATTGGGACACGGGGACCGTAGTTGTCAAACCGTCTCCCTCCCACTGGCGAGAAAAATAGCATGCAAAAGACTAAAAACACAGGATATTAGTGGTCCCCGTGGTATTGTTGGTTTTTTGGGGGTTTTTATTTTTATTTCACAACTGCGCCAACTCACATTCCACTGATGTAATCCAAGAGACGGTTGAACTGGAGTAGTCTTTCAACTGTTCCATCTCATACACTGCTTGGAATAATCCAATGCAATTGACCCAGCCAAAGGTGACGAACAGGGCAGCCGAAGCACCAGCAACCGTCATCCATGCTCTCATGCCCCCTTCAGGTGCCACTCGCTTCTTTTCATCAAGCTCGGTAGTTTTTATGTGCCCGTCTTCTAGCGTAGCGCTTTCGAATGTTGTCGTGGAGCCGGACATGGTTTCAAGATAAATGATTTGGCGATGGTTGCAACCAATATTGGGAGGGAAAACACACTTGAATAAAGTATCTCATATTATTTTCAATGAATGCAGCAGTTACTTGTATTAATACATCATCGCTTTCATCAGATTTGACAAGTATTACGGCCTTATTCCGAAGTTCGGCCTCGGGGATAAGAGTTCGGTACTACAAGGCCGGCCTGGCCCACTTTCCACAATTGCTTACAGGCAACTTGGTCATCCTTCATCACAACCTCGGGCATAACTTGCAATGTTCGGTCGTAATATTCGGCGCTATCAATCTCACTTATACCCACAATCACCACAATTTCACTGCCGACGGACCTTTCTCCTCAAGTCCGTTAATCATCCATCCAAACTTCGGTCATGATTTCGATTGGCCCGCCCCCCAAGCGCCGACGCCGTCGCCCCGCAAGATCCTGTGAGCAATGTCGGCGTCGAAAGGTCCGCTGCGACCAAGAACAGCCGTGTGGTGGATGCGTTCGGGCCCGAGCCTCAATGACATGCACCTATAGGGACGAGAGCCCAGGAGATGCGACAGCTGTGTCAGACAGGCCCCTAGAGTCGCAGCCGCCAATCCCCCAGTCCAGAGTCGACGACGGGGTTTCTCGCCCGGCTATTGGTGCTGTGAACCATGACATTGCGACTGGTGACCCCCGAAATCAACACCAACCCCTGGCGCAAAGGGGGGACAAACCCCCGGCACCAGAACAAGATACAAGCAACCCGCCAAAGGATCCATACGATTCCTCATACGCATCAAGCTGTCCTTCCTCATCGATACCTCCCGTCATCCCTCGCCTTCGAAACGTCCCGGAGAAAACAAAGCTGTTTGGCCAGACCCATTGGTTGCACACTGCAGAAAAGGTTCGTCTTCAGCTTTATTCAGCTTTTTGTGTCCCAATTATCCTCCTCCCTTACTAATGCAAATGTATACATCTGCAGTTTCCAGTTTCGGGCAGCATTCACCCCATAGAGGTGGAGCCAAACTTCATTGATGCCAAGGCCGAGCTGCTTGAGGCCCTTGGCGAGGCCCGAAATCTCCGATTCGCCATGAAGTCCCTTCACAAGGTCAAGTTGGAAGAACCAATCAGAGATATTATCAGTACGCTTCCATCGAAGAAAGCTTGTGACGTGCTTATTCACTGTTACTTTCGTACGCTGGAGCCGCTGTACCGAATCATACATGTCCCATCCTTCTGGAGGGACTATGATCGGGTCTGGGAACCACAGCCTGCAGCACCCATTCCCACAGTCTTTATGATCAAACTAAGCCTGGTTCTTTCGATTGGAACCACATTCTACAGCACAGTTGATGATGCCGAATTGAAGCAACTTCGTCAACTTGCCCAAACTTGGATTCAAAATGCTCAGTGGTGGCTCACTGGACCCTCCGAGAAGGCCACCTACACCCACGAAGGTCTGCAGGTGTGTTGCCTGCTTCTTCTTGCACGTCAAACTACCTTCAACTGCTTTGGAGCAACATCTTGGCTCTCTGCGGTGTCCCTGATGCGGATGGCCATCACTATGGGCCTGCACAGAAATTCAACTCTATTTCCAACCCTGACTCCCTTCCACAGGGAACTTCGTGCTCGACTATGGGCCACCGTACTGGAATTATGTGTGCAGTCCTGTCTTGATCTGGCCCTGCCACTAAACTTTGATCCTAACGATTACGATTCTTCCCTGCTTTCCAATTTCAATGACTCTGATCTCGACTCCAACTCTCAAAACCTGGCCGTCCCTGCCAACAAATTCACTGACTCTTCGCTTCAAATTCTTTTGGCCAAGTCACTTCCCCTACGGATGACAATTGTGCGCCTCCTCAATGACTTTCGAACAGAGCAATCATATGAGAGGACATTGACCCTGGGAGCCGAAATTCGGGTAGCCTGCCGCGAGGTTGCAGCCTTTTTTCATGCTTACAATGAGGCAGAACATGACTCAGATGATGGCTCAGTTCTAAAACCAACCGCGTTTCATCGAAAGCTCTTAGACATACATCTACGCCGATTCACAATGTTCCTTCATCGGGACTTTATGCTCCAGGCAAGAGCTGATCCACGGTTCTATCTGTCACGAAAATCATGCGTCGAGGCCGCCATGGTCATTGCATCCTCTAGCAAAGGGGCCGGCCTCACCCAGCCTCTGAAGGACTGGGACGATATGTCTCGCCTGTCACTTGTGGGGAGGGGGGTTTTCAAGTGCTCCCTAAGTTTTGATGCTACTCTGATCCTCGCCCTCGAGGTAGTGACCCAGCTCGACGATGAATCTGCGCCTTGTGGCGAGGCCGATGCTCTCGATGAAATCGCCAAGGCGGCGCGCGCTCCCTTGATACATGTTCTTGAAGAAACCCGCGACCAGTTAATGCAGCAAATAATCAAAGGCAATACCAGCCTAAAACGCTTTCTCTTTGTGGAAGCACATCTGGCCCAGATACAGGCCATGGAATCTGGCAGGCCCATCAAGAATGCCGTATACGAAACGGCCAACAAGACTCTACAGAAATGTGTGTCAGTGATGAGGGGACACTGGGATGCTGCTACCCCACGAGAGTCCGTCGAGATGATGGACCCCATGACAATGGACTTTTCCCCCATGGACATGCTTCCTGATGTAAGTCGGCCTTATATCCAATGCTTTTTTAACCTTTATGATTTATTGACTTGACTTCAGGGCACTGAATTCAATTGGGATATATCAAACCTGCTTTGTTTTTCCACTGTCAACGAGCTTGGACAGGTACAGTGGCCGGCTTAATAGAACGGCGCTGATCAAATCATCACCTGGGATTGGTGTATTTTTAATGTATGCTGTGAATAAAAGACGTTTGAAGATGATGTCGAGCTTGCTTTCGATTTGTTTCAGGGTGGTTTGCACGCGTGTAAAAAGTATCACAGCGGAGTCACAATGTACCAAGAGTCATCAACCTTTTTTTTTATTTCATTTCATTTTATTGTGTTTAATCATCATAATATCCATCATAGGTGCCCTGCATTGCTTGGGTACTTACGAATTCCGAACTGGCAAGTCCTCTCATGAATCTCTTCTCTAAATCTTCGGCATCTTTATGCCAGTCACAGGCAAAGTCACAGCTGGGCGTAGTCGTTTCACCAAAATACTTACATATGGTGGCATGCCGACAGGAATCTGTATTCTCGCAATACAATGCGAGTGCCTGGAGACTTTTTAGGCGGGCCATCTGGTTTGCCTCATCCTTTGAATCAGACCGTATAAGACGCATCACCCGCTCTAGGTCTTCTCTGCTATAATATAGAAAGCAGTAACTGGCGTTTCCGTCTCGGCCAGCACGACCGGCCTCCTGGTAATAGCCTTCGAAAGATTTTGGGATCCGCCAGTGCACCACAAATCGTACATTATTCTTGTCAATGCCCATTCCAAATGCAGTCGTTGCGACGATGATATCGTAGCCGGCTTCGTTGGTTATCCATCGATTGAGGGTATCCTCTTTGACATCTTTGGGGAGCTTGGCATGGAATGGCTTGGCCCCGATTCCCTCATCCCTAAGGGCTGCGGAGAGGGATTCGCATTCGTCTCGTGATATCGTATAGATGATTCCAGGAACGCTCTCTATCCTTTCGCCGACCTCGGCCAACTCTGCCTTTCTCACGCCAGCTCCTCGACGCTCATACACACCACGGATCCAGCGTAAAAAGTCGGACAGACGGTTGTCGTCTTCATCCTTGGTATAGCGAATTTCCATGTGGAGATTAGCCCGCTGGGGACTCATAAGGAAGGTCTTGGTTCGCTCGGGTGTAGCTTCCAGTCCCATAATGGACAGCACATCCTGGCGGACCCGCAGGTTAGCTGTGGCAGTGAGACACATTATGGGAACGTCTGGAAACGTTTCTCGGAACCAAGATAGACGCTTGAAATCTTTGCGGAAGTCATGACCCCATTCCGATATGCAATGTGCCTCATCGATTGCAATCCTGGCCAGCTCCTTCTGCTTATAAGTCACCTTCAACCGTTCTCGAAATCGAGAGCCGGAGCACAGTTCAGGTGTAACATAGAGCAGCCTAGTTCTCGGGTGGCCAGTTTCCAGGTCGCGCTCAATACGAACCCGTTCAGGGTATGGTGTGTTGCTGTTGAGGGAGCTGGCGTCGATTCCAGACGCCCTCAACGAGTCCACTTGGTTAATCTGGAATAGCGTCAGATCTGTCGAAAGCTCCGAAATCAGTGCGCCTCACCATAAGACTCAGCAACGGGGATACAACTATTGTGACTAAGAGCAGGGTTAAATGAATGGAACGGTAGCACAAGCCCCACGGTGTGACCAGGATACTCACTGCCATGGTCAACAACAGCTGGTAGCTGGAAACAAAGACTTTTCCCAAATGACGTGGCGGCTTGTACGTATACATCATAACCGCCAAGCGCGGCTTCGATTATTTCACGTTGATGGGGTCTAATCGGGCAAGTCAGAAACATGTCACACAAAACCAACAACAGAGGGGAAATGCTGGGCCGACCTAAAATCATCCTTGTGGAACTGATGCCTGAGCGTAGAGCCGATGTCCGTGCATGAGTTGGTTCCCATGGTGAGGCTTGCATCGGACGACAGGTCAGGGATTACCGAATTGTGTGCCGGTGAGGGAGACAAGGTTGATTGGTGCAAAAAGTGTTGTTTTGGGTGAGGGTTAAACACAGAGTGACGTTTGTTTTTATTGTCAATGTAGGTGGGTTAGAACGGGACAGGCCAACGGTGAACCATGGCCCATCGACTCGTCGCAGATTAAATGGTTGAAAACTTCACGGTCACAGTGTGGCTGGATTGGGCTCTCTTGGTTGGTGGAGGGGCCAATATATGCCTGATTGCAGCAGCTATATACCACAATAAGCATCAGATCAAGGGTAGACATGCAAGACTGACCTCACAGCGTCTTGGTAGCGGTGGTTGTGATTGCCAACACACGAGTCTTACACGAGACCGACAATGGCGCTCGTATGGATTGGCCCGCAAACGCAAGGCGACGAAGAGAATAAGAGGATGTGACACATCCAATACTAGTTCAGAGTCGTTACTAATCGACGATTGCTTAAATGTAGTGGGTTTCAAAATCGGTGGTGAACGGGACGCGACTTGCTTGAAAATACTAGACCAGGGTTGGAGCTCACTCTAAAATTGAACATGGGCGTGAAGGAGGCACTTGGTTACCAAACCATGACTGTGGTTCCGCTTTGAGAAATCTCGTCACGTGCTAACTAATTGCTAACGGTTTCCAAGCTTGATCGGCAGTCCTATTTTGGGCACTAAGGCACTCAGAGTTTACGGAATGCCTGCCCGGTCGAACAGGGCTGCAAATCTACTGCCATACCTAATGTAGTATTCATCATCACCGGAGCGGTATCGGAATACTAGATGCCATATTGAGGGCGAAGATGGATTTTTCCCGTACGTGAAATCGAGAGACTTAGTCTCACCTGCAGGAGCCCGCCACAAGACACTGACCGCTGTGCCTCCAATGACATACCGTCATTTCCTTCATGAACTCGGCAGAGCATCTTGGTTACCCTGCAGCTGCACGCTTGCACGCCCGCACCTACGAGGTCAGCATATGCGATGAGGTGATTGGGGTATTATGAGTGGCTCAGATTCAGCGCCTGAAGCAGCCAGGAGACGAAGTTTGGGTGGGTGCCTTGCAGCTCCGGGCCCCCTTTGGACAAGGGGGGCGAAGCGACAGCGCAGTGGCATACGACGGTATGCCAGCCTGTTCAGCAAACAGACAGAGACGAAGGAAGCAGGCACAGAACTGGTTGGCAGGCTCTGGCGGCGTCCCAGTGTTCCTGGTGGCCCCTGGCCCAAAGACGGCGCTGATGGTTGCATGCTAATGGAGACGTGCGCGATCACTTCATAGGCTAGCTTTGCCCTCCTCTTCAGCCAGGAACCGAGTGTTCCATGACAGTTGCCCTCCAGAGGAAGACTCGGTTGGTAGGAGGGCATGCGTGTGTGTCCCGAGGGTGGGAACCATGCATACACTCAACTCACGTTGGATACCCCGAGATAACCCACCCTTTCTTTACATTTGCCGCTGGATGACTTGACTCGTAATGTTTCGTATGCACCGGGCACAAAAACAATTGTCGACTCTGGACTGGCTCGCATCTAAACACTGTGCGCCAACCAGTGGCTGGCGTTGTGCACTGGCATTCGAACTGTCTGGGCAGTGGGCACCAGCCTGTCGCGCCCGTCACGGCTTATCATTCCGTGTTTGCCAGTAGTTGCCGCAGCTCAACTCAGCGCAGCGCATGACCTTAGTCCAGGACTCTTCAATGGTCCACTGGGGCCTCCACACGACGGGACCATTGACCCGAAGTGTCCACATTGTCTGGTCTTCTTGCACCCATTCAATGGCTCAAAAGTCGGCCGGGGATGACGGCCCCGCACTGTACATGCGTGCTATGGTAGCATTAGAGCACGGGAATGTCTCAGTCCCTGAAGGAGATGCAAGGTTTTTGGCTCTGAGACCCAACCCAAGGCCCTTCCTTGGCCTGCAAGGCGTGCCAGGCTTGCCCAAGTGCGTCCCTAAAGGCACCTGGAGCCCCACGTCCCATGCTTCCAGGTTGCTTGCGACCTGAAGTGAGGTGCGCCGCCGCGCCAGCCCCCCGGGCCAGTGCCCCAGGGCAGGGCTCCAGGGCATCGTGGCCACAGGGGTCACCTTACCCCTATATCCTGACCTCCCCCTATCTCTTAAGGTCTGGGTGTTTAGATGGATAGCGTCAGAGGTGGTCGGTGCTGGCTGGGGCGAAGAAGCAAGAAGGGGGCAAATAGAGAAAAAGAAAGTAGAGCCGGAACATCGAACATCGACCAATGTGCGTGTCAATGACCCCCAAAAAACCATTAAAAATATCGGAAAGACACCTTCAGAGGCAATCCCAGAGCGGGGAAAGAAGGCTTCTGTAGACTGTATCCTGTCTCGTATCCCCTCTCGTCAACTAAATTGTCCACAAGGTAAAAAAAATGATCCTAACTTTGTTTGGTCAGGGCTGTCTTTACCTATTGATGTAAGGTACCCTTTAGGGGATGGGATGGGGAGCCAAATCCACATGAGCAAGCCATACTCTTTGTACTAGCCTCTAGTCCCGTGCTCCATCACAAATCTTGACTCCTCAAACCTGCCACTTTGACTTGACGACCAAAAGCAACGAAAACAAAACAAAAGAAAGCAAAACCGCCCGAGACGGGGGATCCTAGTGGCAACCAGCCCGATAATCGTCGCCTGTGGTGCATCGGCTCATAGCGGCCGTTCCCGTACCGTCCCCTCTTCCTTCGTCTTCGCCTCCATCCTTCATCCTTCACACTCGCCTATTCATAATTTTGACACCTCTATCTTGACCATTCTGGTCCTCTCCGAATTCCCAAGACACCCTGTTTTGTCCGCCGTCACCCAGATACTCGACTTCGGTATCCTCACCTGAACAACACGCGCCGCCGGCTGGCCTTTCCTCTCACAACCATGACCTTGTCGCGCTCGATTCTGTCGCCGCCTTCATTGGCTTAATCGTCCAGCAAGAGTAAAAGGAAAAAAGCCTCCGATCACGCCCCCGGTTCTGTTTGAGACTCCAGGACCTGCCTCTGTGTTGCGCGTCGTCCTAGAGACACACAAGAGACAACAGAGGGGGGAATTCTGAGACGGTTTGAGCCCGAGCTTCGTCCTCGGCGTCCCACGCCCGCCTCCTCGATCCACGACCTCCACCGACCCGCCTATCTCCGAACCTTCTTCACCTCCTCTTCCCTCCGCCCTCATGGAACGGTCAGACAGACCTGCTGGCCCGTCCGGCGCCTCTTCTCACCAACCCACGGTTTCGAGAATCAATCTGGACACTCCTGCTCCGACGCCGCCTCCCTCCGCCCCGCCTCCCACCCCCGGCCGACGTCCAATCCCTAATTCAGCCGCCACCTCCAACGGCATCCCGCCGCCTTTGCCTCCTATCCCTGGCCTGCGAAAAGTACCGTCTAACACAGCCCTTTCCGCTAACATGTCGTCGGCCCAAGTCATTGGCCTTGCCCGCGAGGCTATGCGAAATGCGCTTGAAAGTGAGAACAAGGCCGCCGAGGCCACCGTTGGTTCAGGTATCAAGACGGCAGGGATCAAGACGGGCGTTACTATCGACCTAAGTCGCAAGAACATTCAGAAGCTTCCTGAAGAAGTAGTGGATATTGTAAAAAATGAGCTGGAACGGTCCGTTTACACATTGGCATTTGCCGAATTGGAACATGCGCTGATGCTAACATATTCGTGTCGACAGGCTGGCTTTATCTCATAACCAACTTTCCACGCTACCCGCTCGATTTTCTGAATGCACATCGCTGCGTTATCTCAACATCCGGGGCAATCAGATTAAAGAATTCCCCTTGCCCGTAAACTCTGCCTCTATCTCAATGCCTGCAACATTTTGCTGACAACAAATTAGCTCTGCGATCTTAAATCGTTGGAAATTCTGGATCTGGGCCGCAACCAACTTCGAGTATTACCCCCCGATATTGTCAGACTTTCATCCCTAAAAGTCCTATCTGTTCCAAAGAACCAAATTCGAGAGCTCCCATTATGCTTGGCCGACATGGGTTCATTGCAAGTGCTCAAATTTGAAGGAAACCCCATCAGCTTCCCCCCCCGAGACGCCATCCAGGTACAGGCGGCGAGCCCACCCAACGAGGGAATATTAAGAGATAGCGAAGTAACCGAGCTTGCTGTTACGGCACATATCAAAAAGTTCCTCAAGCAACATACTCTCAATGGCCGACTGGACGCTGAGAATACAGGCGACGAATCGAGCGAGGGTACCGATACACCCCGCTTCCCGCTGAAACGAGTTGCGAGCGGTCGATTCCCAATCAAGGTTAATGGGGGAGACAAAGCTGACATTCGATCACCAAGTATGGGCCCCCGCCCACCACCGATTCCTTCAAGGTCGCATAACAGGGGATTGTCACAACAGACCAGCACCGTTCGGCGACCAGGTGTTATGCCTCTCACTATTGGAAATGTAAGTGAGCGGTCGCGCAGCAACTCGGAAACGCTATTGCGCGCGGACCGATCGGAGAGTCGCAATCGAAGAATGGGAATTGTGTCGAGAAAGCCGTCGGACTTGGGTACCTTGGATGAGACGCAAGCAAACAATAGATTTAGCCATTACCGCGGGCTGAGCCATGGCTCTGCCATGCAAGGAAACCCCATTGTGAACAAGAGCCCAGCAACACCAACAGAGCCCTTTCTCCAGCGGCCGATTTATGTCCGACGACTATCGATCCTGCCCGAACGACGCCGAGAATCGAAAGTATTTGATCCAGTCCTTGAAGCGGCGAAGGGGATTTTATATTCGGTGTTCCAGATACATCCCATGATCCAGATGCTGATGAGCTTGACAAGTGACGGGTCAGCGAAACGATCTAGCCTGGAAATTGTCTTTTACAATACCAACTCGCATGTCGAGGAGCTGGAGCAGGAGATTCAAAAGCACGAGACAGCTTTGGCGGATAATGATGACCACTCGTATCGAGAAAACGAAAACGTTCATCGAGCTTGCCAGACTTTGGTTAGTGCTTACGGTCATGTCTGTACACTCTTGGCCGACAATATTGATCTCTTTGTCGACAACGGAGATGCTCGATATATTCGAACCCTCCTGATGTTGCTCTACAACAGTATCATGGAACTGCGCGTCACGCTGTCGACCATCGGTGCGGAGCATGGGCGTCAAAATAGAGCAGATAGTGATACCCTCGGCGGCCAAACGATCCGGCCTCATATGCGGGAGCCCTCTGTTACGCCTACTGTGGACCGACCGAACGTTGCCAGAAACCGTAATGGGACGTTAGTGAATCACCCGTCGGTCAACCTGCGGGTTGCCACCGATGTCCCCGTGCCGATGCCTCCCCCCTTCCTCAACGGAAACGGACGAACGGCGACAATCACGTCTGCAACCCCTCGATCAGGAGAATCATTCTCTTCCATCGGGAGCCGGAACATGCCCTCTGAATTCACCGAAGAGGACCGACAATTTGAGAAAATATTCCTTTCTTTGCAAAAGTCCACCGACGTGGTAATGCGCACCCTGCCTAGTTTCAACGTGCAGTTAATGGGCGGCTTAAGGAATGCGATGCACCAGCGAACTCCTGAAGGAGTGCTCCTCCAGTGGAAGGCGCTTATTTCTATGTGCAGCAGTGTTATCCAGCAGACGGAGATCCTTAAGAATAGGCTATCCCTGATAAAATTGAAGGAGCCTGGTGTGAGGACGCAGCCGGCCTTTTGGAGCCTGTGTAGCAACTTCATTCACTCTTGGGCGGATATGGCGTACCAAATTAAGCGCGAGGTAAACACGGTACCCTTACCGCCTGATACCAGAGTCCGCCTCAGGCCCATCCAGCAAAGTATCAAGGAAACCAACAAGATCATTTCCCAGTCTCCGTGGCAGAACCTCTTGCCATCATCTGGAGGTCACAGTATCTCAGGTTCGTTCTCCTCAAACGCCATATCACCGATCCAAATGCCAATCACCCCCCAGAGCGCGGCCTTAGGTCCGGCCATGCAGGCAACGGTTCCTACTACACCCCAGAGCAGTTCATTCGCAACGGCCTTTCACGGTAACGTTTTTGACCGGGCGGATGCTCTCATGGCGAATCCCGGCATTTCGATGGGCCGAAACGGCAGTATGGTCAAGGGCCATATGGGATACAGCTCCCTGTCATCCATTTCTTCCATGTCCTCCGACGAGGGCATGCATCCAGCATCGGCGGTTTTAGGGCCCCATGGACCACTTGGCCCAGCACCGCTGCGGCTTCATGGAGGCAAGGTTGCCTTCTAACTACAGGAGCTAGCTCCCCTGTTTGGATTTTAAAAATTGCTTGATTTGCATCGGCCAAGAGCCTTCAGTTTTTGTTATTTTCTTGCATAGGCCAAGGTCGTTAAGGAGGAAACCCGGGATTTCATCATCTTGATTTTCGTTGAACTATTGCCAAAGGCGTACTTGGCTACGCCAACATTGCGTTCCTTTCCCGCATAGCCTTGGCGTTCGGTTCGTGCTGTTTATTTCATCATTTTCCATTTTCCTTTCCCGTGGAATTACGGGCTTTTTTCTTTCTTTTTTCCTTTCACTTTTTACCTGATCGTTTTCCCCCTTCTGTCTTATGGGCGGGCATCTGCATTTAATTCATAGGTCGAACGAACCAAGCATATGCATGCACGGGAGAGGACAAAAGAATGTTTCTGACGCATCAAATAAAAAATTTGGGTGAGGTATCGGACCAGGTGTTCGAGCGTAGGGGAAAGTCTGTCACTCAGATTCACGGATTGGACTGTTGCAAACGACACGAGAGGGATTAGAATACTGGTGGTGTACATTAGCGGTATAGGCAATGTAATGTTATATGGTTGAATGATGGTCAAACCAAAAAAAATATGCTCTCTGTCAAAGTGATGGAGTGATTCAGGTACAGTGAGTGTCAGATGTCAACCATTTAAAGTGACCCTGGCTAGGCATGGGGTGTAGGGGGGGGGGGGTCGCATGATGCCCCTCTCCCCCACCAACATGCAGCATAAGCTGCGCAAGAGGCATCAGATACAACATTTTCGTTTCATCGACGCTTCTTTTCTCGTTTTCGGATCCTCCATCGTGTACCTGATTCTACGACACCTACACTCAAAAAGCCTGGGGAACACTGAGACAAAAGAGAAATCATCATACTCATCAGGGTGTTACAGACTTTCAGTTACCGCAACCATGTCCACCACTGCCGCAGCGTCGTCCTCGTCGACATCGCTCTCCCCGCGACAGCGACAACCCACATCCCCGCCGCCCTCCATCGCATCGCCGTCCACCACCCCGGCCGTCGCCGTCGCCCACGCCCACGCTCGCGGCCCGGCACCTCCCCCGCCCGCGACGCCGCTGCAGTCGACGCTCCCGTCGGCCGAGACGCAGCGGCACGTGTCCGAGGCCCGCGCAGCCGTGGTGGCGACCATGGAGAACATGATGGACTCGGAGTTGCAGTGGCGCGCGTCGACGCTGCACTCCAACGCCGCCGCCCTCGGCCGCCAGGCCCAGGATGTGCAGCGTGCCGCCGACGGCCTGCGCCGCGAGCGCGAGAAGCTGGCCCGCGAGGCCGACGTCGCCGCCCGCCGCATCAAGGAGCTCGGCAACGTCCAGAACTGGGCCGAGGTGCTGGAGCGCGACTTCCTCGTTCTCGAGGAGACGGTGCGCCTGGCCAACAGCGGCGGGAGCGGGAGTTGCAGCTGCAGCTGTAGCGAGTGCGGGAGCGTCGTGAGCGATGACGACGACAATGACAAGATGGATGTGGATGTGCGCGGGAAGTTAGAATATCATCGTCATGTTGACGAACATGGCGATGCGTCCAAGGCCCGGGTTGACGACGTCGAGATGGGCGTAGACTCAGATGGCGTCACAGGGACGTGGTCCGAGGCGAGCCGCAGCTTGACAGAGCCAGAGTCTAGCACCGGAAGAGGGGCCAAAGGCTCTGACACGGCATCGACGGCGTCGTGAAGAAGGAGGGGGGGGGGGGCTCGACGAGATTGATGATTATCCCTAACGGGTTATTATACGACGTAGACATGTGACGACGGCCTGATATTTACCTGGATTTGCTGGTGTTGAGGAGTTTCGTGCTTGACCAGGGACGGCTGACAGGATATTCGCTTTAGGAACACACACATATATAACCTATCAGAATGCCAATTTGACCCATACATTTTTATTCATGTATTGTTCTGGATAACGTCGTTCCGGTCCATATCCTCACTCCCTCCCAAATCGCGTAACCTCGTACAAGCAACGCATTAATGCCAACGCCGTGGCCTTTGACTGCCCTCGCCATCATCGTACTTTACACTATCCCCATTTTGAATCACGACTCGATATAAACGGCATTAAAGGAGTCCGGGAAGCATGACATATCGCTTCTTCTTGTACTTGTCACCGAATTCCTTGCGGTAGGCACGCTCCTTGCCCTTAGCCCAGTCAAACATCTGCGCGGCGCCAAAGGCAATAAACAAAGCAACACTCCAGTCTCGGCTGACAATGATGACGCCGATCCAGGAAAGAATCTCGTACATGTAGTTGGGGCAGGTGACGATGCCAAATCCATAGCCGCGGGGGATCTTGCGCTCGGTACCGCCGGTTGATCGCAGAGATGACAGATATCGGTGAACCAAGGCATTGCCAGTCTCCCCGAAAAGGTACAATGCAGTGCCAACAGCATCAATGATAGGGATATCGGCGGTGGCTGCAATGGATCTGGGGCTGTAGATGCAGTAAGCGCAGAGGGCACCAGAGAGGGCCCAGTAAAAGAAGCTGTTCTTGAATATGTTGAAGGCGGGCATCGTGTTGGCTGAGAATTTGTGCACAAAGAGCGTCTCGTACTCGCGCTTGATAAAGTGCAGCACAATCAGGCCAAATGTGAGCCATTGAGTCTGGGACATGGGAGTGTCGCCATTTTTGTAGAGGTAGGGGCGAGCGGCCAGGACGGCGAAGTGGATAAGGATGGGGCCGAAATATTCGATGACGAAGACGGTTTTCCAGGCAATCTGGGGACCTATAGACAAAGAAATTAGAACAATCTGCTACGCCAACAACTGGAAGAAGGGGGGATGGGGTCACGCACCAAGGTCCTTGACCAGAATCTCGCCGGTGGCGGCGACGGCGGGCTCATCAACAATGACAGCCTTGCGGTTCTTGAAGGTTTTCTTAGTGGTTGGATCGAAGAGGCCAACACGGTTGTGGTCGCCAATGTTGGCCGCCTTGGCGATTATCTGCTTGACATCTTCGATGGTGGTCTCAGGACCAAGCTCGATGGACTCGGGAAGCTTCTTGATGGGCTTCTTCGGGGCTGGTTCTTGGACGTTAGTGGCAAAAGAGAGGTTGGCATGGGGGAATTGAGCCCCTACAGCGATTTATGAGCTTCAGGGTCGTCAGGGCGGGAGCCATTTTGAACAGCCGCTGGGGGGGAAACGAGCGGGTGGGATTAGAGGGGAATTCGAGGTGTTGAGGATATTGAGGATACAGTAACTTATTTCAGGTACGGACTATAGGAGGGACGAATAGTAGAAGTGGGCCCGGGACCAAGGCGTGCCAAGACCTCGCCGAGTGGGCGGGGCATCTGCCGGTGATACACCTACACGCCCAGCTTTGTTGAGATGAAGGTCAGCATCGTCATGGATTGGTTGAAAATATCCAACCGTCTTCTCATTTTTCTAAGTAAATCGGCCATGGCACTGAGATAATGGACAGTTTGAGGCCATTCTCCCCTTTCTTTGACGACGCGGACTTTTCCAGTCACAAGGTCGCCAAGCATACTATATACATGGCTTGTTACTTGCAGGAAGGTATGCAAAGGCATTGACTAGCATGCGAATACGTATCATGGGTTTTGAATCGGGTGGTCTGCTCCTCATTACCGCCATCACCGTCATTTTAATCAACAAAACCGGCGTGCTGATTTCCTCCCAATTAGGCACATCACAATGCTAGGCTCTGACCATGCTGCCGGGATACGACTCTCAGCTGAGCGAGTGAACATTGAGAATACCGAGCTGAGATACATCTCATCTCAGACTAATTCACGCGGGCTACATCATATTCCGACTTATTCTGTATCAACAGGAGCACAATGATAACTCTTTTATCGCGCACCCATATAATCCCATATTGTTATTTCCTCCTTCTCACTTTCAACCCAAGATTGATGCCAAATAGCAACTCGTCCTCCTGCAAGCGCCCAAGGTTGATTGCTGCCTTTGTCAGTGCATGCCCCACCTGTATCTTTTTTACCCGTCATACAATGGGCTTGAAGAGCTTCCATTCATTCTATATCAGAGATGGTATGGGTTCAGCATTGCTGATTCACCGCTACGTATGACCAATATTTGCTAAATACCAATTCACCACCCTATGCACTAGGCCTTATTCATGTACTCTTCAGTATGCTGGAGAAGCCCCTCGATTACAATAATTCACATCCAAATGGATATCCACCATTACATTCAAATCATTTCAGTCTCAACTTAGCTCTTAGTGACCAAATCAGTCATGATATAAAACCCCAAACTGTATTCAAATGCCAACCCAAACTTTCCTTCTCTTTTCTTCCATCTCGTCTGGTGTTGCCCAGTTGCCAGGTGGAAGCCAGGTGCAGCCAGCTCGAATCAACGCCGACCTAAACAGCCTGTGCAAGTCACCGTCCTGTCTGTCAATCTTTCGTTCTAGAGCTCACAACCAGCCCACGCGACGCGTCTCTTCCGGTGCTTGGTCGTCCACCATCAGCATCTGGCTCATCATGCTGAACCACCGTATGCCCTAAGAACGGCTTCTCGGTTTCTCCACTCTTCAGCCTGGAATAGTTAATCTTACCACAATCAACAGTGAGATGTCCGAATCCCGTTTCGTGCTACGGTTGCTGATCAGTTCCAAGGCGTTGAATAGCTTTGGTCATCTCGTTGTTAATGTTTGCTTGGACCAGGCACCGATATTAGATCAGACGAGCACATTTCCCAGGGTCATATGAGGATTCCCAACCCTTGTCAATCATTGGAAGGCTGTGCAAACATCAAGCTGTTGGCTTGGTTGAATTTTCCATCCTCCCCCTACCCCTTTCTTTGGCCGATTTGCATGGATTTTCGATTTTAGTCTCCATATCCAGGATGAATCCCCGGGCCGTCGCATTTACCCCGGGCACATTTTCGCCCGAGCCCTGGGCCGATGATAAAGGCCATCAACCGCTATCGTTTAAACAAATTCCGACCGGCCCACGAGAAGAAACCAGTGGGAGAAAATCTCATACAAGAGAGGTTTTAGACCCAGAGAATTATGATACAATGTTTCCGTCTCTCGAAACCGCGAACCAAAAGTCCACCCCTCCCACTTACGCCAATGCCAACTCCCCATCAAAGACAGGCCGACGAAAGAAAAGAGCCGCCAGGTCATTGGCGAGAAAAGAGGGAAAGAAGATCATGGAGCTTTCGTCTGGGCCGTCTATTAGAACTGGACCTCTTCGGGTGCACAAAAAAAGGGAAGAGGCAAATCATGAAATGCAACAGGAGAGCCGAGGAGAGAAAGAAGCCAGTACGCCGAGAGTGACCAGCGTCACTGATCATGGAAGACAACCGGTCCAGTCGGCTCTATATCCAGTGCTCCATAGCCCGTGCAAAACCGATACCACAACTGTTATTCGAATTACCCAAAACATGCCGCCGACCCCGAAGCCCGAGCACGAGATAGAGGCTGAGCAACACATTCCAACAAGAGCAGCCTCGTCCGGCCCCCGAGCCTCGCCAAATATCGAGTTGGCAAAGACTCCTCCTATTCCAGCGCCCTTTTCCCCCTCCCAATTCAATTATATCAGTGCAATGGCACCCTCGTTCTCGTGGTCAGCAAACAACTATCCCTTCTACCACACGCAAAGCTCGCTACCTTACAGTTCCAACTTCATGATTCCGGGTATGCCACCAGTCCCCACGTCGCACACACCTCAACTGCTATGGAATCAAACATTTAGTCACTCGGGCTCGGCCTGGTCAGCGATGGGGTCGCTGAACCACTCGCGGGCACCGTATCCTGAGCCATGGCAGACTCAACCATTTACATCCACTGCTGGCCCCAGTTCGAATATGCGCGAGGATTCTAAAGTCCAGAATGAAGTACACCCCTCATCTCAAGAAAGAAAATTGAGCAGACCTCCGGGCATGAAAAATGAGAAATTAAACCAACTCTCAATGAAAATATCAGAAGATCAAGGAACGACCACGGCCCGCCCAGCTTTGAGAATGGTAACTTTTAAGTTCTCCCGTAGGCGCACACGTCCAAAGACTAATAGAAAAAATCAGAACATATCTCGCCGGCTCGCAGGACACAAGTCCAAAGGTGAAAATGGGAAGGAAGAGTCTCGTATAATTGAGGAGAAACGGCTTGGATCGGATCCTCCACTTGAAGAAGTTTTAAGCAAAGTGGCTGACCTCGCGGTTTCAGCTACTCCCAAAAATCACCATGCGCAAACCACAGTTTCGTCGGGAGAACTTGTAGTTTCTCTCAGCAACACACTACAGCATGCTTCCAAGGCTCCCAGGGGCTCCGGATCTCAACGGAATGTATTGGATCGAGAGGGATTCATACAAATCCAGCCAAGCGTTGGCACACGCACTGTTGAGAATGGATCATGGTCTCAGTCCAAGAGGTGGGTGAGCGCTGAGACCAAGGAAAGAGCTGCGTTTCAGAAAATGTCGATGAACTTGCATTACATGGGGGCGGATAAGTCTCCGTTTATCCCACAGAGCCCCGCAGAGCTGACAGCGCTTAAAGCAGAGGCCGCAGAATCTCAAAGAACGAAGCTCTTGCGGAAAGTTGGCAAGCTCATATCCAAGCCAAATAACAATGATCAAGATGTTCAATTCGTGGCGGAGATGTTTCAAGGAAAGAAGTTGGACAACAAAGTTTCTTCTATTTTTGCTATTACGACTTGTTTTAACAAAGAACAGCCTAGAAGCAACAATCACCACGTAGATTGGCCTTCTCTAGCAGAATTGAAGGAGGAGGGTGACAAGCGTGCAATGTGTCATGGTCGCTACTTCCCGCTCCCCCGCCTCAACACCATCACATCACAGACTTCTCTTGAAGAGTACGACCAGGTGTCCAGCCCTGGCGGGGCTGCCCGATGGAACATGAAGGAAATCAAAATAGGCGTTGCACACATTCCACCGACAAATACAGAATCGCCCCGAGATGCAAATTTTGCTCCAGAGGTTAACATAACAGAAGTTCCAACCTCACTTGAAGAAATCCTCAATCACATTGATGAGATGGAAGCAGAGGGTGAAGACCTCCAGGAAAGGAGAAATGCAACAGGACAATTGAATTAGGAACAGATGGATGGGCGGATTGGCAATACGAAAACGGGAATCTTGACATTGCTTGGTTGACTATTTTCAAGACCGACCCGGCACTTGGATCTTCACAGCACCCACATGACCATGGAGGACATAGCTTGCACATTTCTTCTAGACTAAGAGGGAGCAAATCCTTGAACAAGATTCGAGACTACTAGTAGTGCAAACTTCATAAATCAAGCTGTAGCATACCGTGTTTATTCAACATGGTTTTTATCTTCAAAGGCCAAATTTCTGCCCTCAATTGCACAAAATATGGCGTACTGTACAATCATAACGACGCCGCCATCATGACTTGGGGGGGAAGTATCGCAAGTGGATATCTTGTCATGACGATTGTCATGAAGTGGGTCTAGCGTGTGATATCACGTGAGAAGGAGGGCTATTCGGAACAACCAGGCTTCCGTAGTGCGGTGAAGATACGTACCCCGGGCTAGCGAAACCCGCAGCCCACAACCACAATTTCGCATGCAATTCAATCTCCACGCTCGTTCGGCCAAAAAGTTCATTCCTCCCACATCCATCCGACAATCGATTGCCTGGTGACCGTCAACCTCATCAGGTGAGTACCAATCGGCGAGAACACGACTCAATAGCACTCTGATCAACGACATCGTCTACTGCCGATATCGATTAACCAGTTTGTTGAGTTTGCTGTCCCCCTCGTCATTCCGTCTCCTTGTCGTCGCTTCTCCAAGAAAGCATTGGCTAACCACTTGGGATAATTTTTCCCCAGCTGCAGAAACCGCAATCATGGGTATCTCTCGTGATTCTCGCCACAAGCGATCCGCCTCCGGTGCCAAGCGCGCCTACTACCGTGCGTAATATACCGAAAGCCCGTATGATCCTTGGGACATACGTTCTGACCTTTGACAACAGGGAAGAAGCGCGCTTTCGAGGCCGGTCGCCAGGGTGCCAACACCCGTATTGGCCCCAAGCGCATTCACACCGTCCGAACTCGTGGTGGTAACCACAAGTACCGTGCCCTCCGTCTCGACTCCGGTAACTTCGCCTGGGGTTCCGAGGGATGCACCCGCAAGACCCGTGTCATCGGTGTCGCCTACCACCCTTCCAACAACGAGCTGGTCCGAACCAACACCCTGACCAAGAGCGCCGTCGTCCAGATTGATGCCGCTCCCTTCCGACAGTGGTACGAGGCCCACTACGGCCAGTCCATCGGCCGAAGACGCCAGAAGGCTCAGGCTGCCAAGGAAGGCAAGTCCGAGGAGGAGGAGAAGAAGAGCAACGCTGTCCAGAAGAAGCAGGCCGCTCGCTTCGCCGCATCCGGCAAGGTCGAGAGCGCCGTTGAGAAGCAGTTCGAGGCCGGTCGTCTGTACGCCGTCGTCTCTAGCCGTCCCGGTCAGTCTGGCCGCTGCGACGGTTACATCCTGGAGGGTGAGGAGCTCGCTTTCTACCAGCGCAAGCTCCACAAGTAAAGTGGCTGAGATAAAGGTGGAGTATCCGCCCTCGGTATGGTGTTACGGATTTCTCGCTGCTCTGGATTTTCCAGACATGAAGAGCTTCACATGAGCATCGGGTCGGGTCCATAGGGAATGAAAAAAGCTTTTTCTTGCGATGAATTGAATTCATAATCAAGGTCTTTCTCCTTTATCTGTGCAGCCGTGATACGTGAGCCCAGCAACATGTTGTTAGAAACTTCTCAATTCAACTCCAACCCCCTTTTGCCCTAATCGAGTCCTAACTAGACAATACAAAATTCTACCTTGTATGGAAATAAGAAAGCAACATGAAAAACCAATAGTCCGAAAAACGCCTGCATGTGGCACCAGTTCGTGCCGGACGGTGGGAAATTGTCATGCTTTCCTTGGGGAGGGGATATAAAAAATCATGCCGCCAAAAGGTCTTTCCAGTGATCCCATCATTACCACATATGCGGGCGGCCCGCCCTCATCCAGCGAGCACTGCGCCGCCCACGCAGGAAAACATAACTCCAACTGATGGAAGAAATGGAGGATGGTGGAACCGAGACTCAAGACTTTGTACATAAAGAACGATCCGCCCGACGGAAAAAAGAACATCAGGAGGACCAAAATAGGCAAGCCAGATGCGAACTGGCAGAAGATGTGCTTAAGCAAACTGACGCTTGAGTTCAGACCATTTGCGGTTCAGAGTCTCGTGCTGAGAATTGATCTGTGGAAAAGAATTAGCCACCATTTCTGTATGCAAACATTGCTTTGAAAACACTCACCTCGGCATATCGGAGCTTTGTTGTAACAAGCTCATCCTCGAGCTCGACCATCTCCTTTTCTAACCTGTGGTTCTCTTCGTGAACATGGACATTGGCTTTCATCAGTTCCTCGCGTTCGAGTTTCCAGGTTCCCTCGAGCTCCTCGGGTTGTTTCTCGATAACAATACGCAGCTCTCGAACCTGGCCCTTCATGCTTTCATTCTCGTCCCGGAGTTCTTCGTTATCTACTTTGGTACGAACCAGCTCCGTAGCAAGGTCGGTCTGCTCACGATCACAAACCTCAACCCTCTCCTCGAGTCTACGAACCCTGATGGCGAAGTTGTGGTTCGCAGCCCGAAGCTCATGGAGCTCCTCCTCTCGGTCCTTCTCCGCCTTAGTCTTCTCTTCCCACTCCACAGTGTATGACTTCAGCATTTCTGGCGTAATCTTAACCTCGCATGCATCCCTGACCAGCTGGTCTGCGTGATAGACCTCCTTGTCCATGCTGGCGCTGGAGCTTCCAAAAAACCCATTCTCTAGAAGGCTACCGTGGCTAGGATCCTTGTCGATATAGACGTCAAAGAGCTTGTCCTTGAGGTAGGTGGTAAGCTGCTGCATGTCTGAGAGGCCGAGCAGGGTAGTCGCATTCTTTTGCATGAGAACAAGTCCAAATCGAAGAATAGCTGACAAGCCTTCGGAGAGAATCAAATCGTAAATGCGAAGTACGAGCTGGAGAGGGAATCGATAGGCGAAGAGGGTCAAGAACCACTGGGTTGCGTAAAGATGAGGAGAGATGCCTCTCCGGTGGAGATGGCAATACAAGGCTGGTTCGAAGTCTTCTAGTAGCCTCTCAAACTGATAGAGATGCATATGCAATCCAGGCATGTCCTGGATGAACAGATCTCGCAGCTTGTAATGGTTCATTAGTCGTACGAGGAGACAGAAGGCTTCTTGTTCGGGCATCTGGAAAACAGTGAGCACAAAGAGGCAAAGCAGGGTTGACAGGGAAAGCACATACATTGAAGAGCAGCGGCATGATTAGGAAATTCATGCCTTGGGCGTACCCGACACCTTCATCAAACAAGGCATAAGCCTTGCACACTCCGAACAAGCCCTCTTGGAGACCGGCAGCAGCCGCATACTTAGAATAGCTGGTACGGGCGCCTAGATCACGACGAATTGTCTTTTCAAGTTTCTGGAGATTAGCGGCATCCTCCTTCTCCTTCTTCTTCCGTTCAACTGCAGCAGCCGCCTGGGCTTTGAGGATGGCCTCTGAGTTCTTCTCGACATTTGGTGATGGCAGGCCGTTGGATCCTGAATTCTCCGAGGTGACTGAGGAAGCCGAGGATGTAACTACATCTCCGCTCTGGACGCTCAGGTTCCCATTGCTCAGGGAGCTGTTAGTAGTGCCATTGCTGTGTCGATCCCTGCTCTTGTCTGTACCCCTGGTGGACAGATCCTTGTAAACAGCCTCAAGATCATCGTTTTTGCTATTGGCCAGAACCTGCCAGATCACGCCTCGGATCGCACTCGGGATGCCTGTTGCAATGGCCTTGTTCAACTCCTCTGCGCTGGTGCGGGCCACCGCTGCTGGGCCTTCATAAACAACAGACTGCCATAGATCCCAGTCGACATTGGTCTCTGAGATAGAGGAAAGCCCCACATTCACACCGGATGCTGTTCCAGGCGCCAAGCCGGTGGTTGGGTCAGGAACTGGAGATGGTAGAGGCTTCTCGCCAGCGGGAAGTTCCACACCAGTTGTGATACCAAGACCTGTCGCCTTGGTAGTTTTACCAGTCTCGTCCTCTTCGCCCTCTGGGAGAGTACCCTCGCCCTGTAATCGAAGCTGCTTAAATCTGTCCCGAAGGCTACTTCGGCGCGCTCCATCAATGGGCGTCGAATCGGCATCCCCTTCCTCTTCCAACCGGCTTAGCATCATTTCGGGGTTGCTTGCGAGTGTGGCAATAGAGCTTGCTGTGTTTCTTCGGTTGGCAGCTTGAGTGGTTGGTAGATTTGGGAGTTCCTTTTCCTTGCTCGAGTTACGGGAGAGCCAAGAGAAGGGACTGGTGAGTTTACGACTCGAAGGTGCAGGTTGATGTGGCGGCGGTGGCGGCGGAGGCGCAACTGATGCAGCTGGCGGACCAGGGCTTTTTGGGGGTGACTCGGTTGGTGGAGGCCAAGGCAATGACGGCAGGGAGTTCGTGATGCTATTGAGCGAAAGCGTCTTGGGAAGGGTCGGTTTTTGTTCTTCTTGGGGGGTCTTGGATTCTGCGACAACATTAGTGAGCTAGGACACCTCGATGGCGTTGTTTCAGAGCGGTGGGTTACCTAGTGGGGGGCTCTGTTGGGACGGGCCATCGTCGTCGAGGCTGACATTGTCGAGGTTGGAGGTATTTGAGATGCGATAGGACATAACCGATTTGCGCTTGTCAGCGGGCTTCTCGTCAACGGGCTTCTCGTAAACAGATTCCACATCGCTCGAGTTGGCAGCATGCTGGTCGTCGCCGACCTTGATTTCCACGTCCTTGCCCTTCTCATCATGTGGCTCGTCTGAGCTTTTCTCGATGGGCTCGTCGTGGGTTTGTTTTGGAGACCCTCTAGAAGCAGAGGCAGACCTGCTAGTTAAAGACCGCGATGCCTCGATGGGGGATGCGGATGCATCGACGGCATCCTCAAAGTTGTCATCGTTCTCGGTCGCCTGTGTTGTCAGCATGGATGACACGGAGGGTGAGATGCACTGTGCTGTTGGCAGGGAATGCAGGGGCATTGCATGGACCTACTGCATCATCACCAGACTCCGTGCCAGACGAGAGCCTCTTGGTGCTGTTTTGTTCTCTCTCTGCCTGCTTCTCTGCTTGTGTCTCTACCTGTCCCTCTGCTTGCTGCTCATCCTGCTGGCCTTCTCCTTGGGGCTGTTCTTCCTTAGGGATCTTCTTCAGGACATTCTCGGCCTGCGGAGGTGGCGAGGCGATTTGTTCTTCTTGCGACATGACTTCGTCTGGGTGGCTTCGAGGTTGTGGCTCGTGGCTCGTTGTGTGGGCGAGGCCGTCTGCAGGAGTCGAATACCTGAGGCGGTGGGAAACAGCGGTAAGGCCCCTCAATTGCAGCTCATGTGGTTGTTAATTGCTGCAGAGAGAGGTTCAGGTGAGGCTAAAGAAGGATAAAGAGCAGTTGGGTGCAGGAGAAGAACCGGAGACGGAGGGCGGAGGGGAGGAATGTCAACGACAGCTGGAAATCCTGGGGGTTGTGGCGTTGGAGACGGTCCCCTTGACGATTCGGGACACGAGCGCTGGAGACAAGACGACAGATACTTGGGTAGGCTGGGGGTGCGATTTTGAAGCACTGCACCCCCCGAAAAAAACCGGGGAATAAGTTATGCTAGCGGGGTGGTGTGCTGTATGTCTACGTACCTAGCGCCCATGTAAAGTTAGAGCAGAGGTACCTGGCAGCTGCACTCGGCAAGGTAAGCTCGGCAACTAGGGGGTCGGGGAGGGGGTGTGAGGACGCCTGGCCACGGCTGGCGTTGCAGTGACAGCTGGAGCCTCCAAGCTACTAACTTTGGCGCGCTAGGTGCTGGAATGAAGCACTCACAGAGTCCACTTCCATGGAAACTTTGTCTCTTATTTGAAGACGGCGTTGTTTTGCAAAAAGGCCAATCAGTCGAGATACCTCGTGCCTACTATCCGTCTTCGTCCTCGACCAAGGTTAAGAATGAAACCGAGATTGCAAGTGGACGGACAAACCCCGCGATTCAGTCCGTGAGAGATAAGGGGAGCATCCAGCTCTAAGCGGCCTCTGCGCGGTGAGTGAGAGCGAACTGGCCAAATCGGCTTCAGGGCACACGCACTGCCTTTTACAGCCCATCCCAGACTGTCTCCTTGCGTCACGATCTCCCGTCTTGGTAGACACATAAACATTATGACGTTCAATTGCAAGCTGCACACGGACGCACACATCATATCTAGTTGATCAGAAGACGCAGATTGCGTATCTGCATACTCCTCAAATGAACCACTGCACAACTGGGTAATTAACTACTTAATTTGGGTACCAGGGAATACAACCCACCCAATACGCCTTGTTCCATTGCGTTCCAGCGGCCTGCCAAAAATGGGCCGGAGGTTGGAACAATGCCTGCTCAGAACCCCTTGACCAAATTATTCGAGAAGTTGTCTTGACAGCCACCACGACACATTTCTCGCCTCGGTGCCAGAAATCGGCTAGCAGTGGGAGACAAGACATTTGTAATGCTGCTCTCCTTCACAATCAACAGTGGCACGTACTGTTCGACAAGGCCATTTCATAACTAGCCCAAGCCAACAAGAAGGGATGGAGCCCATGACATAACACGCTCCGGCATTCAATGGCGTGCACTCAGGTGCATGTTTCACTGGCTGACTCCCTGGAATCGTGTCTACACGGCTCGTACGGCAGTACCTCCCACGAGGTCCACTTCAGTATTAATCTGTCCTGTCTTCTATTTAGGCGGGCCAGTTCATCTGCAGAACCTTGAAGCTCGTTGTCCCCCTGCCTCATCTAACCCCCCCCTTGCCTTGTTCGACCCTCTCGCACATCTAGTTGTTCATCTTTGTGTCTGTCTAAAGAAACCTACAGAGTCTTCGATGGAGTCCTCGCTGCCGGGTTTTTTGGCCGCACTAGCGCAGGGGCGGCTTTGGCGTCAACTAGGTACCGGGGGGCTGCCATGACGTTCCACCCCGTTGCTCTAAATAAAAAAACACTGCTCAACCCCTAAACTCTGAGTCGCCCATATTCTGGTAGCCTCAGACACATCCGTGAAGTGATTTCTGCACAAGATAAATGCACAATTTCAAGCAAGTATTGGTTCCTTATTCCTCTTATTATTTGCATACTTTTGATGTATTATCGAAAGCGGTCAAATAGTTCCTGTGTCACCCTAACCCAATTTTTCAAAGGAACGATGATCATTCGACCCTTGCCTAGCTCGCTGTGATCGTAGCTATGAAATAGACTAGCGCGCCATTCCTCTTCCCTCAGCTGCCAAGTGGCATCGATATTATATTATTTTCCCATGCAGAGACGATATGATCAACGAGATGGACTCCAGTCTGTAAGTGCACGGAACAAGAAGTCACCATAAATAAGCCTCCACGCGAGGACAAGGTTGTACCCCTATCTATGAGCCCAGTTCGTCGTGCCAAGGCCAAGTTACCGACTACCCTGGAGTTTATCATTGGAAGCCTTGTTCCTAAATATGTTTATACATGCTTGGACGGTTGGGGATTATGCTACGCCTTTCGTCGGGCCAATGGTCATGTGACATCTCTTTCGCTTTTTTTCACTGTCCTCTTGTTGTCACTCCCTCTTCGTATAGGTATGATTCACGTCGTGTGTGGCATTTGTGGTACAACTGAGGGTTTGAGAGAACATGTGAAAGGACTACATAGTGAATGGTGAAGACAGATGATATATGCCCGACATCCATAAAACTAAATAAAAGGGACAATAGGTCACTGGATGGCTATTTTGCCTAAGGCATACTGTTACTACCGAGATAACGCCGGCACACAAAAATATGAACAGAAGCATTGGTTTTAAACACCGTGCAGATGCATGGCGCGTCAATGAGTTGAGGTGGTGTGGATAACCCCGCGTATGACAACTGGGTCAGCAAAGACAACAGTCCAGCTGATTGCCTGGGAGAGGAAAAATGAAATAGATGTGGGCGTATTTTTTGGGCCAAGTCCACCTTCACTCAAATGAAGCAGTGGCCTTTGGGAAGGCGAGGGAAGAGCAAATATTTGGTCGAGAAATTACAAAGAGTAGGCCTTTTTGTTATTTTTATTTTTTACGAGGAGTGGTGGCTGCAGATGCATCCAATGCAAATAAGAGGGCGTGCTTTGCATCTGCCATCTCGTGCAGCAAGTCCTGCGACAAGTGGGCAGACGAAAACAAACAAACGGACTGTATTGAAGAACAGATGCGGGCTCGAACGCTGAATACCACCAATGTACTTTTTAGAGTGTGCCATACAGAAGAAAACTCAACGAAAAGAGAGCACCGGATGAGTGAGCGGTCCTGGTGGTGCGATGCATGACAAACACTTGTCCCAAAAAAAGGCACGTTATTATCATGAAATGCCTCTGTGTGGGACAACGTGCAAACAAGGCATTTCTGGGGAACCTGGCTACATCGGAACCTGAGGCCCGGCTTTTCGGCCCAGGACAAGGCGGCAATCAGAATCACAGGCAGGCAACAAAAGATAGAAGTGGAGGGGTCGCACCCGAAAAGATAATCCGGCCCTTCGGCGTCCAGTTTTGGTGCTGCTTTGTAGGTTGTACCTTGCAGCCCAAGAGTTGCCCCGGAGGTACCTCTACAGTCGCCCTAGCAGCTTCCAACGCGGGTACACCTATTACGCAAAGGCCCACCTGCACTTCTCAACCTGAACCTGACGATTTGACGTACGCCTTTTCCCACTCTACATCTTCCCTCCACCTTCTCACCAAACGCCTTTCCTCTTCATCTGGGAGATATTCGCCTTCACACAAAGGGCTGGCCACCTGTGCAGCGAGCTAAGCTCTTTTCTCCACCACACGGTTCGATTCGATCCTTGGCGGAGCTGTTCCAGAGGCCGACTGCACTCGACTTTGGACTGCTAATCCAAGCTTCATCAACCATTCACGACCATCTCCCAGTGACGGCGTCGCACTCTCTTCACCACCAACATTTACCGTTAAAAAAAGTGCATTCGACAACGGGCACTGTTTATTTTGCTGACGCCACATCTGGGGCCACGGCTACACCTTGACGGCTACAGGACCCGAAAACTTCCATTTGCAACCCCGCCGAGCCTCACAGACCGATTTTCGGAAAGTGCCTAGGCATATCCTCTCGACGCCTATCCCAGTTCCCTCTTTGCCATAGAGTGCTGTCCAGGAGGGGGCATTTTGTACCACGAAGAAAACTGTCGCTGTGACGGGTCAGGTAACCCGGCTGTAGTGGAGGGGGAGTTTGCATCGTGTTTTGCGGCTCCGCCGCTTCCATTTTCACCATGGGCAAGATCATCAAGCCCATGCAGCAGAAGCACAAGGAGACTTTGGTAAGCTTCATGACCCACTCCATTTTACAAAACACAACATCGCTAACATTGTGAAAAAGTCTCCTTGGCTGAAGAGCTACGTTGAGTCAGCTTCTTCAACCCCTCTGCCCCTCTTGCCACAACATCTTGCTAGCTTTCCATCTCGATGGCCGTTCGGACGAGGCGATCTCTACCACTGGATACTCTTACTGAATCGATTCGATAGCATACTCGAGCGCTTTTGTGTGACTTATAAGCTGAATGAAGGACCCCAGTCTCACGAGTTTGGATGCGATGTGCTTCTCAATCAAACCAACGAGTCGGAGTTTAGTAGTGAGAAACAGTGGTCTATGGAAGAGTTGGTGGACCTAGGCTTCCCTGCCGATGGTGATCGACAACTCCTCGAAAACGTCCTAAGGTTCACTCGTATGCTTCTGGAGCACTGCGGCAACAGAAGCATCTATGCTAGTAGCGCTCATCTCAATGATCTTCTGCACACTACCTCATTGACGGTGCTTATTGCCACGCTCGAGGTTGGCTCCGAGTTAGCACAGAGATACCAAGCATCCGTCAAGCGCATTGGAAACGCTTCTAGACAGATTAGCACAGCGTTGCTCGCGAACCATTATAATATTGACCTTGACCGCGTGCAGCAACTGGCTCTACCTTTCGTCAAAACCCCCTTCGTCAGCCTTTCTGAACCCGCCCCCACTCAAACTCCTGGCTCAGCTAAGGGCAAGGAACGGGCTCAAGGTGGCAGTTCTAAGACGGTCACGTCGATGCACGCAAATGATTTGGTTGCCCTCGCCTCAACCGATGAGAAGAGGTGGGGTAATTGGGGCGATGTCAAGGTGTCGTATTATCCCCAAAACACAACCCAAGAGTCTGTTGTCGTTGCCGACCAGGGTCGGTCGTCTGCCCCATCCACCCCAACACCTCTCCGACGAAGTTCTACAATGAATTCGCACCAAACTCCAAAGTCGCGGGCCAATTTTGATGATTCATCCCCCTTAGGACCTCGCACTCCCGGAATTACCGATGAATCTGCGGCACCAGGGCCGAAGTCCTTTGAGTTGCCCCAGTCGCAGGTGACTTCAACACCCGTGTATGAGCTAGTTTCCAGATGCCCGGATGATATGCCTTCAGCATCCAAATACGAAGCTTTCCATCGTATCAGGGCTGCGAAAGTTCTCATGGGGCCACGAGACGAGCGACAAAGGCTCCTGGCTGTGCGTTTGTTGGCAATCACAAACCTGGCATATATCCATACCGAAACCAACTTTATCGAAAAGGTCCTCCGGCAGGATTCGGACGAGACTAGAAGGTTTCAATTGGTCTATCAGCTCGCTGAACTAATCCACCCCTCTACCGATAGCACCATTGACATTCCCATATGGCTGCAGTCGGTTGCCCTGGCCCTGTTGGAGGCGATTTCCAATTTCCATGCCCGATGCCAGGATGTTCTTTCCGCTCTGAACGCTAATGTTAATCATGGAATTCTCTTATATGTTATCCGAAAAGCTGTTGCAGGCATGAAGGAGGACAACGATAATGACAGGGGCGACCAAGTTACTGAGATGGATGAGTGGCGCAACAACCTGTTCTCTCTTACTCTTCATCTATCGATGGCAACTCGTGTTGGCAGTGAAATGGTAACCGCGGGCCTTATGGACATTTTGGTCGAAATCCTCAGCATCCGCTCCGCAGTTGCGCAGAGAAACCACTCGATGGTCCTTGCTTTTCTCGATGGTCTTATTTGGACCTACCAAAATGCCTTTTCTGCATTTTTTAATGCCAAGGGCTTGGATGCTGTTGCTCAGTTAGTTGTCGACACTGTCACGGAAGCCCAGACGCTCCACAAATCTGGGCAGGGCATTGCCCAAGGGCAACAGTCCAGTGCTGTGGACTATGAAATTCCATACTATCAACAGCAAACTCTCAAGTGGCTCCTGAAGTTTGTCCACCATATTATGTCCAATTCATATAGTTATGGCGGGAATACGGATCGCCTACTTCGTAACTTGGCTGACAAGTCTGATCTTTTGGGGAGCCTGCGGGCCATTATCGAGGACAAGAAGAGCTTTGGATCTGTCGTCTGGACGAATTCAGTGACCATTCTTAGCGATTTCATCAACAATGATCCCACTAGCTTTGCCGCTATCTCTGAATCTGGCATGATAAGAACTTACCTCGAAGCCATCACTGGCAACCCCCTTCCCAAAGAAGTCATCGAGGAGCAGAAGGCAAATGAAAGAGAGGGCGAGGATTCGGATTCCCCAGATAGCACTACACCATCAATCCTTGAACAAGATACACGACCGCACCCCCCAACTGAAGAAACCCTTCGGCAACGGTCTCGCGACTCTTTGGCCTCCGGAATTCTTCCGTCCACGGATGCCATCACCGTTGTTCCCCAAGTCCTTAACTCAATTTCTTTAAACAACGCGGGTATGAAGCTGGTTGTTGCATCCAAGGCTTTTGAAGGCTTCTTGGAAATCTTTGAGAGCCCTGCCCACGTCCGGTGCATGGAGGTCGATAATGATCTGGCGAATAATGTTGGTGCTAGCTTTGATGAGCTTGCTCGTCACCACCCTCCGTTGCGAACATCTATTTCAAATGCTGTCATCGACATGGTTGCGCGTGTCCGCTTCCTGGGCATTGAAAAGGCGAGAACTAAAGGCTGGGGTGCTAGGCTGCTTCTTGTTGATTCGGATGGGAAGACGGTCTCAGTTGACGAGAATGGCGCATTTATGCCTTCTACTTGGCCGTCTCTCCCTGCAAAAGAACCTAGCGCACCAGGGGATGGGGACGTTGACATGTCCGATGCTGCTCCATCGCGAGACACACCAGCTGAGGCTCAAAGCGACGACGGTGTAAACTCACCTCAGCGATCAATAACTCCGTACATTTTTGCACTTGCAAGCTTCCTCACCTCTTATGTGTCGAATTCGATACTGAAAGCAAACTTTGTTCAAAGTGGAGGTCTCGAACTATTGCTTGATATTTGTGAATCTCCAAGTCTCCCGACCAACTTTGGGGACTCATTGGCCTCGCGAGTTCTGAACCAAGTTGTTTCAGTGCTTATCGAGCACTCCCCTATTCGGGGACTTCCTTCTCTGCTTCGCCGTGCCCAGACTTCCATTGATGCTTTGCATCCTCTGGCAAAGAAGACGGATGCAGTTCCTCCATATTTTGCTGACTTTCTTTCTACGGATCTCAGCCAAGTTGATAATAATGAAGGGCAGTCCGAAGTCATCAAGAATGGAACAAAAATCATCAAGGCGCTCTTGAATGCTCAGACTTTTATCAAGATCATCTCGGATTGCTTCCCCACATCCCGTTCAAACGCCTTGCAGTTTTATCCAGTCAATGTCTACGACTACTATCTCGGTCTTGTCAGGTCAATCGGCCCTCTGCTGCGCGGTCTACTTGCAGAGGAGGCGGGAGAACTAACCGTTATTCCCCAGCACTGGTCTTTCAGACGCCATGGTCCTCTAGCTGAAGGGATTACAGGAAGCACCAACGTTGATGCTGAGGCCGATGAGAACACCTCATTACCAGATATGATCAACAGTTCTGGGAACTGGCAAGCTAGAAGTGAGACTGCTGATTCAGGCCCTAGTCGTCCAACGGAGGAGGAGCAACTCACTCCCCGGTATTACAATTACGATACGCTCAGGGTCCTTCTTCACCCCATGATCCCCACGACTTTCCCTCTCTTCCAAACCCTTGGAAAGGCCTTGTTACCTCGTCGTGAACGGGATCCCCGAGACCAATATCCAAGACCTCGTCATCTGGAGATTGCCCGAGCTCTCGCTGATACCGTTCTGAGCCAGCTCAGACCCTCCGTCGCAACTCCCGAACCTACATCCAAGGATTATCACTTCTGGATCATCATGCTCCATACCATCACTGAGATGTTGATTGATCATCCCTCTGCGCGACCAAGTGACCGTTCAAATGTCCAAATTATCATGCCCGTTCTTCTTGCATTCAAGGAAGAGGGTGGCCTGGATGTTTTGAACTCGATGCTTAAGGTCTTTTCTCAGGCCATTCGAGATGACACAGATGCTGCCTCAGACAAGTCATCCAAGTCCAAAGTTGCTGCGTTTGGGCTTAAAAAGATCCTAGACTTATACCTAACCTTGGTAAATGGCAAATATATTACCGAAACTAGCAACTATTTCACCCTTCAACCCCGCTCCGTGGATAGGTCGCAGCAGCCTGTCCTTTATCATCAGATTGTAGTCGAGTTCCGAGCTGCCATCCTCCCCGAAATCACAGCTCTCTGGGAGTCCAATTTTGTCGAAAAAGTGCCTCACCAGACTGTGATCCGTTTGCTCGACATTCTCAAGGTCATTGCTGCGGGTGAGCATGAACCTCAGCAATCTTCTAGAGATAAACCGCCCTTCCAACTTTTCAAGTACACTGATATCCGCTTTGACTGGCGTAATTGCCGAGGAGTTGTCGAGGACCTTTTGGGCAGGGGATATGACGCAGACTTGGTGCATGAAGCTGTCTACAGAGCCAATGGAAACAGTGCTAATGCCCGGGATTATTGTACAGCTCATAAGGCTGGGCTTGCTGGACCTCGAAATCCTATCCCGGTTGAAGATTCGGACACATCAGGCTTGAATGAGACAAGTAGCAGTGGGACTGGTGCTGAGCAGCCTGGTATCCCAAGCACGACTGAGCCAGATCGTATGTCTTTGGATGGCCCACCTGAACTCGCTCCACCAGATCTGGCAGATCGGTTCCTGGGAGACGCGTTGGGTGAAATCATCGATCGCTCATCCCAGGCGACAGATGAGACTCGGGAGACTACGAGTATGGCTAACGAGTCTGTGCCTGCCGACACTCCAGCCCAAAACGTCACAGAAGCCACTACTGAGCAAACGCCCGAGGCTCAGCCAGCAGCTACGAAAGAAGATGTTGATAAATACCGCGAGAGGTTGCGTGAGAACCTCATAGACAGGTGTCTTGATGTGATCCGGGCACACCCGGAAACAGCTATTGAAATTTCCGAGCTCATCCAAGTCATTATCCTCCGTCCACAAAATAGCGATGCTCACGAGGATGTCGGTGCGACCTTGACGTTGGCACTCTCCTCATTGGCCCTCGAGGATGACGACAAGAAGCGAAACGGAAAGTGCATCGCTGCATATGCTCACCTCCTCGCCTTGTTGCTTCAAGATAAGAGTTTCTTTGAAAATAACACGGAAACCCTAAAAGAGAGAATCGATGAGTATGTAGCTTTCCTGAAGATATCTCCCTCTACATCTACCGAAGAGATGCCCCCGTGGATCCCATACATACTCTTGGTTGTCGAGACGCTTCTCTGCCACGATGAACGACCAGTCGCCGCCCAGTGGAAGCCACCCAAATCTTTGGATGAGCCTGTAGCTGCCGCTATCGTCCAGCAGTGCGAGCCTCTAGTCAATGATACCCAAAGAGGTGAAATTCTTGAATCTCTTTTGGATCT
Source organism: Calonectria henricotiae (assembly GCA_020623695.1). Classification (NCBI taxonomy): domain Eukaryota; kingdom Fungi; phylum Ascomycota; class Sordariomycetes; order Hypocreales; family Nectriaceae; genus Calonectria; species Calonectria henricotiae. Next base: position 249,638 of record JAHVYB010000028.1, read on the forward strand.
GCTCCCTCGAGTTGGCAAGGAAGAGACGTTGGCTGTTGCAGCTCTGAGAGTGCTTGTAATCTTGACCAGAAACCGACTGTTGGCTAAGTCAGTTGGTGACAAGAAGAATCTGCAACGGTTGTTTCTTATGGCGAAGCAACTGTCGGGTTCAGGCTCAGAGCGGTTTAAACAGACGAAATTGTCAGCGCACATCATGACTATCCTTCGCCATATTGTGGAGGACGAGGAGATTATCAAGCAAATTATGCGTGCCGAGATCAAGGCTAGTTTCCCGAGCTTGCAGCGTAACAACCGTGGCCATTCGGATGTTGCCAACTATCTTCGAGCAATGGCCCCTATTGCTCTTCGTGCGCCTGACTTGTTCGTGGAAGTCACTAACGAGATGCTCAAATTTTCAAGATGGACTTCTCAATCAGGTGACGGAGCTCGTCCTCTGCCACTAGTTTTAAAGGAACGAAGCGAACAAGCCACCGAAAAGCCAGAGGAACCACCGCAAAGCAACCAAGAGCCTTCAGCTGAAGAGGTCAAGCAGTCTACTGAGCCTATGGACAAAGAAATGCCTGATGCACCTAAAACGCACCATGAGAACAAGCGACCCGTGGTTGAAAATCCTGACGGTGTGATCCATTTCCTTCTGTGCGAACTAGTCAACTACCGCGAGGTGGAGGACAAGGAAGTACCGCAACCTGAAAAGGAATCAAAGCCAGAACCTCAATCTGGTGTAGATACACCTTCTTCTTCCAAAGAGACTCCTGGAGCGGATGTCAAGGACAAAAAACCCGCGAAACCCGTTTTCAAAGCCGAAGAGCACCCGATATTCGTCTATCGTTGCTTCTTGCTGAATTGCCTGGCTGAGTTGCTTCAGAGCTATACCAGGACGAAGATGGAGTTCATCAACTTTAAACGTAGTGCACCCCTGACGACCAGCACCCCGATTAAGCCTCGATCCAGCGTCCTGAACTATTTGATTTACGATTTACTTTGCCAGGGCAATCTCAGTGGCACTGTGGATAGTATTGCTTCAAAGAAGAAGGCTGCAACTTCTGTACAGGCGCAGAAAGTTTTGGTTGCCCTGGTTGCGAAGACGAGCGAGAAAGCACCCGACCGCGGAACAGACAAGTTTGCTTATGACGAAGAACCAGACCTTCTCTTTGTACGCAAGTTTGTTCTTGACACAATGCTAAAAGCGTACGAAAGAGCGCCTATTTCGGATGAACCACTTGAGATCCGATATTCTCGGATGCAGTGTCTGGCCGAGTTGATGAATTACATGGTGGGCGAGAGAGATAAGGATCAAGGCTCGGGTCGGAGTTCTGATAATATCCAAGCTCGGTCACACGCTCAATTGCGCCGTCTAATGTATGAGAAGGGTTATTTGGACAAGCTGACAACCTCAATTGCCGAAATCAACCTCAATTACCCAGGGGTAAAGCGTGCTATTAAGTACATCCTACGCGTTCTCAGGGTGTTGACAGAGACGGCGAAGGAGTTGAGTCACTCCAATATCTTGCCATCCGATGGTCTTTCTGATAATGGAGACGATGAAATAGCCTCCACATCATCACTGTCTGATTTGGATGACGATCGAGAAGAAACCCCTGACTTATATCGAAACTCGGCCCTTGGTATGCTCGAGCCACGAGGGGATGATGATGATTCCGATGAGGACGAGGACGAGGATGATGAAGATATGTATGGGGACGAATATGACGATGATGAAATGGATTATGGGGAAGACGACATGTCGGAGGATGCTGAGGATAATATCAGCGATGAAGACGAGGAACTTAGCGAGATGGGAGAGATTGAGGGTCTCCATGGCGAGCCTGGTGTCGTCGAAGTTATCATGGATGAAGATGATGACGAAGATAGTGATGATGAGGATGAGGATGAGGATGACGACGAGGTCGAATCTGCAGATATGGAAGATGTGGAAGATCAGGTAGAGATCGTCGATGAAGAAGGCAACCCCATCGAGGATGACGGAAATTCTGGTTGGGAGAGCGCGAGTGGGGATGAGGATGATGACGAGGTGGACGAGGATGAGCTCGATTATGATGCTGATATCCACGAGCCTCACCGGATTGACCTTGGCGGCGTTGTTCTCGATGGTATGACCCAGGCTCTCATGGGGCCGAACGGTCTCTATGACCCAGATTTGGACGGCCCCGGTGACCATTTCCTTGATGAAGGTCATGATGAAGATGGTAAGTGTGGTGTGCGTCCTGTGAAACCACGATGCTGACAAGGTCTAGACGATGAAGACGACGAGGACGACATGGAGGATGAGGAATACATCTATGATGACGATTACCCTCGTAAGTTGCCAACACCGACTCCCTGGGCTCGCTCGCTGACCCATCCCTTAGTTGATGAAGAACCCCCACCAATGCCCGCTCTTGGGTGGGATGGTCTTAATCCGGAGAGTGATGACCGCCGTCAGATGTTCTTGATGGATAGCCAAAATAGACGACGACTGGTCACCCGAATCGAGAACCGAAGTCCCTTCCCTCCCGGCTTCATGGTTGGAAGCAACAGAGATACCATTGGGGGTAAGTCTTGTTGCTGCATGGCTATGTATTGATACTGACTTTCCGTCGTAGACTTCCGCAGCTATTTCTCACGAACTCACCGCACTGGCGGACCTCAGTCAAACTCGGACGATGGAGCAAACCCTCTCCTCCGTCGCGCCGACCAAGGTCGTGATGGCTCGCAACGTCCTGGTCATCACCACTCGATCGGACTGAGGATACCGGAGGGTATGTTTGGATCCGGCCATCGGCACGTGATTGATGGACCTATGGGATTTCTTGGAGAGCTCATGGAGTTTCTCCCCATCATGGGCCGAAATGGTCAGCACGCTTTCCACTTACAAATCACTGGGCCGGGAGGAACGCAGAGCGCGCGAGATTTTATTCGATCTAGAACCGAGCAGAGACGAGATGGGCCAGCACAAGAACCTCACCAAGCCGTTTCTTTCTCTATTGAATCTACATTGGACCGTTACCAGGAGGAGGCCAGAATGATATTTGCGTTGGGCTATGCTACCGAGTCTTCAAAATTGTTCAATGGTATCGTTGCTCTGCTTACACCAGCTGCCATTGAGCTGGAAAAGAAGGTCAAGGCGGAAGAAGCCGAGACTCAAAAGCGCCAAGAGGAAGAACGCAAAAAGTTTGAAGAAGAGCAGCGACTAGCCCGAGAGGCTAAAGAGGCGGAAGAGAAGGCGGAGAGAGAGAAGAAGGAAGCAGAAGAGCGCGAGGCAGCCGAGAGAGCTGCTTCGGAGGCTGCCACCAACACTGCCCAAGCTGAGCCTACTGAGAACCGAGGTGGAAGCACCGCCATGGAAGGGGTTGAATCGACCGAACAACCTCGCCAAGACACCACAGACACTCATGCTGAGCCAGCATCTTCATCTAATGAGCCGCGCGTCATGACAACCATCCGAGGCGAGGAAGTTGATGTAACTGAACTGGGTATTGACCCTGACTACCTCGCTGCTCTGCCCGAGGAGTTCAGAGAGGAAGTCATTGCTCAGACTGTTAGCACACGAAGATCTCAGGCAAGAGAGGAAGCCACAGCTGGTGAATCTACAGAAGTCTTCCAGGAATTCCTTGATGCCCTTCCCGAGGAACTGCGGCTAGAAATTGCCCAACAGGAGCGTCAAGAGCAGCGCCGCCGGGCCCGCGAAGACCAGAGTCGCCAGTCTGTCGCTGTAGGTGGTGGCCAGCCCGTCGTACCAGACATGGACACTGCAAGCATCCTTCTCACGTTCCCCCCAGAGCTTCGAGAGCAAGTCCTTATGGACCAAGGCGAAGACATTATGGATCGGTTGCCGCCGGAGATGGCAGCCCAGGCGCGAGCTCTAACGCAACATAACCACCCAGTCATCGCCGGACGAAGCCCGCCGGTTGTCGGCCGAGCGCCGCCACCCGAACGGCCGGACCAGTCCTCCGTGAATAAGGTGCAGCGTCGCACGGTGGTTCAAATGCTCGACAAAGCTGGCGTTGCAACATTACTGCGTTTGATGTTTATCGCTCAGCAGGGATCCATACGCAACTATTTGTTTAGTGTATTTGCCGATGTTTGTGAGAACCGACAAAACAGACTCGAAGTGATCAGCACACTTCTTCAAATTTTGCAGGATGGAAGCACCGATATGAGTGCCGTTGAAAGAAGCTTTGGCCAGCTCTCCTTGAAAGCCAGGAAACCCAAGGACAAGGCTGATAAAGAGACTGAGCAGAAGACCCCGCAGGCTCTCAAGAGGAGCATGACAACGTTGAGCACCACGGCCAGTAATGTTACGCAAACCAACTCGGAAACGTCTCCTCTCTTGATCGTACAACAATGTTTGGATCTTTTGGTGGACCTGAGTACCAAAAACCCTCACATCCCATGGCTGTTCTTGACCGAGCACGAAATTGTCGGATCAACTCTTAAGCGCTCGCTCGGCCGCAAAGGAAAGGTCAAGGATTCCAAGGCGCACAAATACGCCATCAACTCCCTTCTTTCTCTCCTTGATCGCGATTTGGTCATGGAAAGTTCCGTGGTTATGACACATCTTGCGGACTTGTTGAATCGTGTGACGTTGCCACTTCAGAATCTTGAACGTCGTCGCAAGGAGGCCGAAGAAGAGGAGGAGAAGCAACAAAAGGACGAAGAGAACAAGACTGGCGAGGCTCCTGCTGAGCAGCCGGCCACTAATCCAACGAATGAGTCCAACACTGCCGAAGTCAACCCATCGGAGAATGCCGCTGGTGAAGAGAACACTAAAGAGCAAGAGAAGAAAGAATCTGCTCAAAAGAAGCCCCGTCAATTGCAACCACCAGTCATTCCTCCTCAAAACCTTACTCTGGCTGTGAGGATTTTCGTTGCTCGGGAATGCAGCTCCAAGACATTCCAGAACACCATCTCGACAATCAAAAACTTGTCTGCTATACCTGGAGCTAAAGCTGTTTTTGGACAGGAGCTTGTTCACCAGGCACGACTGCTGAGTGAAAACATTGTGTCAGACCTGGATGATCTTTTGCCGCACATCGAGAAGGCATCTTCCGGCACCGAAATTCAAGGTGTCGCCTTGGCTAAATTTTCCCCTGGAGCATCTGAACAGAACAAACTTCTCCGTGTCCTCACTGCTCTGGATCACCTGTTTGACAACAAGAAGAAGTCCGATGAGATTGAGTCAGACAAAGGGAGAGACGAAAGAGCCGACCTCGTCACCTCGCTATACCACAACTCTACCTTCTCGGCCATGTGGGAGAAGTTGAGTGCCTGCCTGAGTGCTATCCGTAAACGGGAGAATATGCTCAACGTGGCGACTATTCTTCTGCCCCTCATCGAATCGTTGATGGTTGTTTGTAAAAATACAACAACAAGCGATGATCCTTCGCAGACTAAGGAGATGGTTCTGTCTAGTCCTGCACCAGAGTCGCGCACTGCAAGCCTATTTTTCAACTTCACTGAAGACCATCGACGTATTCTCAATGAACTTGTGAGAAACAACCCCAAACTCATGTCCGGCACCTTTGCTTTGCTGGTCAAGAACCCTAAGGTTCTCGAGTTTGACAACAAGCGCAATTACTTCAACCGAAGCGTCCACTCACGGTCAGGCAACAGCCAAAGTCGCCCTTCATACCCGCCACTGCAGCTCTCTGTTCGACGTGAACATGTCTTCCATGACTCATTCAAGTCCCTCTACTTCAAATCAGGCGATGAGATGAAGTTTGGAAAGTTAAACATCCGATTCCATGGCGAAGAAGGTGTCGACGCTGGTGGTGTCACTCGCGAGTGGTTCCAGGTCCTCTCGCGACAAATGTTTGACCCCAACTATGTCTTGTTCACACCCGTTTCTTCGGACCGCACCACATTCCATCCAAATAAGCTCAGTGGTATCAACGATGAGCATTTGATGTTCTTCAAGTTCATTGGGCGTATCATTGGCAAGGCTCTCTACGAGGGCCGAGTGCTAGACTGCTACTTCAGTCGTGCCGTCTACAAACGAATTCTTGGCAAGTCTGTTTCCGTCAAGGATATGGAGTCGTTCGATCCCGATTACTACAAGTCACTCTGCTGGATGCTGGACAACGACATCACTGATATTATCACTGAGACCTTTTCCGTTGAGGACGATGAGTTTGGCGTCACCAATGTTGTCGATCTTATCCCTAACGGACGAGAGATTGCTGTGACTGAAGAGAATAAGCACGACTATGTTCGTCTCGTGGTTGAGCACAAGCTTCTGTCTTCAGTGAAGGAACAAATGGAAAGTTTCCTGAAGGGTAAGTCCATATGAATGCCGCTGCCGGTTATATTTGATACTAACTCGTTCACCATAGGTTTCCACGAAATCATTCCGGCTGAATTGATTGCCATCTTCAACGAGCAGGAACTGGAGCTTCTGATTTCTGGCCTTCCTGACATTGATGTTGACGACTGGAAGAGCAACACTGAATACCATAATTATAGCCCGTCGTCCCAGCAGATTCAATGGTTCTGGCGAGCACTTAGATCTTTCGACAAGGAGGAACGTGCCAAATTGCTACAGTTTGTCACCGGAACTAGCAAGGTTCCTTTGAATGGTTTCAAGGAACTTGAAGGAATGAATGGTGTCAACCGATTCAACATCCATCGCGATTATGGCAACAAGGACCGACTGCCGTCTTCGCATACCTGCTTTAACCGTGAGTAAACCCTATTATTCCATCATATTCACAGGCTGACCCAAGATAGAACTTGATCTCCCCGAGTACGAGAGCTACGATGTTCTTCGCTCTCAAATTATGAAGGCCATTACAGCAGGAAGCGAATATTTTGGCTTTGCTTAATTTCTCAATGATGTTTGCATGGCTGGCGCGGATTGGAGATAGAAGGGAACGAAAGGAATGGTCATTATGAGGTTTGATGCGAGCTGGGGGGAGAGATGCCTTGACGAGCCTGAGTTGCGTCGTCGTCACATTTGACAGGTCATTTTTTGGACCTAGCTCTCCAGTATCTGATTCCATCCTCGTGGTTACGCATGAGAGAAGTGCAGGTCTCTCTTGCTAACGGACCTGAATGAGGGGAAAAGTCTGGGAGATGTGGACATATTTGGCATTGCGTGTATATCAGGTTAATCGCGCTTACTAGAGGAAATACAGGACGGGATACATTAAAACGTCGATCGTAATGGCTGGCCAAGTGATGTCTGACATGGAACTCTTATTGCTAACACTAGACTTCTAAAATCGGGATGGGCGACTGCCGGATAGTCGGACATGCATAAAAAAAGGTTTACGTTGACATGATTAAATCGGGCATCACAAGGGCAAGTTTGAAAGTCAGCCCGGAGCGAATAACTTGGCGTATGGCACGAGTGCATCAATGCATGTTCATTTTCCGAAATGCTTCTAATACATTCGTGATGGGCCTAAAACCAAGCCCTAGAGAATCCCCACTCCCAATGCATGCAAACAAGACCAAGGTATGATTCCCCTTTTTTTCATTAAACGCCAGAACCTTACTTGCGCATGGAGCTTGCTCGTCGCTTGCGGGCATCGGCCTTCTGGGCCTTGACCTCGGCCACACGCTTGGCGAGGACCTGGGCGTACTCGTTCTGGACAGAGAGTTAGTGGGGCTGTTTGGGTGAAAATTGGCGAATTGATAAACTTACGGCCTCGTCCTTGACCTTCTCGGCCTGGCGGCGCTTGAGGGCAGCGCGGTGGCGCTTGTGCTGGAGGCGTTGGGGAGTGACCAGGCGCTGGATCTTGGGGGCCTTGGTGTAAGGAGACTTGCCCTCACCCTTGGGCTGGACCTCTCGTCGGATGACGTACTTGCGGACCTATATTCCCCATCCATATTAGTATTTCAAATCTTGATAGTTTTGTACTCGTACCCGGCCCCTCCCTTTTCAAAGATGGGGCAAGGGTTCCTCTCACACTCTACCCAGACTGACAGCTGATCCACTGTGGTTCTGGGCAGGCGATGACCGAGTATGGGCGTAGGGAGAAACATACATCGTCATCCTTGGTGAGGCCGAAGAACTTGCGGATCTTGGTGGCGCGCTTGGGTCCAAGGCGCTTGGGGTGAACAACGTCGGTCAGACCGGGGATCTCGTTCTCGCCCTGCTTGACAATGCTGAGAGCAAGGACGGACAGGTCCATGCCGACGATGCAGCCACGGACGGACTTGCGCTTGCGCTCACCGGTGCGGCGGGCACGGTAGCAGGAGTGGCCGTCGGAGAGGAGGAGACGGACACGGGTAGGGTGGAGGACACCCTGCTTCATGGGGAAACCCTGCTTGTCGTTGCCTCCAGTGATGCGGAAGATGTAGCCCTTGAACTCATCACCGACGGAGTCACCAGGAACCTCAGCGCCCATCTGTTTGAAGAAGAAAAAAATGTTAGCTCGTTCGAACGGTGGTTTCTATTGTCTCGAAATTCGACACGAGGCGACGGGTTTGTTGTAGGGGTTGACGTACGCGCTTCTCCATGAAGACACGGAGCTTGCGCTCATCCTCAATATCGATGAGCTTCTGGCTGCCATTGGCAGGGTAGGAGATGTTCAACTGTTTGCAGACGGGTTAGCGACTGTTTTGGGCTGCAGTCGAGTAAACATGATTTGGCGACAGCGAGAGCATTCTTTCTAATACTCGCGTCGCAAAGAGAGCTGTTGAAGTGGATTGAGGGTGGCCGCGTACCTTCATCTTGCCAGTTATGGTGGTGCAAGTTTACTTGACCTGGCCTGCTATTGAAGTTAGTGGTGATGGATGGAGTTTGAAAATTCGGGCGAAATCGAGAAAGTGTGTGTCGATAGGGCTCCTCCACAAGCGTAGGGGTGCAGGCAGGGACTGACCAATGAGGTGCGAGGGGGGTTTTGAGCTTTCGGCCAAAGGATTTCCCGCTGAAAAAAAAAGTTTGTGGGCCAAGGGTGGATCTTCGGCACGCACAGTGCTGGTGTCCATTCATTAACATTTCGCACTGGGCGCGCCTTGACGGTACGTCCCTTACAAGGTCTTCTTACTAGTACGGATTGGGATTCTTCGTCCGTTGAAGACCTCACGTTCATTCATACAGAACGTGAACGCAATTTGATGATTTGATACTCTAGTTTTACAAACAGACCACTCCGGCCAACAATTTATCAAAATGGCCGCTTCTATCAGCCTACACCCCCCAAAAAGAGAGGCTGTGGCCTCATCTAACCTTCCTCAGCTCATTCAAACGCCCTCTGGCTTGGCCCTCCTAGAACTCCAAGGAACCATCAACCTACCTCAGAATGCCCAGGGCGAGCCACTAGGCAACGTCGAAATCGGTACGGTTGATTTTCCGGACTACATCCCAGATACTGAGGGCTCGGCTTGGATGAAACGGGTTCACCTCTATGTCGGCCAGCACCAGCGCTTGAACGGTGAAGTCAAGAAACTACCCAAGGCTATGGCGGTGGTGCGACGCAGAGAAAACAAGATGGTTGAGGGGTCTGGTGGCGAAAATAAAGAAAAAGGAGAAAGCCTTGAGGTGGTGGAAATTGTCAAGTACAAGCTGATATTCTCAAACCGGCCTGAGCCCGTGGGAACTGCAAGCACATCATGATTCCGGTTAGAATGACACAGCTGCCGCCAGTTGCTTGACTCGCGCCAATGCCAACTCTTGCCGCTCGCGGAGAAACCGTAACGGTGATGAGATGAGAACCAATGCGAGTCTCAAAGCGGCATCCAGCCTGAGAAACGCCTCCTCAGTCGGGGTTACCTTTGGAAGTCGGTGGAGTTTGGTGTACGCTTGTAGAAACTCATCACCTGGCTGTTCCAGTTCCAGGATATGGAAAACCTCAACCACGTTTGGTCCAATCATGGAGTTGGACCAGTCAGTTACCGCTGTGATTCCATGTGGACAAGTTCGAAGGTTGCCATGGCGGAGGCCCATGTGCAAAAGACAAGAAGAATCCAGACGTTTGAGTTGTTCTGCAATGTATAACAGATAGGCGGGATGAGGAACCCATGACGATGCGCTGGGCACCTCCTTCTCAAGTTCACTAAATCTTCGCAATATTCTTCCCGCCAGGACTGTGACGGCCTCTTGTTCTTCTTGAGCTACCAGTCGGAAGGGGCCCTTCTCAGGCAGCGTTGTGGAATGTATCAGAGCTGTCATTCGTCCAAGTTGGCTATCCGTTGCCGGAGATCTGTCGCTTACCACAAATTTACTCAGCATGGCTGGGTAATCATCGACCACGAGGAATCGAAACGGTTTTGGTACAGGAACGGGGCCTTCGTAAAGAAGTCCATAGATCCATAGCTCCTGTTTTAGAAGTTTTTCTCCCTCAGTCAAATTGTTGACATTTTGAAACACGTTGAGCTTTGGGAACCTTAGCGCAACAGACCCAAACTCGATTGATTCCGCCTTGAATACGGCAAACTCCTCGCCTTCATTGGTCAATATAATATCAGACAAATTGCTATGGGAACCAAAGAGCTGGGCCAGCTGTATTGGATCCATACTGGACATAGTACTGAATGGCAGATGGCTGTTGTGAGGCTATTACCGAGGATATTGTTAAAAGAGATAGAGTACAACAGTATGCGTGTTTGTTTGATGAATTGACGTACTGGTGCTACCTGAATAGGTACCCATGACCTAAAGTATAAGGGTGGTCAAGTGACATGGTATCTCCGTTCGTCATGAAAGCGGGCAGGTGGAGTTGGCTCTCAACTGCAAGCGCACCTGGCGCCTGACAGCGGTACATGTCATGATATGATCATCATGATACTTCCCTGCATCAAGACTGCATCCCTCATACCTATGCAGTGCAAGTATCATGAATGCAGGAAAGGAAGGAGCTTGGGTTCCTATTAATCCCTCCGAATGCTGAGAAAAAGTTCAGCATAAGGCAAGTTTAGACTGTCTCTCACGGCTGACGTGGCATCGATGTACACCACTTCACCACATCTGCCACAGTCCGTCGCCGTTAGCTTCCTTCATTCCATGCATATCATTTATCGGGATAATGTAACCACGAAGTTCGTCTTGCACAGGTACTCTGACTTGTCGAGACAATTTTGCTCTTAGGTGCTCAAAGAAAGATGGCATGTTCGACCATGATTCATTCTATCTAATTCTCACTTATCTTTTGTCCATATTCACCCCTTTTTAATTTTAATTTTAATTTTTTAAATCTACTCCCGGTTTAATTATGCTGAGACCCCAGTCTCCAGAGGCTTCGTCCTTCCCAATCCTTCTTTGCCATAGTAATCCATTGGATATACATCCTTGCCCCAATCTTCCTTGACCTCGAGTGCCACTAGCGCCTCATATGGTGTCAGCAACGGTCGTGAGAAAGCATAGCCCCAGTCGATACTCAATCGTGGACAGGCGACTTGCACCCAGCATTCGACATCTGACATCAGAGCCAGCTTGCCAGGGAATATTTCGCTCAGTAGCAGGTTTACAAAAGGAATACCACGTTCCTTTAGGCGTCGCTCAATAAGCGCCATGGTGTGGGGATTGCCCTGTCTGCCTAGAGCACCCAAGATGAGGCCCCATTTACGGGCGCCCTTGGCCGTATGGATTGCCGTCCGACGAAGCGACTGCATCTCATCATGCCCGTACGTCTCCCGGGTAAGCTTTCGCGAATAAGGATCGTAGCGGTAAGCAGGTACCGAGGGGTTGTGAATCATTATGCTTTCAAGATGGAAGCGGCCATCGCCCAAGTACAGGATGAGGTCGACCTGATCATCATCTTTGAGGCGTGGAGATGTACAGCCGAGAATCTCGCCTTTACTGAGGGGCGCAATCTGAGGTACGACAACTTTGAAGCCGGCACGCTCGAGGCTGCCTCGGACGCCATGAATCGTTGCGTTGAATTGGATGGTGCCAACTACCGCAATAGTCTTGCCGCTGGCAAAGTTGCGCTCCATGGAGTTGAGGAGGTGAGTCGCGTCGATGGTAATGTCTACAAAGACGTAAAGGGTCTTGATCTTGGTCACGTCAACAGGTATGAGACAGCTGTGGGCGTAGTGTACGAGCAAATCACATCCCAGTGCCCTCGCTGTGTAATCGTCAATACAGCACGCGCCATAGGTGACGTCGCCCATGATGAGCGTCTCGATTCCTGGGCAGAATTGGGTGAGAATGTCCGAAACGGTAGTTGCAAAGAGGAGCAAGCCTTCGGGCATTTGAAGAGCGACCTTCTTAGCCCCCAATGTTCGAATGCGATGGATTGTCTTGGGGATCTCGAAACTGTAGTTGGCTGGGAGGAGTGCGATAGCCGCCTTGAGGTTTGGATCCTCAGTAATGTCCTTGGGAACTTGGTTCAATAGCCGGGGTGCACGTCGTGGTTTGGCTTCTAGTTGCGCGTCAGCCCAGGTACTGCCTTCTCCAACTCACACTCTCACTGCCGTTGTGAGATGTTGTTAAATCATCAGGGACATACTCTGAACCGCACCACTTTCGCCCGAGGACGCCGATGCTCCATTTTTAGAGGCTACCTCCGTTGCTGCTCTCCTACCCACGAAGCGCTTCTTCGGCTGTTTTACCGGCGTCTCTTCATTCTGAGTTGCAGTCTCACTCGCGATGGCGGGGTGACTCGACTCAGCCATGAGCTGGGCCTCCTCGATGTCAGCTGCGATGCCGATGTCGGTTTGGAGTCTATCCTCCTCCATGGTAACAGATATTTTAGGTCCTGGGATTTAAAAATTCACGCCTGCGTCTTTTTGTTGCTTTATGCGATTGTGGATAATGGTATTCTTTCTTAACTGACGATTCTTGTAGTATCAAAAACTTGGGTGGCGGGGTGTGAGTTGGGTTTTACACACTGTAGCAAGGGCCCGCTTTCGACATCATCAAGGCCGTGATTGGCTCACAACTCACTGGCCGCTCTGTGAAAGGTAATAGCATCGCTTGTTTTCAACTTTACATGCGATTGTATATCTGCGTTATCCAAGAGGGGCCATAGCCTGGCATCCGACGGGAATTGAATGACATTAACTCGGCTTCCTATGTGCACGGCAAGGCTCGACCCTTGCGTCGCAACTGGTCCCAACCTTCCTTGTCCCCCATCACCCAAGCGTCCCCCAAGTTGTAAAATCGATCTTTGCAAACAGTGCTGTGTTGACAATCCTCCCTCTGTGGCCGCTCATTATACTGTCTCTATAGCAACGCCAAAACGGTGCTCTCCTCAAGCGTCAATCAGGTTCTCTTCCTGTTGCTGGTCGCGGGCCGAGGTCTCCGCTCGCGCCTTGCCCTTGCCCTTGGTGTCCTTGGCAGCACGCTGGTAGAACTCGTTGAGAACCTTGGCGGGGATACGGTTGAGGAGCTCCTTGGGGAAAATTCGGAGGAGGCTCCAGGCAAGATCGAGGGACTCGAAGATGGTTCGCGACTCGTAGGGACCCTGGCTAATGAACTGGCGCTCAAACTTCTCTAGGAACTCCAGTGCCAGCTTGTCTTCGGTTGACAGAGCTTCCTCACCGACAACAGCCTTCATGGCAGCGGCATCACGACCAATGGCGTACTTGGCGTACAGCTGGTTGGAAACATCACCGTGATCCTTTCGGGTCATGCCCTCGCCAATGGCAGACTTCATGAGACGAGAAAGAGATGGCAAGACGTTGATAGGAGGGTAGATACCACGGTTATCAAGAGCACGATCAATAAAGACCTGACCCTCGGTAATATAACCAGTCAAATCGGGAATAGGATGGGTAATATCCTCGTTGGGCATGGTCAAGATGGGGATCTGAGTAATAGAACCGTTTCGGCCAGCGACACGACCGGCTCGCTCGTAAATGGTCGACAAATCAGTGTACATGTAACCAGGGTAACCACGTCGACCAGGAACTTCTTCTCGGGCAGCAGAGACCTCTCGAAGAGCGTCGCAGTAAGCAGAAAGATCGGTAAGAATTACGAGGACGTGCTTCTCGAGCTGGTACGCGTAATACTCGGCGGTAGTCAAGGCGAGACGGGGGGTAATGATACGCTCGATACTATGCGACATTTAGCGACTTCGATGCACGGAATGAGGCTTGAATATACGTACGTAGGATCGTTCGCCAAGTTGAGGAACAGTGTGACACGCTCCAAACTGCCATTCTCCTCGAAATCGCGGGTGAAGAAACGGGCAGTTTCCAAGTTGACACCCATGGCACCGAAGACGATGGAGAAGTTTTCCTCGTGGCCATCGTGGACACCCTTGTTGGTAATGCCCTGCTTCTGGACAAGGCCAGCCTGTCGGCAAATCTGGGCGGCGATTTCATTGTGGGGGAGACCGGAGGCGGAGAAGATAGGAATCTTCTGTCCACGGGCGATCGAGTTCATGGTATCAATGGCAGAGATACCGGTAGAAATCATTTCCTCGGGATATTCCTGTAACCATCAGATTGACTGGAGCGAGTTGGCAAAACGCTGCAAGAACTTACACGAGAGTAAGGGTTGATGGGACTACCGTTGATGTCAAGGTACTCCTCCGCCAGGACCTTGGGGCCCTTATCGATAGCTCGTCCAGAACCATCAAAGATACGACCAAGCATGTCTTCGGACACACCGAGCTTCAAGCTCTGGCCAGTAAACTCGACTCGGGTCTAGTGACTTCTCAGCACATTGCGCCTTGCCTTTCGCGCGCGATAACGTCTGCCTACCTTCTTGACATCGATACCAGATGTGCCTTCGAAAACCTATTGGAGCTCGTCAATCGCTGTCGAGAACGCGGATGGATCGTGATAAAATACCTGAACGACGGCTCGGTCCCCTGTAAATAGAAGTCAGTATGGCCTCACATCGGCACACGCGTATGGTTGGGTATAGCACTGACCTCGAGCTTCGAGAACCTGACCAGATCGGCTTGAACCATCGGGAAGGGTGAGATTGACAATCTCGTTGTAGCGAGGGTATTTGACCTATCATTGTCAGACCTGAAGTTCGACGGGTGATGGATTGTCGCCGGTAAAGCCCTCACATTCTCAAGGATAACCAGAGGACCGTTGACACCGCTGACGGTGTTGTAACGAAGCCTGGGGATGGCAGAGTAGGACGACGACTCGCGAGGGTCGCTCATGATGGCGGTTGAGCAGCGGGCGGCGAAGGAGGTGGGCGAAACGAGGGCGGTTGCGAGATGGACAAGGCAGCAACAACAAGGGCGGGATGAAGGAGGGAGCCGATGATGATGCCTCGAAGCTGGGATGAGGTTGGAGGGTTGGCCGGAGGTGGTTGAGCTTGCCTCACCAATGTGGAGCCCTGAGCCGCCCGACGCACGGTCGACTAGCTTGCGCTTCCCCTACCTACGTAACACCCAGTGACATCACATGACTAAACATGGCCGATGGCGATTTTGTGTATATTTCTCGATAGCAAAGGTACTGACTGAATGTCAGGAGGTAAGAGTATTGAAAAAAGAAAGAAAGAAAATTTGTTGTGTTTCAAGAATTATTTAACATTTTATATATTTGTTCATTTTATAATAAATACATAATCCCATAATATAAATCTGATATCTGGTACATTGAAACCTATAAACAGTGACTGATTCAGTCCTTCTGCTTGTGCGGGTCAAGCTAGCAACCTTCAAGCGTAAACCCGCGTAAACAAGCAGTGATGACCGAAATGTTTGGTCCTATGGCTACTGAGTGCCATGTATCTTTAGCTCCGTTCCAATGTCTGTCAGTGGTTGTATTGATGAATATTTTATGAGTTTTTACAGTATTTATTGCAAATTTCGCTTGCAATTCACATGTCATCCCAGACAGACACTCCATCCCACCTGTTCTGTCTAAGCTTCAGCCGTGGCTCGAGCTCGAGCTCCCAGCACCGCCTTGCCAACCGTACTCTCATTCACTTTACCCAGCTCCGCCGTGATCCAGGCACCAATGTCCGACATGGCATCAAGGTTTATGCCCGTGTTCATACCTAGTGTCTCCATAAAATATACCATATTTTCCGTAGCCACATTGCCCGTAGCTCCGGGGCTGTATGGGCAGCCGCCCAGTCCTCCTACGCTGCTATCAAAGGTCCTGATGCCGTGCTCCAGCGAAACTGCTGTGTTAACCAAAGCTTGGCCATATGTATCGTGGAAGTGCATCGCAATGTCTTCCGTACGAATACCTGCCGCAGTCATGCACCTGAGCAGAGCACTCGTTCGTGGCGCAGTGCCCATACCCGTGGTATCACCCAGGGAAATCTCATCGGCGCCCGACTCCAACAGGTCGGTCGCGACTTCGGCGACCTTATGAGGGTCGACATCGAAGCCCTCGAATGGGCATCCAAGCACGACGGAGATGTACGCACGAACACGAAGACCCAGAGCCTTGGACTCCTGAATAACCTCCCTGAATCTTTCCAGTGATGTTTTGATGTCACAGTTGAGATTCTTCTGGGAGAAACTCTCCGTAGCAGCTGCAAAAACAGCAACCTCGATGGAGGGCTTCGTTACCGCCTCAGACTCGGCCGCAGGATCCAGCTGCGTCGCAAAAGCGTTGGGATTCTCGGTCAAAAGCTTCGCCGCGTTCTGTAGGCCCTTGGTGTTGGGAGCTAGAAATGAATATGAAATCGGAATCGGAGACGAAATCTTGCTCTGGAGGATATGTTCGAGGATCTCGCTAGAGTTGGCCATCTGGTCAAGAAGTGGTTAGTGTCGTCATACGGGGCCGTATTGTCTGACAGAACGCACCTGAGGAACCCATTTTGGGGAGACAAAGGAACCGGCCTCGATTGTAGAAACACCGGTCCGGGCCAATCGCTCAATCAGTTCAATCTTTGTTGTGAGTGGTATCGTCTTTTGCTCATTCTGCAGACCATCTCGGGGGCCAACTTCAACCAGCTTGACGCGATTGTCATACGACGCACCTCCAGCTGTCGCAAAGCCTCTCTGCCAGCGATTCTGCGAGCGCTGGCATGCTCGACAGAGACTTGATCGAAGAAGACTCATGGTGCTGGTAGTTTTCAATCAGGATTTGGTGGTTATGTCAAGGGTGAAAGAGTGGGAGGGGAAACGGGAATGAGAGGCCGATGTCAACCGCCTACTGTCGGCTCCAGCTCTTGGACCGAGCTCATGGGTGCGCCTTCAACCTGTAAGCCTATACTTGTGGCCAAGCATAACCGAACCGCGTCTCCTCGCAAACTACCTGCCGACTTATAGCTTAACGGTTTATTCATATTCCAGTTATTTAGAGAAATAGGATAAGCACATTACGATTCGTCACATTGCATCGCAAGGAATACGAGAATTGCTACCATCTACAAATTCGGTCTTTTGACATTAAAAACTCATTTTGGGCTTGTCACCTTTAATAAAAAGAAAATACACCTTCTCTGTAGGAAGAGCAGGTTAAACCTGGTAACAGAACGGTAATCCAGTTTCGACACACACCGTTTAGTATTCAGCCTCAAGCTCCTCATCATCGCCCATAGAGTCGGCAGCAACCTCCTCGTAATCACGCTCCAGGGCAGCAAGATCCTCACGAGCCTCAGAGAACTCACCCTCCTCCATACCCTCACCAACATACCAGTGAACGAAGGCACGCTTGGAGTGCATGAGATCGAATTTCATAGACAGAGAAGACCAGGCCTCAGCGATAGCAGTGGTGTTGGACAGCATGCAGCTATTTTAAAATTCATTAGACTTGTCGTCACTTATAAACAGAAAGGAACATTGACTTACACAGCACGGCTGACCTTGGCGAGATCACCGTTAGGAACGTTCTCGGGAGCCTGGTAGCAGATACCAAGCTTGAAACCAGTGGGGCACCAGTCGACGAACTGGATGGTGCGCTTGGTCTTCAGGGTGGCGACGGCGTTGTGGGCGTCGTTGGGGACGACGTCACCACGGTACAGTAGACAGGTAGCCATGTACTTGCCGTTGCGGGGGTCGCACTTGACCATCTGGTTGTTGGGCTCGAAGCAAGACATGGTCATCTCCTGGACGGAGTTGGACTCGTGAGCAGCCTTGGCAGCCGAGATAACGGGAGAGTAGGCGACCAGAGGGAAGTGGATTCGGGGGTAGGGGACCAGGTTGGTCTGGAACTCGTTCAAATCAACGTTGAGGGAACCGTCGAATCGGAGAGAGGCGGTAATGGAGGAGACAACTACCATACTGTCAGTTTTGCTATGCCTTAAGTCACTATCAAAATCAGCATCTTACCCTGGGCAATCAGGCGGTTAAGGTTCTCATAGTTGGGGCGCTCGAGACCGAGGTTGCGGCGGCAAATGTCGTAGATGGCCTCGTTGTCAACCATGAAAGAGCAGTCAGAGTGCTCAAGAGTGGTGTGGGTGGTGAGGATAGAGTTATAAGGCTCGACCACGGAGGTGGCAGTCTGGGGGGCGGGATAGACGCAGAACTCGAGCTTGCTCTTCTTGCCGTAGTCAACGGAGAGACGCTCCATGAGGAGAGCACCGAAACCAGAACCGGTACCACCACCGAAAGAGTGGAAGACCAGGAAACCCTGGAGACCAGCACAGTTGTCGGCAACACGGCGAATCTTGTCGAGGACACCGTCAATGAGCTCTTTGCCGACGGTGTAGTGACCACGAGCATAGTTGTTGGAAGCATCCTCCTTGCCAGTGATCATCATCTCGGGGTGGAAAAGGTTTCGGTAGGCGCCAGTTCGGACCTCGTCGACGACATTGGGCTCGAGATCGCAGTAGATGGCACGGGGAACATACTTGCCCTGACCTGCAAAGGAATTGAGTTAGTGAAGACTGCCCCACGGCATCACAATTGGGACAGCAGAGCTGAAGACATACCGGTCTCAGAGAAGAAGGTGCTGAAGCCCTGGTCAGGGTCCTGGGACTTGCGCTCCTCGGTAAGGTAACCATCGGGCTAGAAATTTGTCAGTCAGTATGGGACGATGTAGCAATATCAACAAAGGAGGCGGCATTGTTTGTTTACCTGGATGCCGTGCTCGAGGCAGTAAAGCTAGAAGCAAAACGTTAGCCAACAGTCTCCCTTGGAAGAGATTTTAGCATCAGGAGCGAAAACTTACCTCCCAGCAGGAGTTGGCGATCTGGCAACCAGCCTGGCCGACTGTGGACAAGTTAGCACGCTGCCATGGTGGCGGAGGATGCGGTGAAAGCGTGTGCGTGGTCGAGTAGCTTACCGTTGATGCTAATAACCTCACGCATGGTTGCTGTTGATGGATGTGATGATGATGAGGATTAGGATGATGGAGGAGGAAGAGTGGATGGAAAGCAGCTCAGCGAAAATGCAAGCAGCAAGACAGGCCAGACAAGGCTTTTACGAACGGAGAGTCGGAGAGCGGGAAGACGAGTGCGAGGACCAGGTCGTGCACTTTGGCGATGGGGGGAGAAGAAAATAGGTGGGGGAAATTTGGCAGACAGGGGAGGCTTGCCCGACCTGGGATTTGTTGATTTCAAGGCGTGTCCTGGGTGACCTTAAGGGGGTAAGCGCGTTTGGGCCCAGGTACCGACCAGTCAGGTTCTGCCCCCGGTGGCACTCCGCCGCTCAGGCGGAGCAGGCTGCTGCTGCTGCTGATGCTGCGCTGTACGAGGCCAGGCCGGCGCTGAGTTGGCAGTGTTTACCACTGTCGAACTACCGTTTACCACTGCGCGACGTTCAACTAGGTCACTGTGGAACAACCCTGCTGGCTCTAGCGGCTTCCCGCGTGCTTCCACTGGCTCCCACTGGCTCTTCAGAGGCACACCCCAGTAGCTCGCAAGCCAAAGTGGCTCCTGCCCGCCTGTCCGCTTCACCGCTCCAGCCAACAAGCTGCCACCATAGCAGCCCATCGCCAGCCCGTCCGCAAATTATGGCTGGGCCCGGCCCTTGGCCACGGCACAAACGCACAAGGGGGGCGTCCCATGGCCCATGGCCCATCAACAAATTAATTGGTGCGTGGTGGCGATCCCTGGATCCATGTTTATCAGACGACATTCGGGTTTTTGTCGTCTCTTTTTTATTATTTGACATTGACCTCGTCAAACGATGCCTCCTGGTCAGATATGATGAGCATGTCGTAGATAACGTGCTCACAATCAGAGATCCTTTCCCTTTCCATCTTGCAGAATGGATTCATTTCCCCCGGCCCCTCGTAAGTACATAACTCACTCTCCCGTGCGTTCTTGTCGTATCCCGACGCCACTCCGTCTCCGCACCGGTGCCAATTTCTGCATTTTCAACAATATATATATATATATACGCCCGGAGCAACGACGAGTTTAAAAAAAAAATTTTAAAAAAAAATAAAAATCATACCCAAAAAAAAAAGGGACAAAGCACATGTCAACAAACTCTCGTCTCCTTTTTCAACCGAGATAATCACTACATCTAGCCACCGCCTACTTTCCGTCGCCTCCCCGAAACCCTTTTTTCCCACCCACTTGGTCGCCAACGGGCCAGTACTTAACCCTTGCTGGCACAATCATAATCGTCGAGCCCCACGTCCACATTTCCTTCCCCCTTGGCCTGTATACGTACCCGATTCCCATTACTGCTGTTTTTTCTTGCCTTGTAATTTTGACAGTCTTGGGACATGACGGAATGGATCATGGGCAGCCCAAAAGTTCGGACTGGCCCGTTCCAGTTCGCTGGTCAAGCCCCATACCAAAGCAATATGGCGATCCACTCTCCCGCTCTCCCCGTTGCCTACCATCATTGCAGCCTGGCAGTGGCTCTTATCGTCTCGTCTCTCTTCTCTGTACTGTGCTCTGGAGTCGCCGGGATTCCTTCTGTGGCAGTGTCTCGTGACACCAATGTAACTGACGTCGTCCTAAACTCATCAACTAGATGGTCCTTTTAAGCTACTGGTCAGAGGATCACAGGCTAGGATGCCCAGCTGCTCCAAGCTCTGTAGTGACTTGGCTCCCCCTCCCCTTCCTCCATATCTGTCTGACACCCTTGTGCTCCCTGCTCCGTATCCAGGCATGGAGCATGAGCCTCATGGCCCGAATATCAGCCGCCACATAACCACTTCCAGCGCTCAACGTACCTGTACCCAGTTTTGCCCACCTCACAACTGTTCATCAGCACGTAGTTCATAGTCAGAAAATCGAATCAAATATTTCAAATATTGGTGCCTCTTTATCAGCCATGGCCTTACGCTTCTGTCTTCTTCTGCCCCTTCTCATCTTCTTTTTCGTCGTCATCCTCCCTGCGGCTGCCAATACTGAGAAGGTCATATTTACTGCTCCAGAACCTATCAACAATAATAATCATCCGAGAAGACCTGCTCTGGATGATCTCAACCTCCATCTCTTGGCTCCCAACTCTTCGTCAATTCGTACCAACTTGACACGTGTGTTCCCGACAGAGCCCGGGAATACCGCAACTGGAGCTGCCACGTGGTATCTGCTAGATCATCTCACGCCGGGCCAACGATACGAGTTACGAGTATGTTGGGCTGCTGTTGTAAGTCTATTAATCTATATTCTATGCATATCATATCGATTACTAACATCACTTAACCTTGAAGCAACCTACAGGCTTCGCACTAAACGTCTACAAGCTGAACACTGTCTGGGATACCCCTGAGCTTATCCAATCGCTCACCGGCTATGCCAACTCACGCCTAAATGGCCCAGGAGAAGGACAAGAGCCGGCCCCAAGACAGCAGGGAGAACAGAAATCTTCCATCCTACTGCTTCAAGTGCGGGCGTCCGCCGACTACTTCACCGACGATTCGGCACTGATGAAGAACCCACCTCCAGTTCTCGCCGACCTGATTCTGGATCCGTACTTGTACAATGCTATCCCCCACTCACTTCTACCAACCATTGGGTACATCGTGGTCGTAGGCCTGGTTGCCTGGTTTGCGGCTCAATCCGTCTCCTCCAAGTTACAGTCCATTGCTTTCACCAACGAGCGTACAACAAAGAAGCATAACTAAACAAGAAAGAAAAAAGACAGTGGATCTTCGTGTTCTCAACTGCCTTAGCCGGGTTCCCAAACCCAAGTTAGCTGGGTAGATGCATTCTACTATCTACGTTGATCATCATCGTCGTCATCATATGTTCCTCGTCTTCCCCAATTCTTGACTCGTCTCCAATCTCATCCTGATCAGCCCTCAAGGTCATCACAGGTGATGTCCGCAGTCGGGTATCTCTGGTTCAACCCTCCCTCACTGTGTTCTCCTGGCCCTTGGGTTGTGCGATCTGAACGGGCTCTGAACTACTCCTTTGGCAATATATTCTGCCAGAGTCCAACTGGCTAGCGAGCAATGGACGCAACAAGAAAAAAAAAAAGGGTCATAAGATGCAATCCTTAGCTATTTGCCGCCCACACAAGTAACTCAGTAAGGAGCGCCGTATTGCTGGCCTTGTTGGGGATAGGTTCCGTGGGGAATTTGGGGAGGTGTGCTCTGGTGTTGCTGACCACCATACTGGTGCTGACTCGGAGGAGGTGCATTGTACGATGGGTTGTATCCGCCGTTGGAGGAAGGGGGAGGCGCGTATTGCTGATGGCCGCCTTGAGAAGGTTGAGTTCCATAAGCTTGGTGGTGTTGGCCACTGTATTGGTCATGGCCTCCATGGCCACCAGCGGAAGGCGAACTGTGAGGATAGGATTGGCCATATTGTTGTTGAGCTGGTTGGTTGGGAGGGGGAGGGTACTGGCCAGGCTGAGACTGACCATAGGAGGAGGGTTGGCCATGTTGATTCTGCTGGGGAGGGCCACCGGGAGGAGGGGGAGGATACGAATTCTGCACTCCGTATGATGGGTTTGAACCGTATGGAGGATTCGAGCCGTGGGGTTGGTGCGATCCAGATGGCGGCGCATGACTCTGTTGTTGGTGAGGCTGTTGCCCATGCTGCTGGCCGTGTTGCTGTCCATGTTGCTGGTGTTGGTTCGGGGGAGGCGAGTTATAAGAGTGCGGTCCGCTCGTCGGGGGTGAGGTCGTGTGGCCTGAAGAGCCTTGTGGTTGATATGTGGGAGCTTCACCTGAGTAAGCTCCACCCTGGCCCTGACCTGAGCCTTGGTTTTGGTTTGAGCTGTTGGAATAGCCAAAGTTCTGACCCTAGAATTGTATCAGCGTCAGTCTTTCTGTCCCAAGCTACGGCTAATATCAAACCATCCCGGTAGATTTGAAAGGAGTATACGTACACCGCTGCTGGGCTTACCACCAAACATGTGAGCAACGCCTCCCATGACAGCTCCGGCCAATCCATGCTGCTGCTGGTGCGATTGTCCGGAGGTCTGGCTGCCGTGGTAGTTTTGCGGCTTCCCTGAGGAATGAGATGATGCAGATGACATGAAGCTGGATGCTAGCTGTCCAACAAGCTTGCCAGCCGAATTCTTGCCACCACTGCTTTGACCACCATGGCTTCCGCTTCCACCACCGAGGAATTGACTTGCAAGACCGCCGATTTGGCCCAGTGGGTTGGAGTTTTGACCGCTGCTGTTGCCGTGACCCGAGTTCTTGCCGCCTAGAAGAGCATTCATAGCGATGGACTAGATGTAATGGCACTCGTTAGCAAATAAAAAATCTTTCCAGGCCATTGAGAGTGTAAAGGGTAAAAGGGTCAGCTTACACCGAGACCGCGGTCGCCCGAAGGGCCATCGACACCCCTCGAACCGTCGGGCATGATGGGCTCCATGGTACCGTCGGCATGACGGACCGTCTGCGAACCGTCTGGGTGAGTAATAAGCTCGGACTGCTTGATACCAGGAGTGCCATAGGGATGTTCATTGTTTGGAGCTGGTGTGTTGCCAGTCTTGGCAGGTTCAGTAGGGACTTCCCACTGGGAGACGCCGGTAGACAGCTGCACGTAGTAGTACTTCTTGCTCGAGCCATCCCACTGCGCAATCCAACCAGCGGGTAGCGGAGGCGGCGCGAACGTGGGACCGTCGGCTGCGGGGGACTCTGGTCCTGCCATGGCGGTTGAGAAGTGGTCTGTTGGGGTTGCGTATTGATCCGAACCGGGCGATACAGAAGCTGAGGCGAAAAAGAGGAGAGGGTGCGAAGAAGGGCGGGAGAGAGGAACAGAGGGGAGGGCGGGCGAGAAGGTGGGGAAGCGAGGTGGGATGTGATGCGATGCGATGCGACGCGATAGACACGGGATTGTCGCCGGAGAAGAGGGGCAGAGGGAGATTGTCTTGAGACAGGATGGGGACCAATGTACAAGAGAGGGAAAGAGGAGAGAGGGGGGGACGGTGGGACGTTTGGGTCCGTCAGAGGGCGAGAACCAGAGCGAGAATCGCTGCAGTCATGAGGTGAGGTGGTTCGCAGTCGCTGGGCTTGGTGGAGGTTATAAGGCTGGACGAGCCAGAGAGGGCTTGGAGGGGCTGGAAGGGGAAAGGGAAGGGGACAGAGCAGCAGGGAAACCTCCCCTCTTGCTCGTTACGGGGAAAGCGGGGGCAAATTCAAGACGTCTCCAGCCTAGGTTGCTTTTGCTCTGCGTGCGGTCTTGTTGGGTTGGGCGGCTTAGCGGCTGGGTGGGCGGTCAATACTATGTAGGTATGTATGGTCGGCACTCAGTCAGATAAGATGGGGGGATCCATGGGGCGCGCCTTGTAGTGGCCCTCTCCAGCGGTCAGGTTGCTTGGGCAGGCGGGCAGGCAGGCAGGCGCAAGCTTCCTTGACACATCATCAAGGAGACAATTGCAATACTCAATGCAGTTTCCAAAAGGCTAAAGCAGAAGAGAATATCATCACACCCTTGCAGCGACCCAGGCTCTTCCCGCATCTTATTTCGTACACAGCCCCGTGAGCTCTGCTGAAGAATTGCGTATGCTCTAGATTTTTTGGGGCTTCACTGGAGGTGGCAGCTGCGAAGCATGTACAGTCTCCACACTGTGATTGCACTGGTGCGGTCGGTGCCCAACTGCCCCACCGACGAGGAAGTTCGCTCTCTTATCCGCACTGTCGGCATGTCACAGCCCCCATCAGCCACAGCAACGCCTCTTATTTCATGGCGCCAACTCTTGGTTGTTTTAGAACCTCGCCTGTTCGGACAGATGACAACCTGACGGATGACGGGGCTGGGACGGGCTGCCTCTTTTCAGTCGGACCTCGCGAGTGCCGTTTGTCCGTCACCCTTGTCGCCTGCTTGCCGCTGGTCCCCTGACCCCCAATCAGTGTCACCGTTCAGTGACATTTTACCGTCTTTGTCTGGTCACAAAAAGTCAGATTAGCTCACGTGGCATATGCCAACAGACTTTCACCGACGAGACTGTGGACTTTGCCATATCTTTCAGACGTGCATACGCCAAGCTCAAAGTCGGGATACCAAGCAATCGACTTTTACTCTCTTAAACTCTAAGTTATGGCCTGTAAGGTTTTTTTTTTTTCTGTTTTACTTTACATAGTTGTTTCACAAATCATACAACAATCACACCTATCATTTTTGCACAATCAATATGAGCTTTTTTTGAGGGGGTATGTGATCATTTGAATTCATTTCCTAAGAGAAAGAAGTGTGTACTTCTTGGTCATATCCTTCATATACAGTGCCAGATGGGAAGAGAAGAAGAAGAAGAAAAAGAGAAAACCGAAAGGGCGAAATAAAATAACTCCTGAGTATGCCCGGGTCCAATCGTCATCATCAAAAATACAATATGTACTTCTGTGTGAAGGTTATTGGCCTCACCAACGGCCAGTGCCTCCATTCAAAATTCGTATCCTTTCAAAGGATAGAAGTCTCACCAAGTCTTTGGCGAAGCACTTAGTAGCGTCGGCGGAAAGAACGGCGCTTCTTAGTGATGGAGCTGATGGAGAGAGCAGCAGTCTTGCCACTGTCACACTTTGTACCAGAAGCAACAGCCATAAGAGCAGACCACTGGCCAGATGCACAGCGCTGGAACTGAGAATCGCCAACGCAGTTCCACTCGCCCTCGTTGTCACAGGCGGTGCCAGCAGTGTAGGAAGAACCTGAGCCGGAGCCGGAGCCGGAGCCGCTTCCAGAGGAGGGTGTAGCAACAGGGTATGTGGCAGAACTGCCGGAGCCAGAACCAGAATCGGTGCTCTTGGTCATGGTAACGAGGGTGCTGGGGGCAGCAGTGGGAGCGCTCTCAACGGGCTGAGAAACAGTGATGAAGACACCGCCAGGACTAGAATCGGGTAAGTTAGGCATAGAACAAGAAACCAAGGGTGGTGAGGGTACGTACACGCTGGTTGGGGAACCGCCTCCATAGCTCGCAGCGGCAGAAGTAGCGACAGGAGCAGCAGGGGCGGAAGAAACAGCAGGAGCTGAAGGAGCAGCAGGAGCAGCAGTGCTAACACCAGCAGGAGTCGAGTAACTGCCATCAGAACCGGAGCCAGAACCGGAGCCAGAGCCAGAGCCAGAGCCAGAGCCGGAGCCAGAGCCAGAGCCGCCAGAGCACTGGGGAGGTGAGATGTTGGAAGAGCCGTTGGATACGTCACTTCCAGGGTTAGGAAACTCAAGATCCTTGCCCTCGACGGTAGTGCAGCCGTTGTTCACGTTAGCAACAAACATCTCGGGACGGTCGCTGAGGGCCGAAGCTCGCTTGGAAGAACTGCCACCAGTGATGTCGATGGCAGCGCAGTTCATGTACATCTCACGGTTACCGATCTGGTTGAACCAGGACCAGGCGAAGATGGCCTCGCCGCTGGGGGCATCGCCAGGGATGGTGAAGTCATAGGACGTGGTGCCAGCACCGGGGCAGTTTCCGACATATGAGTGAATGACCTTCCAGGTGCTGCCCTTGTCATAGGAGAGAGAGGCTTGGCAACTGCCACCTCCGTGGTTGGCGCCTCCGGTGATGGTCATGTTGTACTTGCTGCCGGCAGCGAAGCTGGCGGTGGCCTTGCCAGCATCAGTGCCAAAGAGGCTCTGGTAGCCCTTGCAGGGGAAGTTGCTGCCACCGGCGTCGAGAGGAGCAGTCATGCTGTAGTCGACATCAGATCCGGCGTAGGGGTTGGCCTTGGACTTGAAAGGGGGAGGGTAAATCATTTCCATGTGAGCCTGGGCAAGACCGACGAGCCCGAAGGCAAGAGCGATGGACTGAAGAACCTTCATGTTGAAGACGTTTTTCTTTTTTCTGTTGATTCGTGAAGAAAGATTGAGAGCGAGCAAGTGCTGGTTTGAAAGTTGGAATCCGACCTGTACGAATGATTCAGGGAAGACTTTTTTCTTTATAACGAGGCCGGCTCGAAGAAGAAGAAAACCAAGGTGCCAGCTATGTTTGTTTGTTCAGGTGAGTTGAGACTGACAAGGTGTTTGAATGAACAAACAAAGTAGGTCAGAGTTTGTGCGAGTTTGCTTTGTATTCGTCAAGAACACAAGTGAAAAAAGGATTGTGGTTTGCTTTGAAGTGCGTGCTGCCCAAAGGAATGGAGAGGCGAAAGAGGGTGTGCGTGTCTGAGAGATTGAAGAACACACGAAACTCAACAAGAGTCAAGAGTTCTCGTTCGGCTGCTGTTGATGTGGATCACGGTGTTTGAAAGAGCTGGGTAGCACAAAAAGGCCAAGCAAATGTTTGTCGAGATCTTGAACGTGGTTGGGATGGGGAGGGTAACGTTTCGGTGATGCTTGTCAAGAATGCGAAAATAGTCGGAAGCCCAGCCTCAAGGACAAACGAAGAAGCAGATTTTGGTGATTGGTTGAAAGGAAGGGAGTGTGCCACCGGGGCAAGGAAACAAGAAGCTGGCGAAGGAGACTGGATTCCTGAGCAGTGCTGGTGAGGTGAGTCGAGAGAAACACGAGAGGCGGCCAGACGACTTATGTACTTGGCGCCGTGAGGTAACATGGCATGCCAAAAAGACGGGAGTCCTGCGGTGGCCCAGGCCGGGGGGGCGTGGGCAAGGGCGTGCGTGAGTGAGTGCATACGAGGAGTGGATAGGTAGTGGGTGGGTGGGTGGGCGTGCGGTGGCCATCACGGCGGACAAACAGACGACAAGACGACGGCAAACTAGGATGATCGACAGGAGTGAGGGAGAATGCAAGATCGGCCTTGCCATGGCCCCCGTCCCATGTTCACCTTTAGATTGGGGACAAGGGCGCATAGCCCGTCAAGCATTGGCATCCCTCTAGCTTCCTCTCTTGTGTGTAAGAGTTGCAGAGCACCATTATGTGTGTGGGCGAGTGTAGGAGTGTCAACTGTTGGTAACACACACACACACCCCTGGCCTGTTTTGTAACGTAGCACACAATCCCCTTTCTTCCTTGTCTCTTTCTTTCGTCTTCTTTGTATGATTGTTCCCCTTGGAAATTAATTGTCCCTTTTTTTTTCTTTCTTTTCCTTTCTTCCTTGTGGCCTCGACCCTGATCAGATCACACACACCCATGCCCCTCCCATCTCGTCTTTGTCGATGCGAGGGCTGTCTGCCAATGTCTGAGCTTTTTGATGGGGCCCCTTGTCTTGCCCACCCGCCATATCTGGCCAACCATTTTCAGTTCGGAGCCCGTTAACTAGGGCGGCGGGCAGGTTGGGTATCTGGTTCACACCTATGTAGCCGGTCCCCCGTTTGCCCTCAAAAAGCCTGGACCTTTCGACCTGTATCTAGCTCTGCTGCTTAGCTACAAGTTAACCGTGCGTTTGAGCTGTTCCATTTGTGGGGGGGGTTCTCCCTTGGGAACTCTCCCATGCAAGCAAAGAAGAAGAAGAAAAACGCCAGTCGGCGCCTAGCCACATATTGCTTGTCGCTCAGTCGCTCTCTGGCGCCGGCTAGCTGAAGGCCTCCTCTACTAGCCAGCAACGGCCTGGACCTCGCGGTAACGCAAAACAGCGGTTCCCTGTCTACCCATCCAGCGCTGCCCTTTTTTACCGCCGCAGCTTCTAGGGGTCCACAGGGCTCTCCATAGGACCTCCCGGGATCTATGCCGAGGCGCTGGGGCCAAACCCGAAACCGATCTTCACGGGCCCCTTCCCCACACACACACCCACAGACACCCGGAAGCTAACAACCTCAGTCCGGACCTGGCCAGCCACGCAACCCCCTCAAACCCCCAGGTAGAGGGGTCGGTGATTCAAACGTTTCTCTGTATGCACGCTCAAGCTACAGTGCCCCCCCCTTGCTCAACTGGCGGTTCAGAATCCGCAGTAGAATTTGTCCCGCATTTTCTTCTCTTTTTTTTAACAAGAAAAATCTTTTATTTACGCTTGTTGAGGGTTTTTACGTAGTCAGCCAGTCTCGGAGACTGTTGGTCAAGTGAATACAATATGACGTTGTGATCAACCTTGTGTGGCAATCCCTCGTCCCATCCAGGCCCACCAGAATTCTTTTTTGTTCATTGTTTTTTTAATATTGACTATGTGTTGTCTATTGTTTTTTGGCTCTAATTTTTCTTTTTTTTTTTCGCATTCTCCAATTTGTTGTCCATCACTGCTGTCTCAGGCGAGAATAGCGCGTATCGTCGTGGGCTATAACCAACGAATGAATCGTCGATAAGCTAAAAATGGTGACAAAAGGTTTCCGGTTACTGGTGACCGCGTGGCTGGGCGTTTGGACAACCGTTGATGGGCGGCGCGGGCACAGTCATGCCCTCATGCTCGTGGTCAGTGCCCTTGCAGGACGGTCACGGGTAGCATCCGTCGATGCTCTAAGACTGGCCGGTTGGCGCCCTCTCCTGCAACCATGATATCAGGGCATGGTGAGTGAATGCAGAGCCGTCTCGTACCACGAGCAGGATGAGAGCCAGAGAGCGAATCAAGCCTGGCGGCAGAGTGGGGCCTGAAGCAGGGGCCGTTGGTGACCAGCCGAAAGGCCTCATGGCCAATGAGAGGCTGCCGCAGATTACTCGGCGGTTCACCCAACGCGCGATATTATTGGATCGGCACATATGTGAAACACGACCCCTGATCGTTTTTGCCGCGCAACGTGCAAGGGGGCACACATGCGAAGCAGAGGCGGGCAGAGACAGGGAATCCAGTGGCGAGCAAAAGAGAGTCAGTCGCTGCCAAAAATCGACTACGAGTCACGCCAGTTCATCCATCCATCCCCAGGAATGGGTCAGGTCATCCACTCTGCTCCCGACCGCATTGACTGCTCGATGCTATAGGACAGGGGAACGCACAAATAATGCAACAGGGGAGAGCCAACCTGTTCCCTTTCCGATTCAAACGACGACCGCATCCCCGTCTAGCGGCGGACACAAAAGCCCAGAACATACTAAAAGATGCCAACCTCAGGGGAGAGGGGAGTTGATGGTGGCTGGTTCCAGATCAGGAAGGGGGGAAAGGGATGGACGAACGGCGATGAAGATCATTTTCCACTATGCGTATGCACCTAGTCATGTAGTATAGATACTAAAGAAAGAAGGTCGAGCGAAAATACGGATTTTTTTTTGGCGGGGAGGCGGGGGGTTGGAACTCTGCATTCTGCAGCAGTGGGTTTGTGTCTGCATACCTCCGTCATCCCATGTGAAGTGTAACCCACGCGGGCACGCCGTGAGCAGATGGATGTAAGTCTGTTGGTCATTCCCTGCATGGGAAGGCGACGTAGTTCAGGCACACGCAAAAAGCTTGGCAGCCCCCCAAGCTTCAGGGCGAGAGCTGAAGCCCGGCCGGCCTGTTGGTGATTGGCCGTCGGACGGTCCGCCTGTGTTAGAGGTGGGTGGGGGTTTTTGAGCCAGTCAACGCCAGCTACCAGTGGCACGGGTGTGCTCAGTTCCATCTGAGAAGGAGGGTTTTTTTGTTTGCTTGGTTGGGTGGTTTTGGTTGTTTTTTTTCCCTCACCCTGTCGTCGTCGTCTGTCATCATTAATTCGCCACGTTGGCACGGGACCACTGGAATGGGGTTGGAATGGCAAAGCAAATCCAGAGTTTCCCTTCTGGTCCCTAATTTCAACCGCCCTTCCTTGTCGGTTATCCAGGGATGGGCCCCATTAAACATCTGTCAACTCAAAGCTGATGATGGCTTAGGATTGTGATATAAAACACGATACACCATAAAACAATATTGGCCATGGAGTCTACAATTAAAGACAATAAAAGTTACTCAGGCGAATCCAATACTAATAGCTCAATCAATATTGCGTTAGTTTTGGGTTGTATAATGGACCCTGTATATCCTATTTCTTTTTTCTTTTTGTAGGACCAGGAGGGAAATTTGCGCCGTTGATGGTCAATGTTACAGATCGTCTTTGGTCAGTATACATCCGAGCCAGTCGTGTGGATTTGCAAACTTCTCACACATTTAACCCACATAAGTCCCAAGGAAATATGTTATTCTCTTGATGAAGCCGACCAGTTGGTCGGATCGCATAGCTTTTGTTTCTAGTTTCTTTATTTGTTGTTATTCTTGTGTGGGACGGAGGGGGCGTCTTGCTTAACTTTCACCAACGTTGGTGAAACAGTACACGACAATCCTCTTTTTCTCTCTCTTTCGTTTATGCCCCACGCTGTTGGTCGTCACGGTGGCCTCATCTGACACCGAGTGAATATCGCATGCAAACTCTGATCTCCTTGGGTTACGGCTCGATCATCCTTCTAAACGTAAACTTTCACCGAGGCGTGGAGGCTTGTCGGCGTAGAGCAACAGGGTAGCAGGTGCACGCCCCACGGATGTTGGGGCGACGGAATAACGCTTTGTCACATGGTGACAGCTTCCCAGCGTCCGTGTGGCCTTGTCCCCTGAGTATCCCCGGTAGTGCCTAGCCCTTTTCGTCCATGCTCCGATCTGGGCATTAACCTGAGTTTTTCGGGGTTGCTGGGGTCCGGCCCTGACTGGGGTTTCCCTCCCCTCCCCGATCCTGATCTGCCGGCCACACCCGTTTCCGTTGGCGCTGCGCCACCCCTCGACCAACGACAGGACTGCTGCGCCTCAGCTCCTGAGAGGTGGTGGTGAATGGGGACATCAAGAGGCAGCCCTTCGGGATGGGCGAGGACGCACGTCTCGAACCGCGTTGGTTCAGCTTCATGCATGCGGGATCGTATAAACCGGATCGACAAATGTCACCGTAACATGGCGCAGCCGCCGTGGCCGCCGTTGTTGCCCATTCTCGGAAGCCTGATGCGAGGTCGTCCATCAGCCACCCGCGCGTGTAAGCAAGGCACTTACATACATCCCATGTTGGCGGGGAGGAGTCGGCGTCTATGCAGAGTGACAACGGAGAGAGCATCATGTATCGCATCAATATTGAATGCTCCCATCGGCCATGTCTCCAGCATCAGCGCATTAAGCGCACAAGATGTGACCCTCTTTGTTAGCTACAGTCTTCCATCCGAAATCCCATCTCTCCTCCACCCGCCCGGGCATTCTGTCGGTATACCATGCCCTCATGCCCCCATGCCCCCATGTCCCTATGCTCCCATGTCCCTATGCTCCCACGCCCTCAATTCAATTGCCTCGATGCCACCAACAGCTTCTGGTACCTGCATGGGCGACGCCTTTTCAGGCCAAAAGCCGCCCTCTATTACCATCCCATTTGCTCATTTCACTGACTCGAGCCCAACATCTCCACTCCGGCGGCTCCCAGTCTGAGCAAGCGCCATCCCTGTTCTGCCGTTGGCCACTCATGTCATCGACCTCTCCTTTGCCATGGCCAGTTTGACGCCCAGGTGGCGCCCTACATCCCAACAAGCTTCTCCCTTAGCATGTCGATCCCGCGCCATGGGATGTCAAGACCGGGCCCTTGGATAACGCAGGACCTCTTTTTTTCTTTTAATTTTTTTTTCTCTTCCCCCACCCCGTTATTTTCTCTTCCGAGCCCAACTGGAAACCATGCCACGCCACGCCACGCCACGCCACCCACGTTGTCACTGGTTCCTCACTGGACTGGCTGGGGTGCCAAGCAACAAGGTACGTAAACCCTCGTACCTCTTCCCGCTGGCCCATGCCAATGGCCCATTCGGCAACTCGACTTGAGATTCACACTGTATGTATGTAATGATGTATGCATGTATGCTCTTTAATAGGGGGACATGTAAAGTGAGTGCATGGACGACGACGTCTCCCCCAACTTCTGGAACCACCTCACCAATAATTTCTTTTCTTTTTTTGGACATGCAATCCCCGAAAATGTCTCGTTGCCTTACAGCCAGAGTCGTTCGCCAAGGACCTGATCCCCGTCCATCAGCCGTCCATGGTCCGGCACGTAGAGCTTCATATTCAGTCCACCCTGGTGCCCCTTCCACTCCCACTTACGCATACGCCCTCGCACCTATACCATGCCAATAATAATTGTTTCTACCCACTCGCCAATTGACCAATCCCCCTCGGTGTATCGCTCTCCCGGAATTAAGGCCAAAACCTCCCCCCCACTAACAAGTCATCGCCCCTCTTGGCCTGACCATCAATGCGAGGTCCTACGTTTCGCCTCCCCGCCCCCGTCCTACAGCTGATAGCTTTCAATGGCTCAACCTCCTCGATTGCCTCAACTTGTCTTACTTTGCCTGACCTTGTCTTGCTTCACCTTGTCTCGCCGCTCATCCTTAGAATCCTATACTTATGCTTTCACATCACCTCCTTGAACGTAAAACGAAACAGGGAATGCTTCTGTTGTATTTGTTGTTTTATTCTTCTACTCGACCGCTGGCCATCGTAAAGTCCGGCGCGGTACACATGGCACACTCCGTTATCCACGCATTCAACGTGTCCTTGATTGACCTGCCTTTGCTAGCCTTCGGCGTTTCTCCCGGCCCTCCCGGCCTCCAACCCTGGCCTCAACCCCGGCTTCCAGCTCATATCCTCGCTAATCTTTTTCTCCCCTCTCCACTACATCTACTGCACACCCTACCACATAATGTTCACGCCTCACCTCGTCACGTTGGGGGCTCCTACAACAAAAGGATTCGTCTCGTCCAAAAGCCACACTGTATCATCACATCTATGGGTCCGCTCAGAACTGTTGGGATTTGTCAGATGTGATTTCTTGCTTTCTTGGCGACAACTCGTCGACTTGTATTGACCACGGCTTGCGTCTGCTGCTTCATCTCGATCCATTTCTCAGGTTGCCCGTAGCAACTTTCCACCTCGAATCTCCTTTAATATTTTGGCTCGCTTCGGTGGTCATTGTTGCCAACATTTGGTGAACGCATTGTTGGTAGGCACACGGTCTGCTACGTTGAGCCACTTGTCCAAGTGTCTCTTGCTATTTCCCCGGTGATGAGAAGTCAATGGCGTCAACCACCGTTGACGCCAATGGCAGGCCGGATGCTGGGGCGGAAAACAACCTTCAGACCACCATGGCAGACCATGCCCGGAATCTTCCCCAAGCTCACCACAAGTGGCCCAGCGGTTCAACTACCAACCCAGCTACCCTCAGGCAAACCAAGTCTGAGGTGGGTCTAAGCTGTGTCGCTTACCTGTGTGATCTTATATCAATGCTCCATATTGCAACATCTATGCAATGATTCGCGTCCATCGCTGTTGCACCTGTAACCTAGGCTCTGAGATGTGAGTGCTAGAGATAGTCTACTTCCGTAAAGCCGCCGCCCAAGAAAAAAAATTGTGCTAGAGATGCTGCATCTGATTTTATGATTTAACGAGGAGTCCAGAGCCACGCTACAACTCCTCTTATTTGGTCTCGTCCGAGCCTTCAGCCGCCCGGCTCTGATTGATGGCTGGTACAGCATGGTTGGCTTGAGGTGTCTGATGCTGCCCAGTATAACCTTTGATGTAGGTGTTGCTGCTAGCTCTGTACTGCTGGGGCCCGTACTGGTGCCCATGCGAGGGGCTGGTCCCAAAGTGCTGCGGCCCAGGGCTGCCATACCCTCGCACGTTCACTGACCACAGTTAGCCATTCGCCCCTCTGCCGGAAGACAGTGCCCGTCACATACTTGGTCCATTCGGCTGTCCCGAAGTGAACACCGGCTGGTTGTATTGAACGTTCGGGCTCATGCCGTACATCGGCTGGCCCTGTTGCGATCCTTGGTGGGCCATCATTGGGGCGGCCGGGCGGCCGGGGCTGGGGTACCCATTGACTCCGGGCACCGGTTGAGGTCCGGCAGGCGGCATGAACTGTGGGTGGCTGCCGGGATACATTATCTGTGGTCCGGGTACCATTCCCTGAGGTCCAGGCATGAATTGCGGTTGCATCATCATCGGGCCACCCATCTGCCCTTGCTGAGGAGACATGTACTGTGGGTTGTTGGAGAAGCTGCGGAATTGTCCCATTTGTGGTGTCCCTGGTCCCATATAGACGGGCTGGTTGTATGGTACCTGTGCTGGCGAGTTTACACTGGGGTAGGCAGCCACTGGCACGTTGCCGAGACGGGGCGAGGCAAACGACTGAGCCGAGTTGGAATGCATCATCCGGTGATCATCGTTTCCATACGGTGGGTGAGGAGGGCCGTGCTGTGGGTTGTGCATCTGCATTGGGGGCATATGGGGTGACTGCCTTGGTCCCATGTTGTGAGCGCCGTGCTGAAGATGGAACGGTAGCTGATGCTGATGGGGCATTTGTGGAACCACGTGCTGTGGGTTGGGTGTAGCCAGAGCAGGCCCACCAAAAGGTTGACGTTCGAAGTACTCCTTGTAGGTTAGGTGCATAGTTGACTCTTGCTTTTCATTATCCTGGAGCTGTCGCCAAGTGGGTAATGTGTCGTATGAAGGACGGAGACCAGCGTTATCCTCCCAGTTGCGGCCTTGAGCGGGAACAATGGTTTTAATGTGGGACAGGATGTAGCACTTTTTGACGTCGATCGCCTTTGTCTTTCGGCGAATGAGTTGGCCTGAGGTCGGAACGGCAGTGTTCGAAGTGTCAGAGACATTGTTGACGGCGGACCGAGGGCTTGAGCCAGCACTGGGATGGCTGTTCGGGTTGAAAGCGGCGGCAAACGGGCTTGGCCTGAACTCGTGGCTGTTTGGGTTCAACTTGGCACCCATATGACTGGGAACTCCGCTGATGCGCCTGTTATACCCCTGATCGACACTGTTGGCAGGACCTGTTGGAGGAGCGCGCATCTCTTGGCCAGGGATATGTGCTTGGTGGGGAACAGGAGGCTGGGAGTACTTCTGCTGCTCAACATTGCGGAGTCGTTGCGCCAGTGAGCCAGGTTGCTGCTGAGGAGGTACGTGCTGCGGGCCCCCTCGGTTGTTTCGATATTGTTGTTGATGATACGGCTGCTGGGGGAATTGTTGGCGGCCTGCGGGGTGTCGGGTTTGACCTCCAGCAGGAGGCGTGGCCTGTTGAGGACCCGTCGCGGGACGCGAGGTTCTCGAGTCATTGGGGGTAGCAGATGCGCTGGCAGGTGCAGGCGTGCTCTGTCCAGATGTCTTCGTCTGAGTCTCCTTCGACGGAGTAGCCTTGTCCTTTGAATCAGCCTTAGCCTTGGCAACATCCTCCGCGTTCTTCATAGCCTTGGCTTGAATCTCCTTCTGCTTGACCGGATCTTTGGCAATGATGGAAACGAGGTCGTTCGGCACTGGCGTGGACAGCTTGAAAGAATTTGCGAACTTCTTTAACTCTGTCAACTTGACTTCCTTGTCAGCCTTGGCCTTGTTACTGCGAGCCTTCTCAGCGTTTTGGCGCTGCTGGCTCGCAAACGTCTTGAACTCCTTCAAGACGTCATGTTCAACGGTCGAGGTTGCACTAGGTGTGCCCTCGTTGCGGGCGGTGGCGGAATTTCGCAAGGGAGTGCTGGTTTTCTCGACGGGCTTCGCATCAGAAGCCTTAGCATCAGACGAGGCTGCATCGGCAGGCTTCGCCTCAGCGGCATGCTTCTGTGTCTCGGCCTTGGGAGTAGCACCACCCTTGTTAGAGTCGGAGACTTGAGCCTTCGATTCCTCCACAGCCGGGGTTGACGTTGGAGCTGGGGCGGGGCTCGGTTGCTTCTTCGGGGGCGCCTTGATTTGGGAGGAAATGATCGCCGGATCGACGGGAGCTCCCTTGACCGTAGACTGACCTGTCGGCGCTCTCTTCGCAGGAGGTGTGTACTTGTTTTCGCGCCCGGACAAGGGAGGAAAATCCTGGCGTCGAACACCACTGTACCTACCATAATGTTAGCCGCTGGGAAGATAAAAGAAACGAGCCAAGATAGGACCTACTTATCCTCTTCGTTTTCGCCCTGATCCTCTCCACCTCCAACAAAGTCCATGACACGTTCCTCAGCCACATGAGCAGTGGTAGGGGCGCTGCGCTCGATTTCTCTAGCCTTCTTCTCTGCAGCGGCTATTCGCTCTCGGTACTGGGGATGGTTTTTGTTGATGGCAGTGGTGTAGATATTCTCGTCGTAGTCGGTCTTGAGGCCAAACAATCTCTCATTCTCGGCAAACTGGTCCCAACCCCCACCGCTGGTGGTTTTTTCTAAGGCACCGTTGTTGATGGTGTCGTTCGAGTCGGGGACCCATGGTTGAAGGACTCTTTCGTTACCAAATCGGCTGTTGGAAATGGCAGCGTCGGTTCGGAAAGAGTTTCGGTTTCCTGTTCCATACACCATTAGGGCATGCATATTATTGTGCATCCGCAGTGGGCAACTCACCATTTTGGCGGTTATCGGTCTTGCCCCCGGCACCGCCACCGGCTATTCCATCTTTCTTCGGGAGGGGCATTTCGGGAACTATCTTCGTGGTGTATGACTTGTCAAATGAGTGTCAGGATCGGGTCGTCGCCTCGGCCACCATACAGATGACAACTGGAAGGGCCTTTTGATGGCGATATTAAATGGGGCGGTGGCTCGTAAAGGTTGACAGATGCAGCGCACTATTTAACTGAGAAAGGACATGTTAGACATGTGTTGAGTGAATGGGTTGTATGTATTAAGGAGGATAAATCGGAAATGTAGACGAGGCCACATCTGGCAAAAGTGCATGACGTGACGCTTGGTTGGTGGACGGGAGCGGAAAACGCTTGAGTGGGTTTAACGAGGGTTTATGGCGGGTCAAGCCAAGGAACGAGGGAAGCGTTGTATTGTTAAAGGTGACAAGTGTATGACTTACCCTGTGAGCGGCGTTGCTCGTGTGACAAGGACGACGGTATCGGGGGTTGATCGAAGAATGATCAGGGCTGTGAGGGTAGACGAGAGAGACTGGGATGCCAGTAGATGGCTCTGAACTGGTCTGAAATGTCAGTGCCTGCATCGACATGCAACGACGCATGCAATAGAAAAGGGAAGTTTTGGGGACTCGGAATCCAGCTCAGCGGGCGGACAAGACGCAGCAAACGCAATACGAAGGGCCCAAAAGATGTGGCGGGTCAAAGAGCCCCCCAACTGCGACTGGCGAGGAAACGGGGCGAGGGAGGATAGGCGAGGATGGACGGGGGGGGGGCTGCGATTTACCTCTGGGGGGACGGTCTCGGGAGGTTCGTCCAGCTCGGCGCTGTTACGATTGCCTCGCAATGGGCAACAAGAGCATGGAGCGGCGGAGGGTGAGCCGAGTCGTGGGGGAGGAGGAGAGGGAGAGTAAAGAGGCAAAAGGACGAGGTACGGCAGTGGAGGAGAAGGTAGGTGGAGGTGGTGATGGAGACTTTGTTTTCTCGCCAATGGACAGGTACTATGTGGCTTCCGCTTCCGCTTCTACTACTGCTTCTGGAGCCCCGTTCCCTTGGCCATTCCACCACCTTGGCACCAAGAGACAAAGCAAAAAAAAAAAGGTGTGGTGGGTGCTTGCTGGCGGCCGCTGGCTGCCGCCGAATGCCACATCAACGCTGGTGGTGCCGCGCCCCAGCGCCCTCTAGGCCTATGTGGGGTCAACGATATAGTGGACAGCAGTCACCACAGCGTCACCAACAGCGCTACGTTGCTGAGCCTCAGCTCTAAATACTCCCAGCGCCCGTCGTCCAGTGAATAAATGCACCGCACGGCCGCTCAGAAAGGAGCCGGGAAAGCCAACTGCGACATAACGCATCACACAGTGCACCATGACAGCCACCGAACTGGTCTCAGGCAATTTTGGGCTCCGGAGAATTCGACCTATCGGCAGTTCAGCTCGCCGTGACCGCGTTGTCAAACTAATTGGCAGGCTCGCCTTCTGCCGAGAGCACACTGCACAAATTGTCACGTCCCAGCAGCTGCCCACATCCCCTAGCACATATATATCCTAGTCAATCACCTGCAAACCCTAGACGTCCCATGTTAGGGAAGCTGCCCGGAACTTGTACTGGGCCTTAATGACCGTCGCGTGTTGTCAACGTGGTTGGAGCAGGGACCGCGGCCCATTGTCGTGGGGACGTGGCATTTTGTGTCACTGCGGCAATGTTCACGGATACGAGACTGGCGTTGCAAATGCACAATAAAATGTAGGCCGGGCAGGACAAATTTTGCGTCTGCGGTTACACTAGGCAATCCTTCATTCCATCAGAGAGGTAAGGACTGACGGCCCAAAACGGGAGACGGCCAACGATTCACCAATAGCCACTGACCACCAGTTGATTCTCGCACTACCTTGAAGAAACCCGAACAGCGCCGTGCTCTGAGCCAAAGCACAAATGTACGTAGTTGGTAGGGAGATTCCCGCGCTCAAACAATCCAGATAAAACAGACCCCTGTTTGGCTGCGTTTTGGAATCAAACATCCACCAACCCCACAATTGACAACACGATGACGCTGTGCATTCAATAGAGGTGCCAGAAACGTCATTGACAGGCAAGGAACAAGGGACAAAGGACACATTAACATGGACCAAAGGATTTCTACTATAAGTATTCACAAAGAGGACACCCCTTCCACCTCGTCTAGACGACTCTGACTGTTGATACAAGCTTTTTCGCCTCTTGGAACTCCATTTATACCCGAAGACCAAGCTCCTCAGCATAGGGGAGCACGAAGAGGTCACCAACGGAAGAGACGGTGGCCTTGCCGTCAAGAAGAGC
The DNA here is from genome assembly GCA_020623695.1 of Calonectria henricotiae. NCBI lineage: Eukaryota > Fungi > Ascomycota > Sordariomycetes > Hypocreales > Nectriaceae > Calonectria > Calonectria henricotiae. Next base: position 289,187 of record JAHVYB010000028.1, read on the forward strand.
CTGAGCGGTCTACAAAGCAAGTTAGCGCCATACGATTCAGATAGAACATTAGCGTAATAAAAACTTACAGTCTTGAGCTTGTCAGCAGTCACGCCGCTGATAGCCTGAGCGAGGCTGGCGGCCTCGTAGACCTGTCCGTTATTGACAAGTCCGGAACCAGCGAGGAGGGTGCTGGATTTTCGGGTGGAAGCCTCGTCAAGTGCAGCAAACTTGGCGCTGGCGATGGCCTTGGTCACATCCTCCTTGCTGACGGATCCCGAAGCGATGCTCTTGAGGGCCTTGACAGTCTCCTCGGCGCCCTTGCGGACAGAGGCAGCAGGGCCGGAGATCTGGACGGCCAGGAGACCAGCATCAGAGTAGGTAAGGTTGGAGGTGGAGACCGAGAGGTCAGGGGTGCCAGCAGTAGCCTTGGAGAGAAGGCTGAAACCAGAGGACCACTTGATGCTGGACTGACCACCGAGGAGGGAGGCGAGGACGGCAATCTCGGCCTTGGCGGAGTTGTAGCTGGAGCCAGGGAAAGCGATGACAACCGAGTTGCCAGAAGTGTGGCTGGTTCGCTGCTCACCACCGTAGTACTTGCTAGCCTCAGTCTTGAGAGCCTGGCCGCTTAGGGGAGCAGCGGGGACGTTCTTGAAGAATTGGGTAATCCACTTATCGAGGCTGGCGGGGGAGGCACCGTCGGCGACAATGGCGATGTTAGGCTTGGAGTAGACGACGTCGGCGTAGCTGGCAATGTACTCCTCGTTCAGGTACTTGCGGAAGGGGGTCGAGGAGGCAGGGAATAGGGAGGAACCCAGACCAGAGTGGAAAGCGACGGCGTGGGCGGTATCGAGGGCAATGGCGGAGGCATTGGTACTGAGGGCGGCTTGCTTGATGCTTAGGACTCGCTCAATATCCTCGTGGAGCTCGTGAGCTGGCAGTGCCATTAATATCGATATGCAGATGATGAGGTTCCGATGGCGCATTCACTCACTAGTGTACTTGGTCTGGGTGATGACTTCGGCAAGGAGCTCGGCGAAGTATGGCAGGTCCTCGCGGAGAAAGTTGGCCTCGACAACAACGGCCTCACGGGTGTGGGAGGAGGCCAATTGACCACCGAGCAGCTCAGACTCACGGGTAATGCGAAGGGCAGATCGTCGCTGAGTGTTCTATATGGCACCCGGCAAATTAGCTCAAGTCCCGACATATCACGGGTTTCCTCACCTTGAAAGCGAACTCCTCAAGGCCGACGGTCAAGCCGGGAAGAGGCTGGTATCGAGTACCAGCCTTAGCAACAATCGCAAGCTTGGTGGTCGGTCCGTGGGCATCCCGCGAGGCGACCTTGAGGCCAGTCACATCCGAGGTCTCGTACGATGTAGTCGACGCAGCGGCGGCAAAGGTGCGCTGCTGGACGCTGCAGGACTGACGAGCGGCCTGCTGCGCAGTTCTCGCGAGGGACGATCTCGAGATCATTGTCGAGGGTGATGGCGTAGGCAATTGGCAATCCTTCGGCCGTCGGGGTGAAGCAATTGATCTCCAAAAGAAGTGCCTCGTCGAAAAGCTCCCGTCTAATTTTCGGCAACCGGGAACGATTCGCATCATCACGTGATATGCTCCCGGTCATCCAGAATTGCGCTGGTAAGATTTGTTTCATTGGCTGGTTACCTCTCCACATTTGACCCCGCAAAACTTCAGGTTGGTCAAAGAAAAAACCATCCACTTGATTGGGTGAATCAGCCACGCGCATTCACATTCGGTCAACTTTCTCACCACTGCGAAGCATCTCCTTGTCAGGCATGAGTATCATATCTCTGTGTCTTTGAGCTTTCTCCAGATCCACATGATGATTCCCTTTCAGGCGGGTAACCAAATAACTGGCACACTGTATGCCACGAATGCTAGTTGAGGAAATAAGCCGTGCAGGATGATCTGGGTTCCAACAAGGAATTAAAAAAATAAGCCATAAGAAATAAAAAAGGCAAGGGAATTTAGGGAAATAAATTATGTATATAACAAAATATAATATTATTTAGGCTTAGTCGATATATAGTATTTATCTTTTGTGCTGCCTAGGTTGAGGGAGATCATTCCACTACGACTGTTGGGTGTCCTTGAGTTGATTAGTTTTGTTGGGATATAAGACTGGATTAAATCGGTGGTTTAAGTAAGTGTAGCAGAGTTTCATGATTAGCATTCCTTTATGGCATTGCTACTCTGTCGCCAAGTTCTATCTGTGAGTTGGCGAGCCGAGGAATTTTGGTTTCTGCTGGTTCTCCAACTAGTCGGCGAAATTGGTGGAGTTTTCTGACCCTCAAGGGATACCCCTTATCATTTGAGTTTTACACCATAATTGACAGTAAGTCACTTCCTGGGTTGTCGTCGGCTCTGTATTGAGGATGGCTCCAACTACACGAGCTCCATGTCGATATTTCCCGTTAACAGCGTTTCCATATCACCCCTACCAGCGCCTCATCTTCCAGGTTTTTGAATATTTCCGCATCTCACTCCAGCCCGCCATTCCCTATATTGGTTACAGTACCTGCAAATCTCTCAGTCCTGGATGCCACCCCATTCGAGCTAATGGCACTTGTCTTGCCATATTCTCCCAATGACTATAGTTTCCTCTCTTGTCATGCCTTTCCAAGTGATGGTGTCCAACTCGTCGCTTGTTAATTGCGAATGGAAATGATCTTACTCCTGTTAAATGCCAACGGCAGGGTGACCGCCCTGGCGAACACGGGAAAAGCCAGTTTGTCAAACACGATATAATATAGTATTCAAATCATTCGCTGTCACAATTTATTGCTTTCGTTTGGATTGTGACTATTCTAAAAGAGTGACGTCGTCAGAATGGTATTGTTAATAAATGACAGGTAAGATGGTACGAGAAATAATGAATATCGCTTTGTTTTGCTTAAAACACAACAAATCAGCGCCATGTTATTGATTGAACTACTGAATTTGATAAATAACCATGAACTCATCAGCGTTATGACATTATCGCAATATCTCCCATCGAAGAAAAAAAAGTTAATATTGGGCACCCTGCCCATGTTGATCAGAAACAATTAAGCACTCCCACCCCCCAAATCTTATATATTTTGCGAATCCCCAAAAATTGTCCTTGACATTCGACTAATACCTTCAAAATCCCAGCTAATCCATCGTCGGTTGCTAATAACCATCATCACTCACCGGCAAACGTGGACGGGACCTGAGCACCACAATGACACCAGCAAAGAAAAAACGGCCAGCATGTCCTGATAATCCGCACCATTGGAATCTAACAAGCCAATGGTAACTTTCTGACAGTTCTTGGTTAGTAGAATTCTCGAAATAATCTTCTTCGCTATTCATTCCATCCCCACCGTTTCTCCCAGCACCACCATATTGGGATTCATCATCAGAAGCATTAAAGTCCTGTGTGCTGTCTGCTTTATCATCGTTAATATTAGTTAGTGCAAGATTCTCGTCGTCTTCAAGGATGATGGTTTTCGCGTATTCTTCGTTCTTCTGAATGAGCGGGACCTGCCCAATATCTATTGTGTGAGGCACGATACTAATACTACCCGATTAGACATCATGACTTTTGCAACAGAAGAAATGCCTTGCCTTGTGCCATTTGTTTTCTCTGGGGTGTGATTTTTGTTAGTTGATATGCTAAGGGATATTGATTGTTCTGTTGGTCAGGGCGAAAAGAGACCAACACCATAGTTGTTTAAACACTAATTGTATCCGCTCCCGGAATTGCCTGGTCGAGCCTCCTGCTTGTATTTTAACCAAACATAAATGCTAAGGGATAAGACGAAAGACAATTGCAAAATCATCCGGGGTGGGGTGGCCAGTAAGGAGTGAATTCCCCTTGCTTCGGTTTCATTCTTGAAAGCAAGGGATCTAATGCAAAGTCTCATAGTCGAACATCTTTACGATCCGGATACTCTGGTTCAGTGCGACAGGATTGGGGCGGCCGCTGGCTACTCGCGGCCTGATATCTACATGAACTGCGGCTTGGGGCTCCCGATGCTCGATATGGCAAAGAAACGTTACGCGGTCTTGGATTCGATGCGGGTTACTCGATTATCGGGCGCTTCGCAAGGTTGCCGGAGTTTGTAGACTGGTTTGGAGCGCGCTTCAAGGAGTTAGATAACTTGGAGGGTTTGGGGTTTCTCTGGATTCAGGTCTCCATTAATTCTGTTTTTAACTCCCCAAAATTATTTGTGGTAACCTGGCGAGGAGGGGTTGTAGTTGGTGGAATTTCTGCGGAAACACAGTATATAATTCGACTCCGTGGCTTAATATAACCTCTCGGTATTCTGATGCACTATTAGTTACCATGCCTAGATACGATCTAAAACTTCGGAATATTAGCATCTCCTTTATTCGAAAGGGCACAGATGGGTTTATGGATTAGGATGAGACGTCAATCCAGGATGAGAGATTGCAAGCCAGAGAAGTAAGGCGCTCGAAACAGATCCCAGATAATGAAGGTTTGTTGGAAGCCCTGCATAATCCTCAGTGAATGTCATTATTGGGCAATGCATCGAATCACAGCACCACCATCTTGCAGCAGATCCCGATAGTAGCAACGAAGTTCAAGGCACTACACTCATAATTTTGACGAAGTTGTTCGTATTCAGGGCCTCAATGCCCCTATTATATTGGCGCCTGAGGGTAATCCATTTCGAGAAACTTCAGGACATTGCATACGCAACAATGTGTCAGAGCCTACAATACACTCTTTGCTTGTTTGGCACAGTGACTAGCTCCACCACATTCTCCTCCGCCAAATGCTCGATTCTTAACCAGAAGAAAAGAGAGAGAGAAATAGAGAAAGTCCATAATAGAAAATCCTCACCTAACTTTGTGGTAAATTTTGTCATCTTGTTGTAAATGTCGAGTAGCCGGCTAGAAACAGTTGGGTGCGGCACCCCATCAACCTTGAGACAAAGTTGCGGGAGGGGCTATGACATTTGATTGGATGCTGATCCGGCTGCTCGGCAAAGATGCTGAATTGAGGCAAATATGTACAGGCTATGTACAATTCAACACAGCTCCTAGCCCAAACACGGGCATGGCGAATGGCCACTTTCATTGATGCATTATTTGAACAATGCTTTATGGCACAATTGGGCGGCATGAAAACTCATGAAAATGTTCGCGCAGAATCCTGTCCAGACAGGAAGCAAGCACGGGAATGCTCAACTTTTGACTGGGTTCTAGAGGTTGAAATCGTAATTGAGATGCTGGACTTGGCTTAGCCTTCTGCTAAGCAGGTGCGCATTTATTAGAGTACCGAAGGGAAAACTTCGACCGAAACCCGTCAGGATTGGCCGACGCTGGGATGCTAGGCAAATAATGGCAACTGTCGCCAAAATATCACAGGGTAAATATGATTTAGCACAGGCTCCAGTCCGGGTTTATATTCCACCAGCAAAGGCGACGGGCTCATACATTTCCCATAACCAATGCGGCAATGACCCCCATTTGGTCACTGAGAACAATGATATATAGGTCACTTGAGCATTGAACATCTCATTGTCAAGAAAGACGTAAAAACTCAAGCAGGAACCATACTGGGATGGGAATCGGGCGTTGAGACGCTTGGCTTTTGATTGGGCTTTCGAGGCTGAACGTGGAACGGAGACGCTCGGCTTGGCTTAGCCTTCTTCTAGCCCCCCGATAAACATGTGCGTATTTGGGTACCGAAGGAAAGACCTCACCCCACCTACCTTCTTGACTTACACCCAAGAAAAATTATCGATTGCGCCGTCGCCCTCCATCAACGTCAACGCGCTCCCTCTACGATCCAATACTACTCCTCGGCGTTCCACCACCTCTACCTCCTCCACCCGGACTCTACATTTGTCGCCCACAGATTGCGACCGTGAAATTTCCCGCCCTTGGGGACATCAATGACTGCTCGGTAGCAATTGCGGCAGCTCTAGAGATAGTGAGAGGATCTCTAGGAGCAGAGCAATGCTCGTCGTGAGTCAGGGATTCCAGCAGCCACGCGCACCGCAGCACCGCTGACCAGCCCGCCTTTGCAGACAAAACATGCCGCCGAGCTTTGTGCTCTCCTAGTCAACGACCTCTATGGCGAACTGCCCTCGGTAAGATGCTCCCCTTCCCCTAGTCAGCTCCGAAGGGAGCCATGACCTCTCTGAAATCGCGGGGCTGACTGGATCGTCGCGAACCAGCGAATCTTGATTGCGCTGCTCACCAAGGGCCGCTCGACGATTGCGCAACTCGTGCAGCACACGGCGCTTACTCCGCGACACCTCAGGAATGGCCTCGGCGTCTTGATTCAGCAAAATTTGCTCTTCCACTCCACGAACCCCGATAATAAACTGACCCACTACGAAGCTAACCCTGATGCTTGCTACAACCTTGTGCGATCAGGCAAAATTCTCAAAATCATCGATCGACAATATGGCAATGCAGAGCGTGAGCTGGTTCAGACTCTCATGCTCCTCGGGCATGCAAGGATCGGCGATCTTTCGCAGGCTTTTGGATCGCGAGCACCCAAAGTCAACGGACACAATGGGCATAATGGACACAATGGACACAATGGACACGCAAATGGGGATCACGACTCCCATGACGGATTGATCAAATCCGAGAATCACCTCAACTCGGTTCTTGGTCGTCTTTTGCGTGCAGAAATCATTGAGACTGTCCGGTCCGAGAGCTTTCGCAATCCCACCGACGTCTTTCGAGAGATTTCAGATGATGTGTTGAATACGGGTCCTGGCGAGAAGGTAGCCAAGAACAAAGGAGAGGCACAGCGTCAGATTATGGAACGATATCGAAATTTCCGGGACCAAGGCAAGACTCTGAAGCGACAACTCGACAGCATGGGAGGGTTCAGCGCGAAAAGAAGGAGGCTGGAGAACGGCCGGGCCCCAAACGGGCATTCATACGATGAAGACGTGCCACATCTAAACGTAAGACTGAATTTTCGTCACATTTAGATCCAAGCTAACATAGGCTTAGCCCAACGTCATCGTGAGACTTAATCACGAAAAATGTTTGGTCGAGTTACGCAACGAACGCTTGGTCAGCTTTGCAGCTGACATGCTAGGAGAAGTCACTGGAGAGGTCTATCGCACGGTTCTTGACCTCATCACAGCCGACTTCTCAAGATGTCGCCCCGATACCCTCCTCGATGACGATATGCCCGTTCAACAGGTGGCAATCACGACTCTAGACATACTTGAACACCTGGACAATTATATCAATGTTCAGTCTGGGATCGGCAAGGCCCCTAAGGAAAAGGTCGACCTTGAGAGCGCCGAAAAGATCAGGGAGTCGCCACCAGATGATGACTATGACTCCGATGACTCCGATGCTGCTCCTCCGGGACGCCGTCCAGTAGTCAGGACGTTTGACATTGACGAAGATGACCTCGACGCCGGCGACCAGGATGACCATAAGAAAAACGGAATCAATGGCGACCGGGAAACAAAGGTGAAATTTGAGGGTGATGCGTCTCCCGAAAAGAGTCGCGCCAGCCAGATGCGCCAACACCTATTGCTTCTTGCCGAGAGCAAATACCGGTTCATTCGTCATTGTGGTACACATGGGCGTGGCCAGTGGACTGTTGACTTTAACCAACTCATGGAAAGACTGAGAGAAACAGAGTTGGATGCGATGGTTGAACAATCGCACGGTCGACATGGGCTACGATTGACGCGAATTTTACGTGAAAAGGGCAAGCTCGACGAAAAGATGCTTCCGTCTGCTGCACTCATGAAGAAGTCCGAAGTCCAGAGTAAAATGCTTACGATGCAAATGGCCGGCGTGGTTGATGTTCAGGAAGTCCCCAAGGACAATAGCCGCCTAGCCAACCGAACTCTGTTCTTTTGGTACTTTGACAAGGAGCGCACCCAGAACCAGGCCTTGGATGACATCTACAAGGCCATGTTGAGGTGTCTACAGACGCTGCAGGTTGAACGTCACAAGGAACGAAATATTCTGTCGTTCGTGGAAAGAAAGGACGTACAGGGCAAGGAAGAGGAAGTGATGACGACAGAACATTACAATAAGTATAATGCTCATCTAATGGTTCAGGACAAGCTCCTCGGCCAAGTCATGCGGCTGGATGAATTGGTGTCTGTGCTGAGAGATTATTAAATGCTTGAAAGAAACAGTGTTATTTGGTGGGGGAGGGTGGGGGGTGGATGGAGATCAAGGTTGCTTCTCGGCCATCGCTCCTGAAAACACCAGACTGTGAAGGGGGTTCTCGTTAGCATTATCATTGTCTATGAATTATCTTAGTCACCATGTATTTGTGGCGTGGAGTCTAAACTTGTGCTTCATTCTTTTACTCCGTGTGTAGGGCACATGCTGGAGTTCGTTTCAGCATTGCTGTTTGGCTTCTTTCGCTCGGTCTAAAGTTTCTTGTGAGGGGGGCCATCCATGTGGAGGTATCTACAATCAAATATTCGGCTTGTGCCGACTCAAGCCGGTCGCCTAGCCTCTCGCACGGGTGAAAGAAATACATAGTATACAGTGCGCTCATTTTTCTTCAAATCCAGGAAACAAGAAATAAGTAAATGACTAAAATGAAAGAAGCTGATTTAGAGGTGGACACCCTTGCCATATTGCTCTATGACATGGCGCTGTAGGTATTTAAATTGTCTCTTTTGGTTCAATGATTTGCAGCCTGTTCATTGATGTACACTTCGAAGCGCCATAATGCTAGTCACCTGCATATCTCCACCACCTTTTTATCTTACTCCTCCTATCGCGGCCCGTCTAATGGTTAGGCTTAGTTGTATTGAGGGTTTGATCGATGTCTGCTAATCCCCCTGGTCCTCTCTGCCATATTGGGGTACTAGTAAGCAAGTAGCAGTGTTGGGGGCTGCATAGTCACCAGCATGGGAGTATTATGACCTTCCTCCAGCCCGCCCACCTCTCATTATAAGGCAGGGGTCCTTGGTTTAGTATTGGAATTGGATCGATTTTACATCATATTTCTCGTCCATGTACTACTGCTCCCCACGTTCCCGTGGAGGTTGACGTTGGGACCAGGGGGGTTCCCCCATTATTGTTCTCTAGGCTAGTCGAAAAATTACTCGCAAATAATATTGCTGTGGACTTTCATTGAGTCACCTGCGTGGGTGGTCCGAAAGGGAACCCGTTGTGTCCTCTCCACCCATTAAAAGCTACCAAATAAATAATATAGAACTAGTAAAATCACAGCCCGAAATAGTCAGGGCTGTGGCTTGATCAATGAATGAATGAACCTTAGCCGTTGACGTTAGCAACGTGGGTGTTCAGGGTAAGGCAGCTGAGGGTGGTGGTGCCAGACGCAAGGTCAATGAGATGAGACGATGCGACCCCCACATAATAGAGACGCTTGGCCAAATGGATAGCGGACTGAGACGTGGGATTGGCTAACCCCCCCCGCACAAAGCTTCTCAGGCTCTCTAGCGAGTGGGATTCAGTGGGAAGACAGGACGCGGGATGCGGCGCTGGGAACGCCCGGCGCACCTTTCCGACGTCGGTCAATTGGGGAGTCGAAATTTTGCAAAATTTCTTGGAACCTTGCGACAAGCTCTTCTGTGTACTCACTCTCTTGCATTGTCCGCCCTCACTTCTCTCCGAGTCCCCTTAAGCCCTCAACTCGTCCAAAATGTCCCCCCCCGTCGCTTCCGGCCGAGAGAAGGAGTCCAACCTGGCTCGATTGCTGGGTTCTGGTACGTGGTTTTCCTGCCCGCATTTTTTTTGTCGCCATTGATCACTGCGGCGGCACAAGACATCTCAACCAAATCGCTGACCGACCCAACAGGTTCCGCTGGTATCGCCGAGTTGGCCATTTTCCACCCTGTACGAACTCTCCTCGAACCCATCATCCAGCCCTCGGCGGGATACGACACTTTCATGAGACGCCTACTGACTTTCTATCCAAGGTGGACACCATCGCTAAGCGATTGATGAGCAACCAGACTCGCGTAGGCTAAACCTCCAATTGACCACGAACGAGCCGATCCGCTGACCAATTTTGATACCAGATCGCCAATGCTGGTCAATTGAACCAGGTCATATTCAAGGACAAGGCTGCCGCACCCGCGGGAAGAAAGTTCGTCTCCCTGTTCCCCGGCCTGGGTTACGCCGCAGGTTACAAGGTCCTCCAGCGAATCTACAAGTATGGTGGCCAGCCTATGGCCAGAGACTACCTGGGACAGCACTATGGCAAGGACTTTGAGAATGCTTTTGGCAAGAAGACTGGCAAGGCTATCATGCACTCCACCGCCGGCAGGTAAATATACACCTGGAGCTGCTCGTAAACCTCTCAGAGATGGGGTTCGCTGACCACGGATAGTCTGATCGGTATTGGTGAAATTGTCCTTCTCCCCCTCGACGTCTTGAAGATTAAGCGACAGACAAACCCCGAGGCCTTCAAGGGCCGCGGCGTCTTCAAGATTGTTGCCGACGAGGGCTTCGGCCTGTACCGCGGCTGGGGTTGGACTGCTGCCCGTAACGCTCCTGGCTCCTTCGCTGTATGTGCCACCTGCTGGTCCCCGCCATGATACTCTGCACAATACTGACTTTTGGATAGCTGTTTGGAGGCTCTGCCTTTGCTAAGGAGTACCTGTTCCATCTCGAGGACTACAACAAGGCCACCTGGTTCCAGAACTTTGTCGCTTCCATTGCCGGTGCTTCTGCCTCTCTCGTCGTCTCTGCTCCCCTCGATGTCATCAAGACCCGAATCCAGAACCGTAACTTTGACAACCCCGAGGGCGGCTTCCGAATTCTGAGCAACATGGCCAAGAACGAGGGCTTTGGCAGCTTTTTCAAGGGCCTCGTCCCCAAGGTACGTCAACCCGAGTGCTTCCATCGTCGATTCCTCCTCCCTTCAATTTGTCTCCGTGCTCGACAACCCCCGCTTGACCGACAGGACGCTAACATACTTGTCTGCTGTAGCTGCTCATGACAGGACCCAAGCTCGTCTTCTCATTCTGGCTCGCCCAGACCTTGATTCCCGCCTTTGACGCTGCTTTCAGCAAGTAATGTTTTCAATTTATGGGATCTGGCTACTAAAATAAAGCTCTAGCGGGCCTATCGGAGACCCGGGGCAGGGTGTGGGAGTTTTAGACATGCAAGATATTTATGTTAAAAGCGAGCTCTACGATAGAACTGCCGGCATGGAAAACGGCGCCACGATGGCGATGATAGCTCTCAACTCTGTATAATTAAGCGATTTGATTTGACCTGCACGTCATCCTTGAGAATCTCCGAGAGCCCACAAATGCCTGCAAGATCTGCACATGTCAAGGGACATCCCATCAGTATTCTGCAAAGAAGCAGTGCGCTGTCACCACAGTCGCTATAGTCACAATGTTTTGTGGCGTGATTTGCTGTGTTGTGGCCTCGTCATTCGTGGGCCAAGACCCGTTCGCTAGCCAGGATGCCGATGAAGGGGGGCCCGTAGTGTTGTGCAATTGCCCGGTGCGTTTCGATGGTGCAGGCAAGCTTTGGGAGGGCTGTAGTATGATTGGGTGGCTGGATCGACAGAGGCTCCCATGTACTCGAGAGGTCGGCAAAGCTTAGGAGGTTGGCGCTTGATGTGAGGTTAGCTCGCCCCACCCTGACAAGGGGTGGCTTTGTATACATTTGTCGGGCGGCAAAGGTAGCCGAGAAGGAAGAAAAGACGATGTACAGGAATACAATTACAAAAAGATGAATAAAGAAAATAAGAATAAGCAATGTTGGAGAAGAAAGAGAGAAAGAAAGAAAGAAAGAAAGAAATAAACAAATGAATATAAATGGTATTTTTATGGAATTATTTAGAAATATATTGTTGCTTTATTTTGCACTAAATTAATAATAACAAAATGCAAGTCTGATCTCGGGCTACATCAAAGTCCATCGACACTAATAATTCTACTGCCCTGTTTGTGCGGGTCAAATATTTACCTCCATACTTGAGAGGGAGGCAAAGTTTATTGTTAGAACATCAGCAAGAGCCATGACAATGATAATAGCAAGCAAACCCCGGGTGTCGATAAGGGAAATAAACCCCAATCCCATAAAAAAAAATAAAAAAAATGAGGGAGGCAAGAGGCCATTCATATCAAGGGATACCTTCATAAACCAAATGTTTCTGTACAGCAGCATTTTTCAGCCGCCCATTTCTACGTTCAAGCCTGGACCATCCGCCTCTTGGATAACAAAACACAGACAGGGCTGCACAGGTACGTAGCTGTAGCTGGTGGAGCTGATTCAGGGCGGCTGGGTTGCTAGCTTTGCAGGCCTGTCCTGGCGGCTGGGTTGGCTAACCCGTTGCCGGGGCAACATTTAGACGGAACAAATACGACACACTCATCCACCGTAGCTTGCCAAAACAAATGCAACCAAGTCGTCAACGCAGACTCAAAAGCCTCGATTCCCACTTTCAATCTCACGACCTCGCCCTCTGTCTTCTAGTTCATCATAATCATTTGCGTTCTTTCTTAGCGTGGCTGCGGCGCCGTCCGCATTCCAAACAATCAATACTCATTCCACACACAACACAGCATCGCAAAAGATGTCGACCTCAGACAGAGATAGTCGCGATGGCGACTTTGGCTTGAGACATCAGCACTCTGCTACTTCTGACCAGAGCCTCCGGGCTCTTGTACCAATGTTCGTCAACTTCACCCTACACGATGCCCTTCTTACGCCGACTGACCGCAAAAAACAGGTGGGACAGCTCTGATCCCGAACGATGCCCGCCGCCGCTCCCTCTCAACCCAACATCTCCCAAGAGCTTCAGCTCAAGAGCTGGAACATCTAGTGCCATACAGTCTGCCCATGCTGCTCTCAGCGAGCGCGCACGCGAGAGCGTCGTGGTCAAGCAGAGCCCACACCGCCGAATGCAGTCTCTTCAGCCCACATCCGTCAGGGACATGAGCCTGATGCTTGAGCACGGTGGCAGTGGCAGCGTCTCCCCCTCAAGATCCCCCGACAAATTCTTCCGCCCAGAAACCCCCGTCCGATCCAGGGATGAGAGCCGATACACCGACAGAGAGTCTTCCACAGGGTCACCAACGCCAGGACCAAGTCTGACTCCCATTGTCAGGCCAATCGTGCGTCGACCGCCTCCCCAGTGCATCCTGGGTGAAAACACCCCGCCTCAGTCCTCGACGATGCTGGCCTTGCAGAATATGGGCAACCACAGCCAGCCTCAACCCGAGCCGCAGCTGCAACCGCAGCCGCAGCCACAGAACAAGGAGCATGAAACTCCATTGTTCAATGTCACCAACAATTCTTCAGCGCTGGTCAAGCATCCTCAGTCTCTTGACCAGCTTTCAAATCAAATCCTAAGCCTCACAAATATCGCCACATCTCTACAAAAGGAAATGGCGCAGCTCAGCAGAAGGAGCAGAGACAATGCTACCGATTTGCTCAGCTTGAAGGAGGCGACCAATACTAGAGATGAGGATATTCGGAAGAGCCTAAGGGAGCTGATTAGTACAAACCCATCTGATCGACTTTCTTCCCGAGATCCCTTTGGGGGTTACTACCTTGACAACAAGCCACACAATGTCTCTCCCAATACTACCCGATCCACATTCCATCTTCCTAGAATTCCTTCCCCCAAGAGCTTCTCAGACACGATAGATCGTGCCTCAATTAGCACCCCTTCCCTCGCTGGATCCGAAGCCCCTGCCCCCGTGGCTTTACTGGAAAGGATCATCCGGGAGATGGGCACCAAGGAGGGCCAAGAGTCCTTGCTCGGCAGACTTATCGAAGTTTCCAACAAGCTCTCTGGAATGGCAACCGCGAGCAAGGTAGACGAGCTTGTCGAACATATCCGACACCAGTCTGAGCAGGCCATTGTCTTGAACGATGACGCTCGGTCACGGAACCTTAGTTTTGATGATGCGTCCAGTCAGATGACTTCCCCCGACCGCCCAAGAAGCGGACCTGTCCGACAGCGCGTGGAGCACCTGATGAGGACAGAATCTCGACGAAATTCTGAGCCTTCACAGGGGCGAGGCGCTGGTCTGCTCAACGATGACTTGATCAACATCATTCGTTCCGTCAAGGACAGCGTTGCCCAGGGTGGTGGTCTCACAGCCGAGGTGAAGGCTCTTGTACGAGAGCTCCGAGGCGAGGTCCTTGGCATGGGCCGGGAGATCGGCCGAAGGCTCGAGCAAGCGGCATCCCGCAAACCGGTTGATGACCAAGATACCCCCAGCAAGGACGAGGTGGCTCGTGTTATTGATGAAGGCCTCGAGCAGATGAAAGATCAGCTCAACCACGTTCTAAGGGAACACCGACGTACCTCTGCTGCCTCAAATAATACTCAGAAGACTGCGGTGGACTACCAGGAGATTTACAACGCGATGCGTGCAGCTCTCCAAGACAACGAGGCTGGCCAGATGCCCGACCTGAGCCGCGAAGATGTAATTCAAGCGGTCAAGGATGCCTGGGAAAGCTACAAACCGGAGATTGAAGTCCAGCAGCTCGGTTTGGAGCGAGACGAAGTGCTGGATTGTCTCAAGGAAGGCCTCAGAGAATATGCACCACGAGATGACCGAGCTCCTTCCGCGACAAGAGACGAAGTTTTTACTGCTGTGGTTGAAGGCCTCAGGCACTTTGTCCCCCCCCAAGTCGACACTCCAGCTACCTTGTCCCGAGATGAGATTATTGAGGCTGTTCGAGATTGTCTTGAAGAATTCGAATTTCCAGTGGCCGCTTCCGCAGTCGGCGGCAGCGAAATCACCCATGATGACGTTGTTCACGCTGTTCGGGAAGGTCTCCACGACCTGGACCTGTCTACAAGTCGGGCATTGATGCCTCCCACTATAGGCAACGAAGAAATCTCCGACCGACTGAAGGAGATTACAGATTTTCTTCGCCAAGAATTCAAGGTTATTTCTGACGAAGCGAAGCAGCATGCTGCTGCCAGTGGCCGTGACACCGAGCAGGTTCTCGATGCCACGAAGGATGGACTTGAAAACCTTCGCCAGGCAATTGAGAGCTATGTTGATCGTGCATCAGGTGCTGGTATGCAGGAGGAGCTCGTGGACGATGTTATCAAGTCCCTGGAGGACTTCAAGGACGAAATGGCAGGGATGCTCACCAAATTAAATGAGGATGCCCGTGGCCAGCTTCAAACTGAGCTTGAGGGCCTTCGTGAGGTGGTAAATAACTCTATGGTGCCCGCTCCTACGCCGGTTCAAACGAACAGTCAGGAGGTTCTAGAGGCATTGAACACTGGATTTAATAACCTGCGACAAGAAATTCTTCGGCCACGGGCTGAGACCAGCGAGATTCTTGACGCCCTTAATGACGGCTTGAATGATCTCCGAGCTGGAATGGATCGTGTTACCAACAAGCCTACTGACTTGACGGCAAACGACGAGATTCTTGATGCGCTCAAGGTCGGCCTTGACTCTGTTCGTTCAGATCTCGAAAACATTCGAGAGACCAACGATAAGGCTGTGGCAATTTTAGATGAGCCCATGGAGACCACCAGTACTCATGTTTTGGAGGCCCTCAAGTCTGGCCTCGAAAGCGTTCGCGCTGACATTGAAGCTCTCCGAGAGAGCACTCTGGAAAAGGCTATTACAACTGTGGAGCCCACAGACAATAACGAAATCCTGGATGCCCTCAAGGATGGCTTGGACGGCCTTCGCTCAAACATTGAAGGGCTGCGTGATGCTAGTGCTGAGAAGGCCGTGACTCCAATTGGCGACTCAGCCCCTAATGACGAGATTTTGGATGCCCTTAAAACTGGTTTAGAGTCTGTTCGCTCGGACATTGAAGCATTGCGAGACAGCAATAATGAGCGAGCTGTCGCCACGGTGGATTCTGACTCTGAGCACTCTGGCGAGAAGATCCTTGATGCACTCAAGTCAGGCCTCGACTCAGTTCGTTCGGATATCGAGTCCCTCCGCGATAGCAACAATGAACGTGCTCTTGCAGCTATTCCGACCGAGGACGATGCCGAGAAGGCCATCGTTTCCACTGATATGCTCAAGCATGACGACATTAAGTATCTGGAGTCGTTGATCACTGAGCTTCGCACCAAGGTCGATGGGATGGAGCCAGAATCTCAAAGTACCCAGAAGGATGATTTCACTCGCATGGAAGAAATGATTCGCAATGTTCAGGTTGCTGTCGAGGAGCTCAGCTCTCGCGAGCCTCCTGCTGTCCCCCCCGCTGCTCCTGCTGACGAGAATGCCGTTACCGTCCCTTTGGCTGACAAGGAGGACCTCACCCGTATGGAAGAGATGATTCGCAACATCCGCGACACTGTGGATGAACTGAGCTCTCGCGAGCCTGCTGCTCCTGGTTCTGCTCCCACCCCGGTAGCTGATGGCGAGACTGTTGCCGCTGCCTCACCTTCTGGCGAGAAGGTTGATCTCACTCGCATGGAAGAGATGATCCGCAATATTCGTGACACGGTTGATGAGTTTAGCTCTCGTGAGCCTACAACCACCACTCGTTCAGTTGACAAGGAGGCCTCTGATGTGAACGGCGAAGATGCTGCCTCAAAGGATGATGTCCAGGCCATTGAGACCATCCTCCGAAACACCAAGGGTCGTCTTGATGATCTTATTGACGGCGATAGTGCAGTTCGCAAGGAACACCTCGATACTCTTGAGACTCTGCTTTTGGAAACACGCGAGTCCATGGGAACCCTCACTACCACCCTTGACTCTGTTCCTCGAAAGGAGGAGATTTCTAGCCTAGAGTCGCTTATTTCTCAGATCACAGCCGGTCTCGATGAGGTTAAGGACCGCGCCATCAAGGAGAGTGAGAATCCAGACAAGGTGTCAAAGTCCGATGTCGAAACTGTTGAGGCCGCCGTCCTTGATCTGAAGAATTCCCTCGAGGGTGTCTCTACTACCGACTTTGCCACTTTTGCCAGCAAGGAGGACATCACAAGCCTTGAGACCACCGTCAAGACCTTTGAAGAGAAGCTGGATAGCTCAGTCGACTCTACAACCAAGGCTGTTGCTGTACGTGACGAGGCCATGACCGGTGTTGGTGAGCGTGTCGAGAGTCTCGAGACCATTGTAAAGGGTTTTGAACAAAAACTGGATAGCTCTGTTAAATCCAGCACCCAGGCTGTTGCAGTCCGTGATGAAGCAATGACTGGCGTTGGCGAGCGAGTGGAAAGCCTCGAGACTATTGTGAAGGGTTTTGATGAAAAGTTGGATAACTCTGTTGAGTCTGCCACCAAAGCTGTAGCAGTGCGCGACGAGGAAATGACTGGCGTTGGTGAGCGTGTCACCGAGGTCAAGACTTTCCTCGAAGAGTTTCAAGAGGCCATCAAGTCCAAACTTGAAGAAGGTTCTACCGGCGTCGAGTCCATTAGTAAGCTCCTTGAGGCCATGGGCGAGAAGTTGGAAAAGAACGAAACTATTAGCGACGATCTCAAGGATATGTTTGAGACAATGAAGTCTGAGTTCGAGGACTCGAAGGCTGTCGTTTCAGGTGTCAAAGTTGAGTCCAATGAAAAACTCGAAGAGGCCACGGTCAAGTTTGCAGACGCGACAACCGCTCTTGGTGCCAAGATCGATGAAAAGATTGGCGAGGTTGTTGCCAAATACGACGACCTGCAAAATATGCTCGATGAGAAGAGCAAGATTAGCGAGGCTCATGATGCGGCCTCTGAGGCTGCCGTCGTGGGAACCAAGGCTGTCGCGGATGAGCTCAAGCTCCTCACTGACACTCTGGGAGCCACTGTTACGGATTCCTTGGAGAAGATGGAGGAGGCATCTAAGACTGTTTTCACTACAGTGGAAGAGCTCGTCACGAAGACCGAGGACAATCACACAGAGGACAAGGCTGACCACCAGCAAACCCGTGACAAGATTACCGAGACTTTGTCTGCTGTAGAAGGTCTGAAGGGAGAAGTTGGCGACTTCCACCCCAAGGTTCTCGAGGCTGTCAAGGATGTTCTTCTTCTCGTCGGCGAGCACTTTGAGCACTTTAAGACCAACAGCGCCGAACTTAACGACAAGATTCCAGAAGAGCTCAAGTCCCTCCTTCCACCTGAGAAATATGAAAACACTGGTCTTCACGAGAAGCTTGATCAACTCGTTGAGCAGCTGCCTGAGCAGAAGTATGATGATGCTGAGATTCGCGAGAAGCTTGAGAAGCTCATGGAACTTGTTCCGGAGCAGAAGTATGACGACACTGAGGTTCGCGATAAGCTTGAGAAGTTTGTTGAGCAGCTTACGGAGCAAAAGTATGATGACACAGAGATCCGCGAAAAGCTCGATAAGCTGGTTGAGCAGCTCATGGAGCAAAAATACGACGATAGCCAAGTTCAAGAGAAGCTCACTAAAATCATTGATGAGAAGTATGATGATAGTGAGGTCCGTGAGAAACTTGACAAGCTGGCTGAGCAGCTCCTTGAGCAAAAGTACGACGATGCCTCCGTTCACGAGAAGCTCGGTCAAATCATCGATCAGAAATACGACGATGCCGAGGTCCGCGAGAAGCTCGACATAATTGTATCTCACAAGTACGATGATGCTGAAGTGCGTGAAAAGCTTGAGTCAATTATCGCTGCCAAGTATGATGATACTGAGGTCCGTGAGAAGCTTGACTTGATCATTGCCGACAAGTACGACGATACGGCTATCCGTGACAAGCTTGATCTGGTCATTGCAGACAAGTATGACGATACTGAAGTTCGCGAGAAACTTGATGTGATTGTTGCTCAGAAATATGACGATACCGAAGTTCGTGAGAAGCTTGAGACCATCGTATCACACAAGTACGACGATACTGAGGTTCGCGAAATATTAGATACCATTGTTTCTCACAAATATGATGATACAGCTATTCGTGACAAGCTTGACTTGGTCATTGCCGAGAAGTACGATGATGCTCCTGTTCAGGAGAAACTTGACAAGCTTGTCGAGCACAGCAACACAGCGGACACTGCATTCGCCCGCCTCGACACGCTCGACCAGGTTCATGCCTCTGTGATCAAGACGGCGGCAGATATTTCCAAGTTCTTGTCTACCCAGACTCAGCGTGCCTCTGATGAGCAAGCCAAACGAGAGAAGACTCTCCAGGACACCATCGTGGCCACTGAATGCAAACTTGTTGAGAAGGAACAGGTTGAGGCTTCAGTGCTCAGCCTCCAGGAAGAGGAGGAGAGACTTCGCCAGAGTATCATGAGCTTGCGAAATGAGCAGGAGAGCTTGATCCGACAAAAGACGAGACTCACCGCGGATGTTTCCTCACTCGAAACCGCCATGCGCCTTCGCAAAGACGATCTTTATGACATGGAGACTCGTGCTGAAGGCCTAGAGCGTCGCATTCTCGAGGGAGTCATGGACCACTCTCGTGTGCTTCTCATGTCCAAGGCTGGCAAGGGCGGCGACACAATGAGCCGCAAGAGAGTCAAGAAACCTGCCAACGACGAGAAGCCAATGGTCGGCATGGCTATGGCCCGACGTAGCATGGTGCCCCCAGCCCAGGCAGGGAACGGCAGAAGAATCGTCTCGCTCAGCCAGATTAAGAACAATGTTGCGACGACCGGCTTCAAGAGGAGCCAGAGCGTGAGGACCCCTGCTGGCAGAGGCGGCAAGGCTTACCGAAAGCGCAGCTGGGGAGGCGATGTTGAGAATGGTCTCAGTGACGATGATAAGGAGAATGTTGATGTCGACGAGACGGTCGAGGAACTTGATGAACAAGAAAACCGGCCACCAATGGGCGAGTCGGATGGTCTTGATGACGACTTGACGCCTGCCAACGATGACGGCGACGCGGAGATGCTCCGCAGAGGTAGTAGAGGGACGGTGATCACAAACAGCACCGACACATACACAGAGACAGAAGCAGGAAACGAATGGACAGAGGGCGCAGTTGGTGTCGATGGTGAGGGAAACTAATTGGCTGTGCACGGTGAATAGAGACGGCGATAGATGACTGACTACTGTTTTGACTACTGTTTTATAAGAAGGAAAAAAAGGGAGTCTTTGACGAAAATATGCTTATGACTTTGAGCCTGGATCAGGTGTTTTTTGGTCATTGACGGTTGAAACTTGGGAGTCAGATTGGGAACAGGGTATCACTTGGCTTTGGTTTATTTTGGTGGTCGAGTCCTGTCTGGTTTTGTGTACTTTTCTTCTTCTTTCTTTTATCACCATGTCTACGAAGTTTTAGATACGAAATGAACATTTTCAACTTTTATTTTCCCATACCGCGGTCTTGGTCGTTGCCTTGTATTGTGGAGATTGGCCCATGGTCTAGCACGATGACAGACTAGGGCGGTGAAATTCAGTTTGATGTTTCTCCCAACTAAGCCGCGCTTGCTAACAAGGGGTTTGGATCAACTGATGTTTGGATTTTCCTTTCTTTCTTGTGTTGACCCAGCCTTTAGTTGTTCTGTCTCATAATTCTCATAATCTATTTCATTCGTTGCCCGTTACAAAAATACCGACACTGTAACGCAGTTTGGAATTTGCCTCAACCAGCCCTTTCCAACCCCCCCCCCCCCCGCAGAAGACCATCATCGGCATATAATAGCTTCCAAAGGGTGATTGACGATGCGCCTCATCAACGTCGAAACCTTCCAGATGGAAGAGTTTTTTGACGAAACGACGCCAAAGTACGCCATTCTATCTCACACATGGGCCGAAGACGAAGTTTCGTTTGACGACTGGCAAAGGCCAGAGGTCCCGGCGACTAAGAAAGGGTACAACAAGATTCTTGGGGCCTGCGAATTTGTGTTAAAAATGGGCGACTTGAAGTACGTGTGGATTGATACCGTCTGCATCGACAAGAGGAGCAGTGCGGATCTGTCCGAGGCCATCAACTCCATGTTTCGCTGGTACGGACAGTCGCAAGTGTGCCTGGTCCACCTGGCGGATATGGATGGGCTCGACGGCGTAGTCGAGCTAAACGCTAGAGACGTTATGGAGGGCAGTGCTCGGCCCACGGGTTTATCAGAGGAGCTCCGGAAGATGTTTGGTGCGTGTAGATGGTTTACGCGGGGATGGACTCTCCAGGAGCTGCTGGCACCGGAGCACACACTGTTTCTTTCCAACGACTGGAAGCTGCTTGGGAGCTTGCCGTGGCTGGTAGGTGACATCGAGGCGGCAACGGGGATTCCGGCCCAATTCTTGCTCAGAGAGCGGAGACTGAGCACGGCGAGCATAGCACAGCGAATGTCCTGGGCGTCTGGGCGTCAGACAACACGCACCGAGGACATGGCCTACTGCCTCCTGGGACTCTTTGGAATAAACATGCCGTTGCTGTACGGTGAGGGCACCAGGGCGTTCCAACGCCTCCAGGCCGAGATTATCAGGCAATCGCACGACCACTCGATATTTGCGTGGCATGGGGAGGTGGCGTGGGCCCCCAGACACCCGATCCTGGCGCCGTCGCCCGGGTGTTTCTACAAGAAGTCGACCATCGGCCAGGTGAAGGACCACAACGAGCGAAACCACTACACCCTGACCAACAGCGGCCTCCGGATCACACTGCCTGTTCTCAAGACGGTGACGCCGGGGCTGGTTCTGGCGGTGCTGAACTGCTGCCCGCGCCCCTTGTCGCCCACGAACCGCATCTGTCTCATGCTGTACGGCACCAGCGGGGATCGGTACACGAGG
Organism: Calonectria henricotiae; assembly: GCA_020623695.1. Taxonomy (NCBI): domain Eukaryota; kingdom Fungi; phylum Ascomycota; class Sordariomycetes; order Hypocreales; family Nectriaceae; genus Calonectria; species Calonectria henricotiae. The sequence goes on from JAHVYB010000028.1 coordinate 310,744, forward strand.
CTGGGCAGCATACCAATCAGGCTGGTCTCGGTGGCCGGAGTGTTCCCGGAGGCTCGCAAGAAGATGTACATTGCGTCGCGGGACAGCCTGGAAGTGGGAGACATGAGCGGCTGGGCGGCCTTTTCGATGCTATGGAGCCCGTCGGCCATGCCCGAGGAGCGGCAAGGCCAGCCCCCCTCACTCGTGTTTCTAGCCGTCGAGGGGGGCTCGGGTCAAGAGGTGCCAAGATACCTGGAGCCAAGGCTGTCCTGGAGGAGGCTCCCGTGCCCGTGGACACGGCCAGGACTGATGGAGCTGTATGCGGCGGGGCCATGGACGTACGCGGCGGTGCTCGAGTTTACCGAGCCGGAGACGTCCAGAAAGCAGTGCGTGCTGGTGGGGAACCGGCCACGCGATGGGGACGAGAGGGCGTACGATGGAAAGTCGATGTGGTTTACCTGTCTGCTCGAGAGAGCGCCGTTTACAAGCGAGACGTTTGAAGACGTGCTCGGATGGGCGACGCGCGACGAGAGCCCGGTCGACGTCATCAAGCCGGGGCAGAAACAGGGCCGCAAGGCCTACGCCGACATTTCCTTCCCGACATGGGACACCAACATGCAGTGGGTTCCGGAGGGATGCCCCGTGATTGTGGTGCGGACCGACAGGGTATTTGGAGAAGTGAGGAGGATCATGACGGGCGGTGACGATTATTTATAGTTATCAATCTCAGGCATTGATTATTTGTTTGTGTTAGTCCTCAAGGTGGTAGCCAAGTAATCCGGTTCTGTCCGGCGTCTGTCCGGCGTCTGGACGCTCCCGAGAGTGGGGCCGAGCTCTGCTCTCCTCGGATCCATCCCCCGCTAATCGGCACACAATGTGCACTACAGCAGCGCCCCCCCCCCCGCCTCCCCTCCACTCCCCCCGTCAACCCCTCTAAAAAAAACATCCTTCATCCCACGCGCGCGCGTCATTGCGGTTTCGCAACGTGAACCTGCACGCAACACCAGGCCCCAACGTCACCCATCATGGATCAATCTTCCACCGGCGGCGCTGGCGTCGCAGGCGGGTTGCTCTCTCCGCCAGAGCTCAGCCCGCTAGAGCAGGAAGTCCTCGACGAATACGAGCGCCTCGCCGATAACATGAACAAGGTAACACCGCCTTTCTACTTTCTTCTCTTGCTTTTTCCTCCTTCCTCCTTTTTGCCTTGTTCTGGGTTTGCCAACTGACGCGCGCCCACCTCCACCAACCAGCTGGCCACTCTCCTCGAGCACCTCGCCTCCAACCCCACCACGGAAATCCTCGACAGCCTTCGCGATCTCGAGCGCAAGACCAGCTTGGCCTTTACCCTTCTCAAGGCCAGCGTGTACAGCATTGTGCTGCAGCAAGAAATAGACTGGGGGGGCGATGGATCAAACGTCTGAGCAGTCTATTTATTTAGGCCAATCATGCCGATGAGGAATTGTCCCCCCCCCCCGTTTCCAGCTAAATAATGTTCCGCTTGCTCAATGACGAAAACTAAATGGGGGGGGGGCGACATGCCGAGCAGCGACAGAACAGAGAGATGCACACCATCAACCACGAGGGAGGGAGGGGAGGATCACTGCGTTCAGAAGCTCCCGCGATTCGGGAAACACTGGGCGTGTGGTGACAATACGGGAGCATGATATACACACGAGAGATGATACCCATCAATGGCAATATATACTACATGCCACCACCACCACCACCACTCCACTACAGATCCAAATAAATAGTCAATGGTTTCGACTTTTTGCCATCAGTAAAGCAGTGTGGTTTAAGCTGGCCCTTCGTTGCTATGACCATTTCGGACAAATCATCTACCGCTACTTGCTCCCTTGTTAGGTGGGCTCTATGGCTTCCAATACTGCAATTTGATAAATTTCATGAGGGTCCATGTAGTCTTTACACGTCCAAGTAGCCGTCTTGAGTAGTTGCAAGTGTATATGATAGCACGGATTCTACCACCTGGGAAGTAATAAATGATAAACCCATATGGCAGATGCAAAATGCCACACAAATAAACAATCAGATCGATGTGCCACAGTGCATTGATTAATGGCAAATGTTCATAAGCTCTTCAAGGCAGCAAGGATATAATTCTACACGTACAGCAACTCGACTGCCACATGGGAGATGATTTCGTCATATAGGTACACATTTGATACATTCCTCTCTCTTTTAATGGTCATACACTTTAATATACAGAACCGCCATAGTACACCTTTCGCACATCTACCAGCTTCTTGCCACGGCCGATGGCGATCTGCTCGGGGTCGGGCTGGTTCATCAGAGCCTGGTACGCCGCCTTGACCGAGTTCATGGGGTTCTTGGATCGGGGGATTCGGGCCGCAATATCGTGGATGCCCGCCGCACGGCACATCTCAAAGATTCGGTGGGGAACACGCAGTCCAAAACCTGTGCGGGTTGTGTCCGTTAGCAGTGCATGTCAAAATCATTGTGTAAATCCTTAAATAAATAAAAAAGGAAAAAAAAGGGGGGAAAAAAGAAGAAAAATAACTTACCAGGGGGGCGAGCCATCAACTCAACAACGGTGCCAGAAACCTTGGCCGACACGTTGCCGTAGATGGTGCGGTTCTCGTAGCGGCGGATGGGCTTCATGTTGCGGATGGCGAGCATCTGGGCCGTCTCATCGGCGACACCAGGCTCGGTCGACTTTGCCATGCCAATACCTAGACGGCCGTTGCCGTTGCCAGCAATGGCCACTACGGATGTGCTGCGGACCTTGCCCAGACGGGTCTGGTTGGAGACCCATCGGGTGACGAGTGACTTGGTGAGGAGCGATCGGATGTCCTTCAGCGTCATGCCTGTCAGGCGCTTGATCTCCTGGTATTTTCCGGCGTCGTCCTGGCCCTGGTCCTCGGGGTCGGCGTTGTGCTTGTACATGCCCTTGACACCAGGAACCTTGCCCAAGTCGGGGGCTTCGGCAGAGTGTAGGCGGTCAATGCCGGCCGGGCCGTCCTCCATAAGCTCGAGGCTGGTGGGTTCAACCTCGCCCTGGTGGGAGAACTCGGCAATCTTGTCGAGCTCCTTCTTCCACTCGGCGTCGATGGCATCGTCAAGCTGCAGGGCCTGAGCACGGGTCATGAACTCGGGGCCGGTGGCGTTGGCAGCGGGTTCAGGTCCATCCTCCTCAATCAGATATCGCTTGGCCAGTTCAGGGTCGGTCTCAATATCCTTAAGCTCGTCCTCAGTCAAATCGATCAATTCCTGCCCGGAACTCTCCTTCACGCGGCGCATAGCCCGAGCCATGGCCCGTGTTAACTGGTCGCTCGTCTTCTTGTCGGTAATCTTCATCATTCTCTGGCCATAGTTGTCCAGCCATTCGTTCTGGTCAGGCCACTTGACCTCTCTGGGTGTGCCCTCAATTTCGGGCTTGAGATCATAGCGGGGGTCTAGGGCCGTGTAGTCCTCAATATAGTTGGGGGCATAAGGATCGTCACGTAACCGACCCTGCATAATCATGTCTTTGGGGTTGACAGACTTTTCGCCAGCCGCTATGGCCTCGAGTTGTTCGGGTGTATATTTAGCCTTGAGTTTCTCCTTGTCCTCAGCCGAGAACTCGGGGAACACTTCCTTTTGGTACTTGTCCATCTTTTCGGGCTTCACAAGGCCCAGCTCCTCGGCCTTGACATTGCGGAAGCGGGATTTGCGATTCGACCGGGGAGCGGAGGTGTGAAACTGCTGGCATGGGGCGGCGATGGCGGGATTCGATCGGGTCGAGGAGAGGCAGCGGCCGAGGAGGCTGCGCGCCGGTCGTGCGACGCTCATGACCGTTGCTGGTTCGGGCGACGCTCAATCGAAGTGAGCGTGCTTGGGGGTGTCAATTCGTGTCGAGGGATGGGGAGGGCGAGCACCCGCGGGAGTCGGCTGGTCTAGATTGGTCTGTCGCGACCTACTTGTCTTTCTCTCTCACCTCACACGATCTCGAGATTTTTTTGGGACCCAAGATTCCTCAATTGAGAAGAGCCTATAGGTGCCACCGCCTGAGGGAACTTTGAGCCAATCAGCAATGCCCGTTGACTTGCGTGGGGTAAATGTTCGAGAAAATGGGCTGAACGGCTACACGTGACTGTACACGTGTCTGTCGCATTTGCCAGCTTTGACTGTTGTTCTTGCTGAGTCGCCTACCTAGGTACCTAGTAAAGATGCAGCGAGGTAGTCATGATGAGATGGGAGAGATTGGCCACGGGCGTGATGTAGTTTACTTGGTTTGGCATTGTATTTATGTATTTATGTATTTATTTTCCTTTCATTCATTCATTCATTCATTCATTCATCCATCCATTCTTCTGATTCTATTCCAAACATGCCAGAGTACCAACTCGCCCACCGAGAATCCCCATTTCGGCCGGCGCTTAAGTCAAATCTCAGTCCATTTCGACCTGCGACCCTTTTGGTACCTTGCTGATACTGACTGACTGATCCCTTCTCCGTTTCTTCTCCAGCTTCCTCTCCCACTTTCCCCCCTCTCCTCTCCTTCTCTCCCCTATTCCCTTTTTCCCCGTCCTCTGCTTTCCAGCTCCTCTCCTTCCTCTTGCTCCCCCTACTCTCTTTCCTCTTCTTTTTTCCCCCTTACCTACTTCTTCTGTGTGTGCGAC
>JAHVYB010000028.1:315372-350547 GCA_020623695.1 Calonectria henricotiae
ACATCATGCTGTCCGTACTACCTCATGTCCCATTTAGTTTTTTGTTACTTCTATCTCTCATTGCTCTCGTTCTCTCTCCCAACATTTACTTAATTTTCCTTTTACTCTCACACCCCATTGGTTTTTTTGTGTTTATTTTTATTCCGCATAGTTGCTGCAACTATTCCAAACAGTTTTCAACCCCCCCCCCCCCCCCCCCCCGCCTCGCCCTCTGCCTGGATTACAGCGTATTACCGAATCGCCTTGAGCCCCGGCATCAGTCGACTTTTGCTGCAACCATGAAACGTCTCAGCTCATCGTGTGTCCCCCTTCAACACGCGAGAACCTGTGGGTCGCCCGCCGGCCGTCCACCGTCGCCAGTCGACGATCCAGCGGAATTGTGACGCTGTCAGTTTCGGCCCTCTCGATTCTTCTCTTCCGTTGTAGATTTTTCCTTTTCCTCCTTCGTCTTCTTCCCTTCGTCTTCTTCCCTTCGTCTTCTTCCCTTCCTCTCTTGATACCCCGTCTTTCCTTCTACAAACGATCACCACTGCCGCCGACTAATACAGGTGTACGTGACTGGCACACATACACATACACCCCAACACTCACCCATTTTTTCATTACTTGTCTTGAACGGCGCTCGACTGTCTGGCACATTCGAAACCGACGCAGCCCTATTTCTTAGACGGACGCAAACTCTAGTGCGTGCTCAACTAGCTACGGAATCGCGCATTCATCTTCCCCTCTATTCCAGATGGGCCAATTCGACTGGTTTTCCTCCATCGGCGCCACCGATGAGGCTGTCGCCGTCCTCAACGACCAGCCCATTCTCTTTACAATTCTGCTGGTCGTCCTTGTCACAGTCATCTTGCAGATCGTCTTGCACTGGTACATCCACTACGCCACCATGAAGCCCGAGCAGCGCAAGGCCAAGCAGGACAAGAAAGACAAGAAGGCCGCTGCCAAGAAAAACCGGAAATGAGACACAGTCGCCCATCAGTCGGATTCAACTACCTGTATATTTGTTTACGATTTCCCACCAGCATTTCTTCGGCACAATCGGCTTGAACACTTTCATTTGACCAACCAGACTCACCCAAGGTCATAATCTGTTTTTCACCTCTACAAATGAATCATTAGCGTTGGATTCTGCGCCGAATTGGTGTTGCGTTTTATAATGTATTGGTACCTTTAATGGTGCTGTAAAGTTTAGAGCGTCGTGCTATCACTACCTATTGTTTTTATCAAGTTGTTTTTGTAATCTTTTGCTCACATTCTCGTTGATTCTCAAACTTCACCTTACATGTACCTGCTAAATGTCCTTGGTTGCATCACAATAAACCGTCGTGAAAAAGCCACTCATCCAGCGACTCAAAATTTGTCGGATCGGCTCTCTCATCTTTTTGCAAGCTCATATCGTGATCGATTTCCATGGTTTCCTGCATGTCTGGCAATCTTAACACATCTCGAGAGAGAGTCAAGTTCTCGCCATATACTGACATGGAAGCAGTTGAGTGCAATCGTGAGCCGAAATTGGGATCATCGTATGATACTAGCGGAAGGGAGTTTGCATTGTTTTCGCATGAAAAATATGATGCACGAAGCACTGGGCTAAAAGGCTGATTTAGAGTTCTCAAATCTTGACCCCATGCCTTATCGACCGAAGGTTTGGTTTTGGAACCACCCATATCTGCCAGTCTTTTTTGGATGGTGTCTGTCTTGACATAAGGCCCAACATCTGCGCTCGAAATGAGCTCTTGATTTAGACTTAAACTCGGGTTCTCACCTATAACCGGGTTTCCTACAATGGGGCGGACATTCGGTAGCCTTTTGATTGTATGTCGTTCCTTCAAAGCAGGTGTTTTGGAATAGACCAGCAGGATATTCCAGGCGTGTTTTTCGATTGCCGAGATGGCATTTTCCGATTCTAAAGCAATTGGGCGCATACGTGTGTCACCTAGCTGCAGTTGCTTGATCTTTTGTCTGAGGCTTGGGGATTCGGCGTTCGCCATACGAGCTAACGAGGAGCCAATGACTTTGAGAAACTGTGAACATTGCGATATGACCTGTTTTTTTTGAAATATGAGCGTTATGTAGAATGTATAATGATGTGATTGTACCTCAAGATAAGGAAAGTGAAAGACTCCGGGAGCTAGTTGGGTGAGGCAATGAGCTGAGGGAGTACTGCAGATCTGAATGTCTTTATATTTTTTCCGAGGAGCGAGCATTATCTGCTCAAACACAACCTCAAGGAACTTAGATTCAAATAAACTATCCATCACCTCATCCATACTGCAGTTTGGTCGTACGGCTGTTCCTGTTGTAGTTCGACCAGCTGAGGCATCCTGGGCTAAGAAGCCCAGGCTTGACATGAAGCTTTCAACAGCATCTTTGTCTTCAGAGTCTAAATCCGAGTATACTTTGTCGTGCGAGGCATCTCTTACTGGCTGGATATCTTTGGTTTGCGTTTCCCTTTTCCGCTTTCTCGTCTCTAGCCTACGAGCTTTCGTAAGGGGCAGCGTTTCGTTTGACTTGACAATGGTGATTGAGAGAATCAACGCCCGAAACTGTGAAACGGCTGCTTTTTCCGGCGGTATGAGCGAGGAGTCTAGGCTCGGGTGCTGTATCGAGAAACTTATGACCCCTGGCAATTGGGTGATACCATCACAATTGTATTCAAGTCGGAGGCCAAGGCGATTCCAGAACTACCCGATCCGGTCAGTATATTAACCTCAAGGCAGCGTAGAGGACACGACATGCATCGCAGTGTTTTATCAAACGAGCAAGAGTTTCCAGTCTCCGTTCTTCCCGCAGTGGAATCCCATTGACGGCTATCGATGCATCAATGAAACATGGGCCTATCCTGGCTATCCAAAGGTGTGTTTTCTCTACCATGTTGAAGAGCTCATCGATAGACTCAATATCTGAAACCTCGGAGGGGAGTTCGAGACATAGTGAGGATGAGACTATGATGTCGAGCTTCGCTTGCCTGAGGAGAATCCGTAGAGGTGGTAGCGAAACGGTGGTCGGCATGCCCCCTCCAGGACTTGTACTGGATACTGAATTCATAGCCACTGAAAAGAATGGATAATCACAGAGAATGCTTAAATTTCTGCTTTCACATATCATGAGGGGACACCGTCGAGGCGGCAAGCAGGGTAGAGAAACTAAAGTGTAAATTTTAGGACGGCAGGGGCAGGCGTGCCACCTGCCGACTACACCAGCTGCACAATGCATCAGTGATTGGAGGAAGGAAGATAAAAAAAAATACAATCATTTCACGAAAACTTGTCTAATGTAGGAAATTGTACAAAATCGATCCAACAAGATGGGAAGAATAATATACTTCCATCTCTCCGTGAAGACATTAATACACAGTGCTATGATATTGGTTGCCCAAAACATAAAGAAAAACTTGTCCCAGCTCCTGCCGCCCATTGCAGTGGGCGGATCAATGCTGATACTCCAAACAGCATGCTATCGCGTCTAAAAATGCCTCCTCCAAATATCAATCATGATACCCAAGTTAGATACAGACAGGCAGCCCCCAAAACTCCTCATGCTTCCTCCTATTTGGCAAACCATGGAAACTTCTTCTTAATTGGGTCAGACGACCCAGTCGATGTGCTCTCGACTTGCACGCTTCGCTGATAAATGTCCTAAAGCACTTTGTGTTAGCGGCAGTATCCAGTATAGGCAAGACATACACTATGCTTACCTCGTCGTCTATGGGCATTCGGCAGTTAAGAATTAGCTCTCGTGCATTGTCATGCTTACTGAGATTTGGATAAGCGGTGCCTTGGCTCTTCATAATCGGGAGTAAAACTTCTCCCAACACCTCAAACTTCTTCCAGTTGACGCGATCACCATCAGGGCCGACAAAAGTCTTGCTTCCCTCCTCGGCCGACACAAGATCCCGCCTGTGGAGCGGGACGAAGGGGATGCGAGGCAGCGGCGAGTTCTCCCATGCTAATCGATACGCAAAATGACTCTTTTGCGTCCCCATTAATATTACCAGTCTTGCAAATCGCTTATGAGTATCTGCTGGCACCAACCCTCTTGTTTGGGTCAGTCGGTGGATTGCCGTCCCGTTTACTCCGGCCAAGATGGCTGCTAAGCCGTTGTAATTATTAAGCTGTCGTAGCTTCAATGCAATGTTCATAAACTTCTCTAGCATCTGCGCTCGGTGCTTTGCCTTGTCCCGCAGTAGAATCATATTGGCAACCCATTTCGCCACATGATTGAAATGATTGATCATGCGGTTAACGTTGTTCAAGCTCTTGCACTTTTCTTTTTGAGACGCAGACAAGCTAACGTGTCTGACAAAATCTCGTATCCGAATCGACGAAAACATGATCCAGTCGATCCGGGTCAGCTCATCTGCCACTTCGTCATCGGGGAATTCCATAAAGATGTGATATCGGAATTTGTTCATGGGTAACGTATCCATGGGTTCCAGCGCCGAGGCAGCTCTTTCATAATCTTCGTATGAATGGAAATGAACCTGGCTCCCGCTGGCTCCCCTCTCGAGAAACGAGGCCTCGGAGCTGCCCGAAGGCCTACCGCCCAAGTCTTCTTCAACCTGCAGTGAATTGAAGCTTGCAGAAAGTTCATCGGCATCCTTTGAGAGTATTTCGCTCGCCAGAAGATCCCCTTTATCGTCCGAGTTTGCCCAGCCCGTGTCGTCGTCCTCTACCACATTGAATTGAAGATTCCGACGCATGTGCTGGGCGGCTATCGAGAAGATTGGTTCCGTCGAGAGATGTTTAATGAATTCCTCCAAGTTTTTGCGAGTGAGTGGTCGTGCAAAATCGCCGGGGTATTGCGCCACCCACTTCGCCACCATTTCAATTATACGGAGCTGCGTTGCTGTCTTTGACAGATAGTGTGCTGTCTTGTCTTCTCTGACCTGGTCCAACCGTGTGAGGATAGCCGAGAACAGCTCACCGGGAGCGGCGAACTTGCGATACAGGCACAGAAAGATGTCGGAGAAATTATTATCGGCCCTGGACAGCCTCGGGGCAAGGAGGCGATCTACAAGCTCGTCAAATGTCACCCCTGCCACTTTGGCTGGTTTATCTAGCACACTGTCGTCGCTTCGCTGTAAAATAGGAATATCATCAGAGTATCGGTACGATTCGCCATCTGATTCTTCTACATCGGTGCTTTGCCTGTCCAGCCGTATGCCGGGAGTTCTGAGCATGTTGTTGACGGTCTGCGTATGTGATTGCGACTGGGATGGCGGCTGCGACTGTGGCTGGGTATGTTCCCCGCCGTCGTGCGTAGGAGGCGGGGCTGTACTCGGGCTCTGGTTGTGCCGAGGACTGCGTGCTCGATAGTTTTCTGCCACAGGGGGAGTTGGAATTGCGCGAAGGAGGGAGAAGTCGGAGCTAGCCCTACTATGCTTGCTTTGTTGGCTCAGGGGTCTCCCAACGGTGGTATCGGGTGCTTCAAGATTAGTGGCGGATTGGGCTCGACGGCGTGAGACTGTTTCGCCACTCTCTTCTGCTGGGCTGTTAGCCACATCCGGTCTGTACTGGACGCAATCGAAGCTCACCCCTTCTATGAGATATCGCGGCTCGCAGGATGGTGTGCAGACACATTCTGGCGATCTCGGGCTTTTCGGCATAGATTTTGTGAGTAGCAACGCATGACCTGAATAATTGATGATTCGCGACACCCTCGACATTGACCTGCCAGGTTTCCTCTGGATTCTCGCACTTGCATGCTACCAGACTTGATGGAAGGTTAGAGTTGGTGAGAGCAACTAGACATCGGGTTCAGTACATTTTCGTGACAGCAGATGGTGTGGAGCATACCCAGTGTCTGAGGGAGCTCGCGAACAGACTCCGGATTCATGACATCGTAAAGGATAAGGGCGCCGTCAACGCGGGGCACAATGTGACCATTGATTTGTTTTGGCCATTGGATAGGCTGAGTCGGATTCAATTCAAAGTACTCCAAATCCAACTCGAGAAGTGTGATGACGTGGGATGTGTTGTCAACCAGCATGCGGACGCTGGAGGCATTTGAAATGGGCGGCCGGGAGAGGCCGAGGACCCGTTGGACAAATGATGACTTTCCGACACCGGTGGAACCGATGACGGCGATGTTGTAGCCCTCCATGGCGGAGGGTGAAGGCGACTAGGACGCAAGTCAGTAAGTCCCCGCATCCGACGTGTCTCATACTCGCACGAGGTGAACCCCTGCCCCGCGAGGGCCAAAGGTGTGGGGTCCGTGTGTTGGAAGTGACGGAACATACATACCCAGTATTGTGAAGGGATAGCGGTCAGAGACTCTCGACGGGGTGGCGGCCAGTGCTGGCTCGGGCTATTGTCATTGCTATCGCACTCGTTGGGGTCGTAGTCGTCTCTGGCGCAGTCGTCTTCGTCTTCGTCGGGTAGGGATTGGTAGATGGAGCTTCCGTCCGTGTCGTCGGAGGGAGCGTCTACAGGGGCGGACGGACTGAAACGCTGCTGGAAGAAGGGGTCGTCGACAATTGATCCAACCGAGTCTTGGTGTTCGTGCCTGTGGACTGGGTGCTGAGGAAAGGCGGCGAGCGACTGGCTGCCGTTGGGCGAGAAGCGAGGGGTTGGATTAGCTAGTGGTCGTGGACGGGCAGTCGGCGCAGCGCCTGGAACCGGGTGAGCTTGTCGTGAACCAGCATAATTGGGATGCATGGCCGCAGCCTTAGCGACTCGCAACAGTGGTGAAGAGGGACATATGATGCCAGCAGCCAGAGAGCTGGAGAGGGAAGTTGGTAGTGGGGAAACCCGTGGAGACCCAGGGGCCAAAGAAGGAAAAAGGGAGCAGGGAGAGTGCAGAGAGGGAGAAAGGCTAATGACGAAGGGATTAAACTGAGACGAAGTTACTAACAGACTTTGGGGAGCAGGTATGGAATCGGGAGGGAGAGAAATCCCGGGACAGAAAACGCCTCTTCGGCCGCGAGGCTTTTCCAACCGCCGAACAACTAAGTAGCCGAGAATGGAGATGGTGCGTTGGAGCAACTGAGACTGAGACCGAGACTGAGACCTGTCGTCGACCTGTCAGTCGACTCGTCACGTCGGTGGAGGGAGGGCTGCGGTGCGATGCAATGCGATGCACCAGTGACGACTCGTACTTTATGGTGCTATATTGCCGGTTCTCTGTGTAATCTTATGCGTATCCTCACTCGGTCAATTCCAGCGAGCGAGCGAGCGAGCCAACGAACGACGGAGCTTGGCGATGGCAGGAGTGGTGGTGTTTCCCCGGCCGTCTCCCTGGCGGTCTCAAGGCTGCTGCACGTCAGAGGGGCAGGGTGCGCAGGACTGGGTTGGCTGATGCGTGGGCGCGCAGACGCAGGTGCTGGCTGGTGCGTATTTGGCGAGGCGAGGCGAGATTGGCAAGGTAAGGGAGGGAGGGATGGATGGGATAGCTGTGGCTGGTCAAGACATTCAACCGGTCGCCGGCATCGACATCGAATACCTTGGGATGCAGTGCAATGAGGTGTTGAGGTGGAGGGCAGCTGGGTAATTCGGAAGAGGGAGGGAGTCGGCGTCTTCCCGCTATAATTACTCCAACTCTTAACGACATGCATGCGTAGTACCGACCTCAGGTAGCGGCCGTCCAGGGGTCCTGTTCGGCCAGTGCTCAGTGCTCCCCGGAGGCGCAGGGCGTTGGCTTGTTGGGCACCCGAAGCAACAAGCCTATTATTTGTATCGGTGTGCTACCCCCCATGCTGTGCTGCTCCAAGCATCGCCGCCGGTGCCAGGATGCTGCTCTGTGTTGGCGCCGGTGTTGGCGCCGGTGTTGGCGAGCCGATTGGCCTCGGCGCACTGACGGAGGGGGCGGCACCTGGGACAACCTCTGGGGAGCACGAGGGAAATACATATGCAGAGACTTTGGCTGCTCCTGAAAAAGAACCAAATCTGCCTCTGTTCTGTTAAGCCCGACCCGGCCGATGGGTACATAGGCCGTTTTGTGAGCTATAAGATTTTGTGGGTTTGGGAGCTGGCATACAGCTGGCCCTTTTGGATGTCAATTTGATATTAATTTACAGGGAGGGACCAACTGGTTTGCCCATCAGTGGACTTCCTGCTAATTTTGGCTACGGAAGATGGGAATATGGTAGCACCGGGGGTCTCCTCAAGACCTAGACCAATGGCCGAGAGAAAGCCAAATGGACACCTAGTGTCGGACAGCTGTCTCACATTTTCGGTCCATACGACCTCATGGAATTGCGTCTTTTGGCTTGCTACTGCTGCTGCTGCTGTTGTTGTTGTTGTGGCTCCCGTTGGGTATACGGTGACGTACATCTCATCGGCCACGGCACCGCTACTGGTAGGGAAGTTCTGGTTCGCTGCCCTCGCCACGTGCCGATGGTGCTACTGAATCAGCATCATGTTTGGTGCTGCAAGGCGGAGTCTAGACCTCTTTCACATACACCTCGATGGCCTGGTGCTCGGTGTGCAATGTGGAAAGTCGCCAATTATCTGCATCAATATTGCATAACGTCTGGCCAACCAGGCAGACAACCCGCTCTTCATTCGTATAATTTCGTTCACCTGCATTGTCGTTCAAGTTCCATTCTAGCTAGGCCGTAAGCTTATATGGGGAAGCATGAGTGGTAAGCCTGCTCTCCTGATCACTAACTATAAGTAGCCAAGACCAGATAAGAAGATAAAAAGAAATAATAAAAATAATAAAAATAAAAAGCAAACCCTTCGAATCCTTCCTTCAGCCTAGTGCGCATATAAATGATCGTGCCGCAACCCCTCCTCTCGCCATTGCTTGATGCCTGCCCTTGTTCGCGTGGTTGGTAGGCATGGGTGTGCCATCCCAGTCCTGCCAGCCCTTGGGGTCTTTGCTGAGATGGAGCGGACAATCTTAGGGTTTGTCGATCATGCTATGTTAATATTACAACAGTTATGTCCCTAGACCCCTGCGCTGCCTTTTCCGAGGACAAGGCAGCCCAGGTTAGGGGTCTTGAGCAGAATCTTAAGTCGACAATCACATCGGCAACCTGCCCAATACCGAGAACGAGGCTCCCAATGGGACTGCACATTTCGCGCTCTCACACACGTTAGTTAGCCAACGCCACCCGCAATCTGTCCAGCACGTGGGATTCGCCCCCAGCCAATTGATAAGAACCATGTACCCATGTACTCCGATCTCCGCCATTCAGCAGCCACTCAGGCGTCTCCATCATGCAATCGTAGGCTTAAGCACATCACGCATTCTGCCCCGCGCCCATCATCTCTGAGCCGTCACCAACCAATATTGGATTGAGTGCGTGTCATCCTATCACGTCCTATCACGTCCTATCCCACAGAAAACACACTCGCATGTCCCCATCCGCACCCCGCTCCCGCAGCTTTGCCGCAGCCATCACACTCTCCTCAAACCGCGGAGCCGCCCGAGGCCTCAAACCCACCAACTACCCACGTGAGGCCGTGCAAGTCACCCACGTGAGGCAGGTCAACAAGGACTTTGCCTCTTCTCTTGTGGCCACCACTGTCTGCTTTTCTCGAAATAATATTCATGGACTGGCCTCGTTCCATTTAGCCAACTCGAGTCTCCTAAGATCCACATCTCTTTGCGTTCCCATGATCTCGGACTCGGTTGCCTAAAAATGAAGAAGTTCCAAACAACTGAATGCCTTGCCCATCCACAAAATTTCCTCGCAACTTTTGTCAGAATTGAATTTCTCCCGTAGTGCGATGCCTGCTTATCTATAGCATAGCTGAGGACAGGACCTTCACGCTGCTTGCCCGCCGCTCTCATTCTCCAAGGTAAGGTTGCCAGTGCCGTCCACGTTGTGCTACCAAGCCACCATATCTTAGCTCCATGGCCGGCCTAACCTACGGAAAGTAACAAATCCATGTGATAGCCCTTTCATGACTCGCGGAGGATGTCTGCCTGCCTGCCTAACTAGGCTGCGTATCACCCAAAACTCGGAGCACCTGTGTTACTTATTTCCAGCCTCGTCAACTAGCACTGGGCATAGCGGAACCGTCTTGAGTGTTGAAGTAAGGACTAGCCATTTATGTTTATCACCGATCAGCGCGATATAGAGGTTGTCGTGCGGAATGGATTGATGAGAGATAGAACGTCCTGCTGAATATTGTCCTCGTATTGACATCGACAGAACGTTCTGTCATGATCGGTTACAAATTCTCAGATTTGAAAGTGAGAGGTACGTCCATTATTCCTCCACACTCATCGCCATAAAGACCCCGATACATCTCCTCCATCGAGATACTGCCCCTCTTCAGATCATTTGGAGGTGTCTCCCTTCTAATACTAGGCGTGGGGTTTATCGATGGCTTGATCCTTGATGCATTCCTGTCAAGGGGAAATGGCTGTTCTCGGATCGACAGAGGATGAGCTATCCCGCTTAACGTGGCGCCGCCCGTCATTGAATTGCTAGTTAGTCCGATTTCGGTTCGAGTGGTGTGGCCCTATGTTTTTAAGTCTCCGGTGTCCTGTTTTAGTATCGAGGTCTACACATCGTGGTGGGATATTCATTGAACTACATTTTGCTGTCAGATGTGAAAGCACCCATAGTTGTACAAAAGTTGCGCTGCCAATTAGCCATTATTGAATCCACTGCTCGTGGAATGTTTGCCCTGTGGCACGCGACGAAGCGATTGGCCACTGTCGTTGTTTCCAAGGTTCAACCGCTCTTATCCTTTCCTAGTCGCCACGCTATAGAAACTGAAATTCCAGTCCAAATATCGATCTTTGCCTAATTTGCGTAGGAGGAGTGCTTGAAAGATGGAGTGTACGATAGGAGGCATGTCTAGATGGGTGGCACAGCTGACAGAGGTGAGCAACATGGTCAAAACATCACACACTCATCCGCATAACTTGACCCATACGAGTTTTTCGTACTGGGCTCTAAGATCCATTTCTAAGGACAAGCAAATTAATACATATCGATATCTGCGTTTTAAACCCCTCTTTGGGTTCTTTATTTGTACAAAGCCGATCTGGTTTCGGGCTCGGAATCCTTTCGGGAGCATCGATGTACACACGTCTCCGGAAATAGATTATCATCAACTCCAAGCTGAAATATTTCGAGAATTGCCTTTGCTGGTCTCCAGCCGGAGTACACCTTGGTCACGGCTATACCTAATGTCCCTTGTCTGGAACGCCTTTCGCGTCTTGCCGTCGGGCCTCGACTCGGGTGACCATCGCATCCCCGATGATAGCCTGCCTCTCATTGGCGACAGATTCAGACTTTACGCCTAGTGGGCCAGATCCAGAGAGCCCTCATAACAACGATCTCGCCACAGGAACAAAGTTGTAAGAGATATGATGCACTGGCTACCGGTTCAGTGGGTATTATATCTAGCCTCATTTTCCACCCCATCAAATCCGTGTTTCGCCTTCCTTCTCTCGCCAACTATAACTACCCTAACAAGACGAAAACACACATCGAGCTTCGATATTCATATCACCTTCCCCCACTCCATCACCGCGAGGAGCTTGTATTCCAAGCGAACAAGAAAGTTTATCACACTATAGAACCTTTCATCATGGGTGGGAGAACCATGGTTGTTGAGACGGGTTATCCCGTGGAACCAGCACCAGTTGCCAAGCCCGAAGGGAGATCCTTTAGGAAGTCCATATTCAGGCCCAAGTCACTGTCATTGGCTCCCCTAGATCCGAGAGAATTGAGCAGGAAGCTGTCGGCCGCCAAAAGGGAAAAGGAAGAAGAGAGGTCGCCCCGGTCTGCTCGATCATGGAGCGAGAAAAGTCCTGTTTCCCCATTATGGTCCGCCAAATCCAAGTCAAGCCCTTCGTCGTCTCGTCGCGGTAGTCTTTTCAACCTGTCCATCAAGAGCGCCAACTGGGACCCCAAGAAAGATGGCGACGATGCCGTACCTACGACCCCATACAGGCATGTCCCCAAGAATGCCGCTGCTCAGTTCACAAAGACAACCACTGTCGAGCATCTGACGGAGAAGCCCCTCATTCCCAAGGAAGCACTGCCAGCCCTCGCCTCTCTGCCCTCCCCCGAATGGCCAGACAAAGCCACGATATCGCTCCAAGAATACAACAGGCTCTACCGTAGAACCCAGAGTCTCTGCAGTGGAAGGCCAAATGAACGCAGCAATTGTTTATACCCACCGACCCTGGAAAGCATGGCCGAGGACGACGAGGAGACAGTTCCATCCAAGGGCAGATATTCCTTGCAGACGCACCATATGAAAGCCTTCAACTTTGGAAGAGAAATTACTCGACGGAGAAGCACAGATAATCTCGAGGCCGAAAAGGCGAAGGGGTGTGACGCAGAGGAGCCATCAGAGCCCCGTCGCAACTCATTCGATCAACAAAGGAAAGCTTCCGCCAGTTCAATCGCCACTGATGGCAATTCATCCTTCATGCACGAGTTCGACCTATCGAGGCGCGGCTCTGAGGCAACATCTGGTCCCTCTCGCAGGGGCAGCTTAATCCCACGCGACGCAACAGCGATGAACATGTACCGGGTGGACTGGTCGCAGAACAAAAAGGACGAGAATCCAGAGTCGAGGTGCAAAGTTATTGACATCCCCAAGAGCAAGGGCGAAAAGAGTCCGGTGCAGAGTCCAGTGTGTGGAGATTCAGAATCACAAGAAGTAGCATCTAAAGAAAATGATGCGTTCAAGAAAGAATGCGTCGGTGGCCAGCAAAAGGTTGATGAGGAGGACTAGTAGATGAACATTGGTATGGGAATTAAATTGTAACGTCGTAGTATACTAGATAAGTTCACCAAGTGTGACATGGAATAAACCTACCTTCTATTTCAAGTATGGGGGGGGGTTTTTTGGGGATTTTTTTTTTCATTATCATTAACTACTCTCGGAAATATCTCTGGCACGAGGCCATGTAAACAAAGTTGGATGGGGCCAGCCATTCGTTTTGAGGGAAGAAAACAATTAGGTTCTCATCGCTTTTCCTCGGCCATGAGACGTTCAATAAGCTTAGTATCTTCCTGTGCCAACTGTTGTTGAAGGAGGCTTGAGACATCTGTTCCAGATTTTTCTGTGTTCATAAGGTGTAGGATCAGTTCAGAGTACTCGCGAATCGCCTCCCCCTCTTCGCCGCCAGCGCGCCGCGCCTTGCGCAAAGCCTCTTTGCCGTTTTGGATGCCGATGTCTTTGTTCCAACTGTCCTTCTTTGGCGGCAGGCCTTTGAGCATCGAGGCAGGAATGCCCTTTTTTGGATCGGTGCTGGTTTCTTGGGGCGGGAGCATGGCGGCATGGATTTGCAAAAGCTGATCGGGGAGGGAAGGGTATTTTTGAAAGAGGCGGCGGAGCTTTTCAGATGTTTCCAGGGCGTAGAAAGGATTTTTTGTATCGGGGGGCTGCGAACTCGCTCCGAATTGGGAATCGAGGGCTTTTGTTGGGGCAGTCGTGGTCGAAGGCTGAGGTTGAGGTTCGGGATCAGGAGGGTGGTTTTCACGATGCGTTTTGTTGCACGCAACCGAACAACTACGGCGTGGTTAGTCGCAAGGAGGGCTGGAGTCTTGAGGCGAGACCTACTATGGAAGATAGCATCGCGGGCATTTGTACTTTGGCGCATTCACATTACACACGCCACAGAGTGAGGCTTTAGGTGTAGGGGCAGGCGCGTTGCCACCATCTCCAATGACGTCTGTAGTATTGGAATCACCCTCCTTGGGCACAGTAGGGCGATCTCTGCCATCAGCGCTCTCCAAAGCGGCAGTTTCTTGTGATGACGACATAGGTGCTGCCAAAAGTGTCGATTAAAAATAAGTCGATTAAAGGAATACGAAGCGAAAAAGGAAAAGACCAATGGCAGCCAGAAAGAAAGAAAGGTCGAAATTTTCGGTTGGTTCACGCGACGATGAGTGCCCCGCGCGTCGCTTGTCTGATAACTGACTACTAAGCGTCCGATTGAGAGGTTCATTGCGCCGCAGTCGGAAAAAAAAAGTCAGGTGGGGGCCACGGCCCTGAGGCTCCATCCTTCATTGCCATCTTTGCATCATAGCCTGTGCATTACTAATGCTCGGACCTATCACGGCTGTCTCTACCGAGAGCTTCGGCGGCGAAAAGTTGAGAGCCGAGCACGCAAAAAGGCCCACGATCTCCCCTCCGTCAGAGATAATTTGTTCCAATTTCATTCCTTACCCCCCATTCCTACCTTCTAAACTTACTGCTGTGCTTCTTCAACCCCCGATTCTCGTCAGAATGCACACGTCAAGAGCTCCTCATCTTATCGCTAGGGCGCTGACGTCCGTCCATCGGCCCGTCGCCGAAACGCCTCTGCGAGTAGCATCTCGATGGGCTCGCTCATTGAGCACCCGATCCCGTCTCCCTACCGTCGCCATAGCCTCAGGATCTCGCCCTCAAGCCCACGCAATCCCCCGACAGATGATTGCACCTGGCCTTGCCGGTGTCGGCAGCGGCGTCCGTACTATATTCATCCAAACCGAGAACACACCCAATCCAGATGCCCTCAAGTTCCTACCGAACCACCGGGTCGTCCCTGAACACATCCCGACTCCCTTTATTGAGTACCTCAACCCGCGGTCGACCATTTCGCCACCATACCCTTCGCCGCTCGCGGCTAAGCTCATGAATATTGACGGCATCACGTCCGTCTTCTACGGCGCCGACTTCATCACCGTTACCAAGGCCGCTGACGTTAACTGGGCCCACGTTCGTCCAGAAATATTCGCCCTCATCACTGAGGCTATTACCTCGGGCGAAACTATTGTCAATGTTTCCGAGCGCAGGGAGGGAGATGCTGACGTCGAGGAGGACAGCCTGGCATATAACGAAGATGACAGCGAGGTTGTCGGGATGATCAAGGAGCTCCTCGAGACTCGTATCCGACCCGCGATCCAAGAGGACGGCGGTGATATTGACTTCAAGGGATTTGATGATGACGGATACGTGCACCTTCGATTGCGAGGTGCATGCCGTACTTGCGATTCCAGCACTGTCACACTCAAAAACGGCATTGAGGGCATGCTGATGCACTACGTGGGTTCCCCACCATAAACTTTTTTACGTGAAGTATTTGCAGTATTTCTAACCGTTTTTTAGATCGAGGAAGTAAAGGGTGTCAAGCAAGTATTAGATCAAGAAGAGGAAGTCGCGCTGAAGGAGTTTGAAAAGTTTGAGGAGAAGCTGAAGCAACAGAAGGTATCTGCTGCAGCTTAAGAACATGCCAGAAAATTAGAGGCGATGACGACGGCCCACCTCATAATGATTGTACAGTAGCTGGCGGGAAACCTGATGATACCCATGAATACTCATTGCCTCTCGGCGAGCCCTTTTGTAAATAAACGTTTCGTTCCTCTCTCGTAATTGGTCCATACCAACAACATCCGGCAAAGAATCAATTCAAAGTTGGGCATCTATATTTACTACGAGTATTTGTTTTAACCTGTTCAAGTCACAGATTTTCTGGGGATATGTGATATGTGTGCGTCACCAAAAAAGAAAAAAATCTTGGCCAGGGTGGTGTCAACGTTTCTCAAGTCCGATTGGGGGCTGGCAATGAGCATGAACCTTAAGAGCTCGATCGAATCTGACCTGGTACTGAGCACTGCCAACAACGATTCTTTTTGATTCGGCAATGACAGGGTTGCTGCAGAACATGGCCTCGGGATGCGACGGTACTACTACTCTTTGCTCCAGCGGACCACAGCCACCAATATGGCACTTTTGAGGTCTCGTGCAGCCCAGCCGCTACTGGTCCCGCGTGGCCCGAGGCGCAGCCTAAAACTAGCTGCTCCGTACACGAGCTCTATGGTTCTGGGGCACACTTCTAATACATTGGTTTCTAAGAGAGAGAGGCTGTCGGGATAGCCAAGGCTGGGTCGAAAGCCGACGGCTTTGAGCTTAGAAATATCGCTGGTCTCCATTCCGAATCAGACCTCGAATGTGGATTTTAATGGCCAATGCCTTAGAAACGGGGGCCCTTGGTCCCCTCATTCCATTGTCATCCGTTCGTTGCATTAACACGGGAAGCCCGGACAAATTGACTTAGTGGGTAAATGAGGGCAGGCCTGCATCGGGAGGGGCCAAATGCGTACCTAATGCATGGGTGCTGGAGAGGTATGCTGGCTGCTGTACCTCAGGTACTAATCAAAGGATCCGCGAATGAGGAGAAATCCGGGGTAATCCCCCGCCACTGACGCTCCTTTGAAAGGCCAGTGACAGCCCAGCTCCACTTTACTGAAAAGGGCCCTCCTTGGGTCGCGCTTTGTATTAACTCTTGGGGCATCACTACTACTTGCATGACAATTCCGGTAACGGTAAGTGGGTAGGTAGAGTTTTCGATGTTGAATTGCAAACAAAGGCCCAAAGCCATATGGAGAAAATCAGCCATGGTCGTCAGAGACAATCGTGTCCATCATCTCGTAACGCGATCGTCATCGTTTTGATGGGTGTGGGTTAGCAGTACTCGATTGAAGAACCAACCAGGTGGGAATGACGGCAAATCCGGCCCAGGCCTCCTCGCACCTCAAGTTGGCCTAGCCCTAGGCTCGGCCATGTCCGCATGCCCCTCGATGACCTGCAGGTCTACTATAACCGACCATTTTGTACTTGGCCATTCGCGGGCACTGTCTCCAGCCAGCAAGGTAACCCTCCATGGCTGTACCTCAGAATCAGCGATTTAAGATGAAAGACACAAATTGGACAGCTATCATTTGAGAAGCACATTGGGTTCTCGGCGTATAATTAGATGCCAACCGATAAATTCACGAGTCCTAGGTGAGTCTGGTTCAAGCTACCCCTCGCGCAGTGAGGGGCTCCCGGAAAGTGCATCGCGTGATGCACTGCAGCTGGCCATCGTTTCGGCTCTGCAACGTCGGCCCCCTCCTCAGCCTACCGATCAACTTTATGCCGTGAGCATGTGGTACTACTGCACAGTTGACATTTGAGCTTGAACAAATAGGATGATAAGTACATCAAGATGGACGGCACCGCGGGTTCCATGTCCCAGGTATATATATGTAGGCAATTCATCTCGCGTGGTTTTGATCAGTCCCAGGAGTGATACGCATCCGTCAGCATGTGCGATGAATATATCCCAGGGCAGATAGACATTGTTGTCGCCGCTTTGCCGTGCCTCTAAATGACATATATCACTCTTGGACGCAAGAATTAAGGGGGTGCCAGTGACAAATGCTTCCATGCGCTGACCCGAACCCTTACTGGTTGGGAGTGGGAGCAAGCACAAGAAGCTCAGAGATGATGTGTCGGAACGTGTGTCGCTCGTCCTAACTGTACGTCATGAAGTATAAAGGCATATTCTCTGCAGCCATCTCAATTGCTCAGTGGTTGGCCATCTGCTGGCAAAGGTAGGGTTGGCAAATTTACAAAGGTTACACAAATGGCCAAACGCGCCTCCCGTAGACCAGTGAGAGATCACCACTATGTGTGGTGATCGACACGCTGGCGGGCAAAGCCGCGATAGGCATGAGGTATCTACATGGGGGATGCCCCAGTTCAGGGCCACTTTAGCGAACGAAAGTAGAAGACACGCGCGGCGGTTATGCACCTCACAGCCCGTGCCTATGCCCCATTAAGAGATGTCATAGGCGTATTGAGAGCGCCCTGGTCCTCGGAAATGTAACAAAGGGTATTTCAGGTCTCGCTTACAGGCCCTGAAAATGACCCACAAGGCACGGAGATGGAGGTGCGCTGTCTAGGTAAGAGTGCAACCAGAGCCTTGCCACTTCCTTGTCATCTTGAGAGAGGATGTGATGTGGTGGCTGGATAACCCCAGATCTCTGCGGACAGAAAGTAAACAGCTGACTTGCAGGGCTACTACTGCTAGCCTGTTTCCCATCGGCCATGGATCATGGGTAGGAAGCGGCTTAACTGAAGATCCAGCGATTCCTCCACCAAAATTACAACGGTGTAGGTTGTCACGTCAGACAATGACGGAAGAAAGTAGCCCGCCAGTCGGGACTGGTGATGTCTGCCAAATCAGTCGTATGGTTGAGGCGACAGTTTTAAAGCTTTGTGCCACCCAAGCAAGACAAGTATTTGGCGTCGCAGACAGGGGGCTCCCACTTGAAGATAATGTCGACCGTACAGTGGAAGATCGTACATATCTGCCACTGTACAGTCCTGGCAGTTTCGCTACCTGATGTGGAAACAAGCAGCTCGTCCCGTGGGAACCACTTAACGGGGGGTGGTGTCTGTGTGTCGCTTCTTTCGCCATGATATGGCGGGGTGTTCCTCAATATGCCGGCATGGTTCGAGGGGAGGGACTTGGGTCGAACTGCAGGCAAAGACGAGAAAGGGAGCGCTTTTCTGGCGGTTGGACCAGAATTGGGGCAGGTATGGAGACTTTGCTGGTGCATTTCCCTCTTGACAGTTTCGCATACGCGTTGAGCAGCATCATGTTTCTTATGTGGCGGCGGGGCTGGTCGTGCCCTCATCCAAGGCCGATTCACCTGATGCACTGATGCTCGGCTAGTCGCTTGGTGGGGTGCTCGATGAGCTTCTTCCCAGTAGTGCCAATGTGGAGCATCCAATCCGCTTTCATTGCAACGAGACCAGCCCTGCACGTACATGGACGGAATCCACCATCCACTACGGATAGCAGAAGCCAAGTGGCCCATGCCCTAGCAAGCCCTCCTCCACTACTACCACCACCGCCGCCGCCATCCACTCCATCTAAGCCAGGTTTTTTATTTTATTAATTATTTTATTGCCTAGACTCGCCTTCCTCGTTATGTGTACTGTGTCCCAGCCTCCAGACAGGGCACCCAAGAAGGGTGAGAAAGGGCGTGAGCTTGGTGCCCTGTCGACAAGCTGGTTGGCTCATGCTTCTGCAGATGCGGCTGTCCAATGCAACGGAACTCATCCGTCCGCATCCCTACCTTCATTGCGACCCTAATGCATCGTTGACTGCTCTCGCTCCGTGTGCTCAGGTTCAATTTAATATGCCGTTGATGCCAGTTTTAGTAGCAGTAGACCTCTCGAAGGAGCCAATCAGTAGACAGACTCCTGGGGCTGCAACTTCACAAGTTGAAGTCGGCATAACCCTTTGTCGGAGAGGGGGGCACTGGTTTGCCTCCCCGCGCGGGCTCTGGCTTGCCCGTCTTCCAGGCACCTGCTCAAAGTTCACTGGTTGATAGCTAAATTGGGATCCAGAAGGCGCCCAATGCGCCCAGTTTGTGCCATCTGCCGGGCATCCCAGAATGGGCTGTGGTCTGGGCGGCCCTCCATGACGAGGACAAGAGCAATCCTTGAGGCGCCTGTGCTGATGTTTGCGGGAGAGAATGTCGCGTTTTGTTCTCTTCGAGGTTGACTCCTGAGCCTTCGCTTCCTAACGGGTCACTCGGTCGAGTTTTGTGTGAAATAAAAGCCGTTGGCCGAAGTCTTTGTCTTGACTTCCGACCACACTAGCCCCAGAGAACACCACCCGCATCCCCTCCGCGGGCACTACGTACTGGCCTGCGACATCTGCCCCCCCTCACACGAGACAAGACATCCAAAAAAGCATATCAAGATCAGCTCCCCGCCCCCTCATCAGTGCATCCACTTGCCCAGCTTCGAGTGTCTTGCGCACAGCGCCCAGGCCTAGCGTCAAGGTTCCAGTTAGCATCCGACCGAAGCTCTTTGTTAGCTCTCCCCAGATTGACCTCCACTCTGCGACCAAAACGATACAGAATCGACGGAGCACCCTGGATTATCCCGATAAAACCACGGCCCCAAATCCACCAGGTTCGTGACCGCATCTTGCACCATCATATCACCATCATTATCGCGATTGTTTGTCGTCTCATATGAGATCACATAAAGCTTGATATTTATTATTTGCCCTTTCTATTCCTCAACACTTTTCTTTTTTCTTTCTTCCTTTTTTTAAGTATGCTGGTTTTGCTTCCTTTCTTCTTTCATTTACTTTCTTTTTTCCCCTCCTCTTCACTTCCAACATCACGCGACGGAACGGCTGGAGGAAAACGGTCCCCAGTTCATCCCATCCCCTCAGCAGGCGCCACACAAAGCTTCCAATGTGCCACCGACAAGCAGCGCACTAACCTGCCCTCATTCTCCATCAGATACGAGATATTACTGGGCGGTAACGGGAGAACCGTGAGTCTCCCACTAACTCATTTGCATCCTTTCTGGATCTCTTCTTCTCCACCATCCACTCTCCACCCCGCTCCACATCTCTCCGAATAGGCCAAGGTTGTCTAGCCTCTCCCCAGTTCACCACGCTCGCATCCTTTTCTCGGGTTCCCAGCTCCAAACATCCGGCCCCGGTAGCCCGTCACGCCGCCGCACCTGTGACCACACTACAGACAGCGTCTACACCCTAGACCTGCCTCAGGTCCCCAAGTTGTTATTTGCTGCGCCGCTTGCCGCCTGTGCAGGTGCACCCACCACCAACTCAATCCCCCAGCGCGCTGCAGTATTATCCCCCCTCTCGTCCGCCAGCCATTTCCCACACTTGGGCTCGCAAAGCACCACTGGCATCTGGTCTCGTGTCGCATCACACCTCAACACAACCTTACCCATCGCCGCCGCATCAGCAACAAGACCGCCGCCGCGACGCAACGCAACGCTACGCAACACGACACACCCTTTCTGCACCCATCCGCTGTCTTCCTCCCCCGCCTTCCGTCTTCCGTCCAAAGTCCATCTGCCCATCTCTTCATCCTGACCCTTCCCGTCTGCCGCCTCGCGCCTCCCCCGTCAGACACAACTGTTTCTCTCTCTCTTGTCATCCGTAGCCATCATTATCATCATCATCATCGCTTTTGCCATTTTCAACTGCCGCCGTCGGCTTTTGTCGCTGTTAGCTTCATCCCCGAGATTGACTAACTGGCCTGCCCGCCACCGCCGTCTGCCTCTTACTCGTCGCCGCCGCTGCGCGACAGGTCAGCCCCGCGTCATTCTCCCGGTCTGTGGCGCCGGCCTTGCGCGCGCCTGCTTGCGAGCCTTTTCGCCAACAATGGGCCTCGACTAGTTTCCCTTGTCGCCGCAGCTCTCCCATCTTACCCTTACTCCCATCTATCTCCTGCCTACCTCCATCTCACGACTCTCCCTCACGAATGGGTGCTGTTTTGCACCTGCAACCCCCCTCCCCGTCTTATTGATTGCTTGACGTTTTTCTTTTCTTTTGGGCCTTGGATTAGACGCGCCGGTTTTAGACATCTTTATACCCTCATTCTTAACCCTCCGACACTAATCGCCTTCTTCATCTACCTACTTTTCCGTCGACTCGCAGGTTGCCCCAGGACGAGTCGCCACTTACGAAGCCGCTTCCCCTCGGCCCATCTGCAGCCTTCTTGTTTTTTCCTCTGCATTTTATCTGTTACGACCTAGAGATTGGCACGTTGACGCCCTACCCATAGACATACCTGAGATTTACGTCTCTGGTGAGTAACGTCCCTACAAATCCCCCCTCCTTTGGTGTTGCGATGCGCCTCTTTCGCTCAATAAGGCGGCTTCTCAATTCGGCGCAACAAAGTTGTTTTCGCACTTCCGCAGGCGCGTCTACAATCGCGATTGTGTGCTTTGTTCCCCATCAACCGCACATTCCGTTCGTTCGCTGTGTCACGGGGTATTGTTTCCCCTCACCGAATTAAGCCGGCCCATGCGTGACCATCGCATCGCGTTTGATGCAGCAGCGAGCACCCATCATGAGATCAATCAACTGACTAGCTACAGATATTTTTTTTTCTTCTCTATATCTCCGGAATAAAACTGATTGCCCCACCTTTCCGCCTCAACATTCACACTCTCATCACTCACGAGCAGTCCGCTTCTCATCTCATTCCGAGAGCCAGCTGCAAGACCTTCCAAGCGGCCACATCTTGACTCCCAGAACCGCCACTCAAAGTATCTGCTGACTGTCGGCATCTGTGGGCCCCCTATAGCCCTACTTCTACTCGCCGCTTTTCAGGTGACGGCTGGAGGAAGCTGGGCTGCCGATATTTATTTGGCAAAGACGATGAGCTCAGCTCCTCCCAAAAACGGCCCGTCCTCCAGACTGGGTCAGGGGACTTTCCCACCAGCTACGGCAAACAACCAGTCGCTTCTGCTTGAGAAGCTACACGCCCGAACTTCGACTCCAGATTCTGAGGCCCTTGTGAGTTCTGACGACGAAGTCGATCATCGCCAGGAATCTGCTCAATCCACCGCGCATCCCCCCAAACCCGTCCGACGACCTTCGTGGTTAAACGAGACTTCGCAATCTCTCGGTCGACCTCGGAAGGGGTCATTTGCTAGCAGCTCCATGTCACCAACCGCATCCCATCCCAGCACTCCATCGGCCGAGACCGGGGCTGGTGCCTGGGGTTCTCACTCTACTTCATCCGTGATGGGTCGTGCTCCCACTGGCTCTGCCTTTCCTTGGGGCACCGGGATCTGGAGCAATGAGCGTAAAGACGCCCCATCCAGACTCAGCGAGGTTTTGCCCTCCCCAACCTCGACTATGCCACCTGGAGGCAGCGGCAACTCATTCTTTGGCGCAGAAACGCAGACCTCTCCTGTATCGCGCGACCCTGCGTCAAACTCACAAATACCTTTCGCGATCCCGCTCCACCCCACACCCAAGACATATCGTTCTCAGTCTTATTCTGTCGGGCAACTCGACCCGGAGACCAACGTTCCTGCGTCTATGAGCTCTTCCGCCATAATTGGCCGTGCACGCCACCCCGGTCACCCTGCTCTACAGCATCGTCCCTCCCGGCCCAGCATGTTGAGTGAAATGGCAAATGATGGCTCCATGCTAGGAAAGGTCAAGGAAGTAGAAGACGACGACGACGAGAGTCCTAGCGAGTCACTTCAGGGCTCCTTTCACCAATCTTCTGAAGCAAAGACAATTGAAATGCTCACCAGGGAGAACGCCATGCTTCGTCAACAGCAACAGTATAACAGTCGCATCAGGCCTCGAGCTGCAACTGGAACAAACTACATGGGCAATGGATACTCTTTGAGGGAAACTGTGCCTGAAGAATCTGATTTTGCCATTGACGAGCTTGATGAAGCAAACGAATCGGGCGACCCGTTGTCCAAACGATCAATGAACCGACGCATGAGCGAGTTTGGACCCGCCTCTGTTCGCGGCCCGTTTGCCATGGATAATCGTAAAAATGACAATGCGAACTTGAAAAAAGCACTCTGGTCGAGCTCTCTAGGTTTCCCCGTTACCGATGTTTCTCAAAGCCGACGACACTCGTTTGCAACTATGCCAACACGCCAAGGGTCAATCAGTTCCATTCCGGATACGACGGCTCTGGAGTCCGTGGTGAACGAGGCTCAGCAAACTTCCGACTTCCCTCCGGGATACCCTGACGCGACGAGTTTTGGACCTGGAAATACTGGTAAGTGAAATCCCAAGTCCACATATTGCTAAGATGTAGCCTAATCCCCTCCACAGCTGCTTCCTACTTTGGTGCCCCTGCCAACATATCAGGCGCTTTTCAAGCTGGTTTTAACAACCAGTACCCATCGCCATATGCCATTCCAAACCCATACACAAATCGGCCACCATCTCCACACCGCAATGTGTATAGTATTGCCCAGCCACGCCACAACCAACTACTCCATGTTGTTCTATTCAAATGCGCCAGGGCCGATGTGTTCTACATTCAGGAAGGTACCGGCTTGACAGTCAAGCCAGGGGATCTCGTCATCGTCGAAGCTGACCGTGGTACTGATCTTGGAACTGTTGCCAGAGACAATGTGGATTGGCAAACTGCCAAGGATTTGAAGGAGCATTATGCAGAAGAACAATATAAGTGGCTAATGATGTATTCCCAAGGCGCTGCGGCTGCCCAGGAAGGTTCTGGAGCCGGCCTACTCGCCTCATCCACGGGCCTCCAAGGAAGCGCCGTCGGAGGGATGGGCCCTCAGAACCAACACCACATGCAAGAGCCAAACTCGGGTGAGCTTCGACCAAAGCTCATCAAACGCCTCGCTCAGAACCATGAAGTGCATTCCTTGCGGGACAAGGAAGGCCAGGAGGCCAAGGCTAAAAGAGTCTGCATGCAAAAGGTTAAAGAGCATGGCCTCAACATGGAAATCCTGGACGCTGAATTCCAGATGTGAGTGACAACAATATCCCCGTGGCAAATTTTTCTAATCCACGTTTTAGGGACTGGAAAAAATTGACCTTCTACTATTTTGCCGATTCATACATTAACTTCAATTCTCTTGTGACGGACCTGTTCAAGATTTACAAGACTCGTATCTGGATGTCTGCTATTAACCCAGCGTCGTTTGCCAGCCCGACTCTGGGCATCCAAGCTCCAAGCGGCATCGGGCCGGGGGCTGTAGGTGTTGGCCGTGGATCAGGCAATGGTGATCGGCGTCAAAACCAGCAAGCGCAGGAACACCAACCTAATGCATTCACGACCGGTTCTCGAGATGGTCGGGGGTTCCGTCCTCCCAACTTCACCCAGCCCTTTGCTGGAGACCGAGGCCTTGGTCAAGCTTCAGGGTATCCTCCATCGAGTTACCCTTACGCACAGTTCGCTGGGTTCAGCAACCCCAGGAGTAATATGCCATACGTTCCCGGTACCAACCCCAACATGGAAGGGTTCTCGGGACATCTGCAGCAGCCCGGGGATTTCCAATCCATGCGGCAGCGTTACCCGAACCCACAGTCAGGACCGAGCCCAACACCACACTCGCAGGGGGCATCTCCTATTTCTCCTCAGAATGATTGGGCTGGGTCGTTCCAGGGGCTGTCGCTCAATTCGCACTAGTGAGGAACAGCCCACTTGAATCGAGTGGTTGCTCGTTTCTGATATGCGATGAAGTACGGGCCGACAAGACCACTGGCTTTCGAACAGGCTACGGCACTGAAAATTGGGATTCGGCGCAAGATGTGGCGCAAGACGATAAGTATATGGCTCAAGAAGGTTTGGGGGAGGTCTGTTCTGTTTGTTTTATTTGGGGCGTTTACTGGCAGCCTTCTTCGCCACAGGGCTGTCACGCAAGATGTGTGAGAATGTTGATTTCTTCTATCTGCCGGTTCGTTACTCAGGGTCATAGACCCCACGGCCATTTTTGACGACTGGAGACGGGTAAGGGAAAGACAAATGACATCCAATGGCTTTTGCTTCAAGGGTTGAGATTATAGACAGAGAGAGTATCAAGGCTTTCGCATTCACAGTGTAACTAATGTGCGATCAAAAAGGGACATGTTTGGGTATAGTCGGTATCATGTATGACAAAGATTTCCTTTTCAGTTTTCGTGTTTCTTTCTTAGCACTTTTTTCTTCTTCTTCCTTCTCTTCTCTAGGCTCTCCGGCCGGTTTCTCGGGCACTTCAAAGTTGCTTATCTATCTACTTTACTTTCCCAGTGGTTATTAAGACAAATGCACGATACTTGAATATTTGGCTTAGAAATAAAGGCATTGCGTTCAATTAGCTGTCACTCTGCGTGGTGGTCAGATGGGATTTTTGTGCATGCACATCAGCATTTAGGTATTAATGGGGGTTGGGTACAGGGAAGCTATGCATGAACTACCTAGGTATGTGCTGAGTCCGAAAGGGTGCGGGTCATCTCCCAGGCTCCAGCTAATGGTTCCGCCTCGAGTCGGAGGGGAAGGAACGGAGGGTGCTTACACCAGCATCTGTCTTTCAACATTATACTTCGATAGCACCTCCAACATTTCCTTGCAACAAACCTTTGAGCATATTTATCGCCTCCGCTTGCGTAATACAGTCGTGCTCTGATCATCCCAAGAGCCCTCCCAAGAGCCCTCACACGACCTGACTTTGTTGAGTTTTGCAGGCAGTCGCGTGCTAGTGTTCCCATAATGCCAAAACGAACAAAAAGAGTGTGTTACACAGGCAAGACACCATGGCCCCTCTTGCAAAGCATTCTGCTGATTTTAACAGATAGCAATGACTCCGAGGATCCAGTTCCTAAAAAGTCGACCAGAGGTCATCGGAAGGCACCAGTTAAACAGATGAAACAAGGCGTAAACTATGCGCAGCAAGGCCTAATGTAAGCCCACGCTTGTCGTGATTAATATTTCATGTTATGGTTAATTTCTTTCTCAAGATGGTCCACAAATATGTGCGGTACGTCGAAACAGCGAAAGGGAGGCGTGAACGACCTCAAGAATCAGCTTCAGAAGCAAGGAGATGAACTTGTTAATTTCATTGAGATGCAATTGAAGACGCCTACGTAAGGCTACAAACCAAACATGATGCTTGTTTTTTGCGCTAATCATTGCGAGGCAGTGGCAGTGGCAGTGGCAGTGGAAGCGGTAGCAGCAGCGGCAGCTTCAGCAAGACGAGAGCGAATGAGCAACTCGACCCGGACCTGACACCAGTTTTACCATGGATGGAGGCGACATCAACCAGCTCCTCAATAAGTTCGACTCATCCGGCCCAATTAATGGAGAAAACACTCGAAGAGCTTTACTCAATCATAGACACTTATGAAAAGATCAACACACAGGATAATAGCATCAGAAAGCCAAATTGGATGCGCTGGGAGGAGGATGGAAGCGATTTGGTGGAGTTAAACGAACATGCCATGGGTTTTGCAGCTCAAAGTGCCGAATACTCGGTTATGCCCAAACATCAAGATCCTCTGTCCAAGCTTTCCACAGAATCCAATGATATTGAGAGAATGGCTTGGGAAATGATGGAACAAGGAATACCAAACAAATATGAAGAGACGTGGGGGATGTCTGCACAAGGTCATGCAAAGGCATTTACAGAAATACTGGGCAGGTTGCCTTCGGAAAGAAGGCGATGATAAATTCTGATTGCAATGTACAATTGATTTTTTTTTGGGTCTTCTTTTTCCATTTTGAAGCACACAATGGCTCTCAACACCAAGATATCACCTTCATCAGAATATCGTTCCAAATACATACCTCAAAATATGACCCACCAACACGTACCTTTTGGTCGTCTACTCCACATCTAGATTCGGCGAAATGCCGGGACTAGCTTGCTGACTCATGAGAGAGAGCACAGGCCATTCGCACAAATCGCACAAATCGCACAAACACACCACTTGGGGGTTTGGGGGGCAAGTCCTATCCTGCTAGCTTGATAGGGTTAGTCTATCGCTTAACCCACAAACTGTGCCCTCAATTTTCCTCACCCGCCGCGATTTTGCAACTTTCGAAATTTCGACACACTCGCCTTCTACTAACCTACGGCAGGAACTTCACGTCAACAGCCGGTTTGTCACCTACTCTCCCTTCCTCTTGTTTCTTTCAGCTCTAGAAGTCGAAACGAATTACACCCAATAAGTTGCCGTGCTGACTTTTGCTGCGTCTTCTCGCCAACAGCCAAGATGGGTGCCCTCAAGTATGTCGAAGAGCTTCAGAAGAAGAAGCAGTCGGATATCATGCGCTTCCTCCTCCGAGTGCGCTGCTGGGAAGTACGTTGAACAACACCAATCGTTTTTGTGGACGGCTGCCGCCCTCTCTCCCTCTTATCTCCTCGTTGCGAAGCGATGCGATCAAAAAGTTCGAGCGTCTGGCTGGCTGGTCAAGAAGAAATTCTGACCACAGAGCCACCTCCGAACTGAGCCCCGCTCACATCGAGGCGAGAAAAGAGGATGGAGAAGGCTTTGGCTACCGTCTTTGCTATACACTCGTTGAACGTTTGCTGAGAGTGCATCAATATAGCTCCGTCAATTGAACGTCGTCCACCGTGCCTCGCGCCCTAGCCGTCTCGACAAGGCTCGCCGTCTCGGTTACAAGGCCAAGCAGGGCTATGTCATCTACCGCGTCCGTGTCCGCCGTGGTGGCCGCAAGCGCCCTGTCCCCAAGGGTGCCACCTATGGTACGTTGTCCATTGCTCTCTGTGGTGCATGCAGAGAGGGCATGCATTCCGGAGTGAATATTTGCTAACCACCCCCCGACCGATAGGCAAGCCCACCAACCAGGGTGTGAACCAGCTCAAGTACCAGCGATCCCTCAAGGCCACCGCTGAGGAGCGTGTCGGCCGCCGCTGCGCCAACCTCCGAGTCCTCAACTCCTACTGGATCAACCAGGACTCTACCTACAAGTACTACGAGGTCATCCTTGTCGACCCCCAGCACAAGGCCATCCGCATCGACCCTCGCATCAACTGGATCGTCAACCCCGTCCACAAGCACCGCGAGTCCCGTGGTCTCACTGCTACTGGCAAGCGATCCCGTGGTCTCAACAAGGGCCACGGCTACAACAAGACCAAGGCCGGCCGCAGAAAGACCTGGCTCCGCCACAACACCCTGTCCCTCTGGCGATACAGGTAAACGGCCAAATGTCGGTCGTGACTGGAGTGATTGGGGGAATATTTTCTTCCGGGTGCTGGGTCTGCTTTACGTATTGCATGCTTGGACTCTGGGGAGTCGGGAACCTTGTTTGGTAGCTAAAAATGGAATGGGATTACGTCCTCGAGATTTAAACAACATGGTTCTCTGACTAAATATTCCGTAGCGATTATGGTGCATGTGCTACATTTCCCACGTGATAATTTGTCTTTGGAGCGTACAGACTGCCTGCCCATGTTGCTTTATGCAACCTAAGAAGCTAAGTTCTCACAACCAAGCAAGTGATGTGACCGCGAAGGATTCCTTGCAATATTCAGAAAGTTGCGAGGCTATAATGGACCAAGACAAGTTATTCCCTCCAAGATTTCTAAGGGTAATGGTATAAAAGCAAAAAGATTAAAAATTAATCGAGCCCAGGAGATGAGTGGGGTTACAACAGTTCCGCAGCCTTGTTCTATCCAGGGAATATTAGAAAGATCAACAAAGAAAAAAAGAAGAAAAGCCTAACCTATAGGAGGGAGAATCAATCGAGGTTTTAACAGCGGCGATAGATACGAAATGGAGCAATTAAAGGTCACAGTTACGAAAAAAGAGTATGCATAGCAAACACAAGTAATCAGAAAGCTCTGAATTCAAATCCATGTCTAAATACAAGCGGGCAGGTAGTTAGGGGCATCCTCGTTTCTCGGTCAGCAACCTGAATCCGAATCCATGGGGCATCAAGCCCATCCATCCTTCGAGAATCCTTCGTCCCCAGCGAACTAGAACTATCGAAATCAACTACTCCGGAACTCATACAAACTCAACGAAAAGAAAGAAATAAAAACGGGTCCCAGCCCTGCTTTGCTCTCATCTCCCGAAACCGGGCCAGGCCAGTCGAGGGTTGCGAGACTAGCCGAACCAGGCCCAAATCACAAAGGCTATCGCGCCTATCATTTGCTTGAGCTTGGGTCAGGGAGTTGAAGCCCTTTCGTCAAGTCCAAGCAGCAAGATAGATACCAATCGCCATGAATGAACTCTGCATCGTGACGTATGTAAGCCGCATATGCAATGGCCAAAGTGTCGAGAGGTATGCCGTAAAAGTTGATGCACATTGTCCATAGTCAGTTCGATGTCGGAGAACTCGTTGAAAATAGCATCCAAATCAAATCGCAAAAGATCAGCGAAACTCGAATAAAAAGCGATTCGTCTATGCCGGTGATTGTGATCTTGACGATCCAAGTACATGTACACGTCATGGCCATCACTTCACCGATATCACGGGCTGCGTGTTATCTCATCCATGAGCAGCGTCCGAGAAGCAGTGGCGGCCAAGACAGTCGACTGTCGTTTTGGGGCTCCCGTTTTTTTTTTGGGTAATGTACACACGAAGCAACCCCGGGGTTGCCGTGTTGGTCTTAGTGAGGACCGAGGCAGGCTTGAGCCCAAAAATGCGATGTCGTTCTGCGGCTTAATGAAACAGAGAGCAAAGGAAAATCGTCAAAGTCATGACGGCGTCGTTACCGTGTTGCATGAAATGGCATGCCACCCAAGGGAAAGTATTGGGTTAAGTGAGCATCATTATACAAGCAGGTCGTGTCATGGATGGCAGCTATGCTCGAAGAGAAGTAATTTACACCCAGTGTGTCTCTCCATTCTCGCCAGGATTGCCGTTAGCGGTGGGGGCATTGCCGTTGACACTGCCGCTACTGCCGCTACCGTTGGTAGATTGCGAGGGGGAGTAGTTACCGGGGGCCCTCTGCCCAAACTGCGGCGGCTGTACTGGTCCGCCAGTGGACGATGGAGCAGGAGAACTCATGACTGAGTTGTTGGGATAAGCAGGCATGCCCTGGCGGATAGGTTGGTTACCCATGCCAGGGAGACCTCCGTTGGCGACGCCGTTGCCCTGGATCATGGGGCTATTGCCAGAAAGGCCCCGAGTGTGTCCGGCTTGGGCGTGCGCGGTTTGTCGCAGAGAAATCTGCCCCTGGGTATTGTCGGCTGGAGTAACCTGGCCGCTGGAGGCAGCACTGCCACGATTGTCAAAGGCAGAGATTTTGGCCTGGATACGTCTACCATAAGGAGTAGTTCGGATCTGCGGGAGAATAGGACGGATAGATTCCACCAAACGGTACTTCTGGTGGGGAGTGGCATACTCGAGAGCAGTCTGGATAACGTAGTTGGCGAACGAGTCTCGAAGAAGACGCTCCATCTCGGCGGGGGCCAGCAACTCCTCCACAATCATATCCTTGGACACTGCCTGGGCGCAGCGCAAGCATTTCTCGATAACGTTGGAGCTGAACTTGTGGCGAGACAGCTGGCTGACGCAGCCACGGAACATGGACACGACAGGCTCAGTGAAGGCGGACTCGTTGAGATCGATAATGTACTGCACAACGTAGTTCCCAAATGGGTCTTGAACCAGGATTCGGGCATGTTCGGTGATACGTCCAATAAGCCAAATCTTCTGGTCGCCAGATGCGTGGTCTATACATCGCTGGAGAACGCAGCAGCCGTGACGATGCGTGCCTACTTCGACACAATTGTTTCCAACAGCATCGAATATAAATTGAGCATCGACAGCCGTGAGCTTGTTAAGACACTTCTGGATGACATGGTTGCCATTCAAGTCCTGGATCAACTCAACCACGCGGAAGCGAAGAGCTTCAATGATGAGGTGAACCTGCTGAGGTGTGCTGACATACTCGATCATCTTTTGGAGAGCACGAGTGCCGTGCTGGTTGAGAGCGATGCGCACCATGTCTTGGGAGGCGTTCTGAATCAAGATAGTTCGCTCATCGTCATTGCAGAACTCGAGAAGCTTTTGGCACAAATAATTACCAAATGGATCTGTCATAAGCTCGATGACATGCTGATTTGTCTCGAGCCAAATCGTGTGCACTTGTTCAGGGTTGCGCTCCTCAAGCTTCTTCTGAAGATATCGGCAGCCATGCTGATCCTTGCACAAGTCATAAATCTGACCAGTGAACGACTCAAGTGGCATATTCTGATAACGTGACATAGCTATCAATTTGTTAGCGGGTATCGTCTTTACAAGGCTTTCTCTTAATATCCATGTCACGCACCTTCATTATCAAGTTGACGACGATGCTGAATGACACGAGCCTGGCTGTCGCGGGGCTGCTGATTACCCTGACCGTAAGGAAGAGAATTGTATCCACCAAAGTTTTGAGGGGGGTAAATGTTTCCACCATTGGCACCATTGATGTTCATCTGCTGCATACCCGCGGCCAACATTGGGACGTTGAAGGTGCTGGGAGGGTGGGCAGCACCCTGAGGCGAGCCGTATCCGTTGGTTTGGTAGAACCCATTGAACGAGTTCAACGAGGGGGTCCCGGAAGGAGACGAAATAACAGCTCCCGCAGGTGGCGCAGAGGCTGTAGCGGTGGGACCAAATGGGGCAGCGCTAGCCTGGAGAGCGGACTGGATGGAAGGGTAGGCGCCGGCTTGCTCGCGATTGGCGTTGATGTTATCCGTAGAGAGCTCTCGGTTGTGACCACGGGGTACAGCGCCAGCGGGGATGCGGCCGAGGCTAGCATTGTGGTTATGAAAATGTTGCTGTGCATGATTGTTGGCGTTCATCGATGGGCCCGTGGGGTTCTTAACAGTTGGGACATCATTGGCGGAAAAGGAGCTTTGGAGTTTCGGCGGGGTTGTCATGCTTTGGCCTCCTGGGGACGAAATGATGGTGCCACTCATCTCATTCGCGTTTTCGGAGATGTACTTGAGGTCAAGAGAGTGACGCACTGAGTTGGGACGGCTGCCAAGGCCTACCAGGTCACCCATTTGACTCGAAGGTCCGTTAATCGAAGACATACTCTGTTGGGGTCGATGACGGTTAACAACACGACTCCAGCCTCGGGAAGATGCCGCCGTTTCAGGGTTGGGAGACGGGGACAAGGCAAGATCTAGAGCAGCCGAAGACGCAGATAGCTGAGCAGGTCCAAGGATGTCAGAAAAAGCAACCACGGAACATGAAAGGGAATAGGAAGAAATGAGCATCCGGCCAAGACAAAACTCTACGCAACTAAAATAGGTCCCAAAGGTACTAGCTGAGAAGAAGAAGAGTTTGGCAGGTGGAGAGAAACAGAAGGGGGGGGGGGGGGGATGTGAAGTGAAAAGGTGAGGAGTTGAATCTCACGAACACGGTCATTCATGATTTGATGCGAATCCGTGCTGGGCAGAGGCACACCACGAAAAATTGTGGAGCTCCAATATGTAGTAAAAAAAATAGTGAGGAAACAATAGCAAACATAGCTAGACAATGCGCTTCAAGGGTTTCCGAATGAAATAAACTCGCACAAACAGGGGGAAATTTTGCACTTACGACTTGGTCATCACGACGAACAAGAGTAGGGAAACTCTCATCAGGGCCGCTGACATGCCCCAGAGCACTTGGCTCCTCGTCACCAAACAGAAACCTGGTCGTGTTGGTTTGGTCAAGCCCAGCATCATACAAACCAGTTCTCGAGCGCGTGACCGGCATCGAATAACGGTTTAGGCTGCTCCCATTCGACATTGTCAGCTTTAAAATTCCGTTTCGAGAAGAACGAGCAAAGTAAGTGAGATGAAAGGAAGCGATGTCGCTGTCAAAAGCGCCTTCAGGAAAGCCCAGGTATGGTCCCAGGAAAAACGGACGATATGACCCAGCAGAACTAATATTCCACCCTTGGAAAATAATGGAAAGCCTTATACGAAAAATAGAGGCAAGTTGTGTGAATGGCGCGCAGAGCTAGGCGAAAAGCCTGATGTGGAATCCAAGAGCTGTGCGAAGGTGGAGAACACAGGAGCTTGTTGAAGGCCCTCTTATAGTTCCTCTTCTGCTTATTGTGGTCCCCATGCGAGTGATTCACGGAGTTTCACTAGCATTGCGTTGCGCAACCCGGCAAATCTCAGGCACCAGAGACCATAGGAAGCATCAGAACCATTCACACAGCAACAAAAGGCCAGCCCCCCCCATTCACAACATCCCCCAGCAATTCCATTCCAATATAAACATAACACGGCAGCGCAGAAGGAAATGGGCACTTACGCGTTGGTTGAGCGGTGGCTGGTCGGGTCCTGACGCACAGCCTCTTCCTTTTCATCGTCGCTATTCCTGCGTGTCACTGGAACAGATCGAGAGGGCACCTGATCGTCGAAGCCGAAGCGAGTTTGCACAAGGCCAGACTGCGGTGAGGCGAGCGTAGATCCAGATCGAGCTGGGCGGTTAAAAAGGCCCGGGGGCGAGGTCAAGCTCGACATCGAATAACGACTCGGACGCGAAAACATGGAGGGGAAGCCAGAGTTGTCGCGGTACTCGGGAGGTGTGGTGGGCTCCGACTGGTGGCCGCCTAGTCTGCCCATTTCCTCTTCCATCTGGGCAAGCTCCAGCGCTTCACGCCGTTGCTGTTGGTCCAACTTCTGCATCTCAAGCTCGAAGCGCCGTCTCTGTTCGCGGATTCGTTCATACTCGAGCTTCTTCTTCTCTATCTAATCCAAGGGTCAGTTCCGATCTCGCAGGTTCGGGGAAGAAGGGTATCGCGTGGATGATTCGCTAGTCATCTCGTTTGCGGCTGACAACAGGCTCAGACATGGAAATCGAGGGCGTCGTCGGGATTTTATGACGGGAAACGGGTGCCATCGTCTACATACCAATTGGACCTTGTGTAGAGTCTAACACAAAACTGTCAGCCGACCGAAGGTTACTGGCTACATTGCCACGCTGCTGGTGACGATGGAGGAGCAGGCCAGGGATTTCTGAGCACTCACATGGTAGTCTTGGGCGGGTTCAGGAACGCGAGGGGGGGGCGAAGTCAGAGAGGCCAGAGAGGTCATGTTGTTGAGAGTCGGGATCCTGCCGGCATCGGTGGTGAAGCGTCGTGGCAGGTTTGAACGATGATCGTGAGGGGCCTGGGGGGCGACCTGAGCCCCAGGCAGTCTGGAGCCATTGCGAGGTGAGACAAGGGAATTCATTGGCGACTCGTTCCGGGGAGACGTCTGGGTGCGGAAGCGCAGGTCGTCCATGGTGGTCTAAAGAAACAAGGTGGTACACGCCGAATTGGCAAATCGGGTTCGATCTATATTACTGCAGACATGGGAAGAAAACAAGAAGCATCAGCAAGCGAAGCGCTTGACGGAGAGAGAGAGAAAACGGCAGCAAGCGACGATGGATGGATGGGGCGTTGTTGGGAGGCGGGGTGAGCGTGGGCGCGGAGTGTGGGTAAGGCTCATCTATGGCTGAAGGACGCCTGGGCGATGGGTGACGGACGATGGACGCAGCGCAGGGCAATGAATGGGCTATGTGCGATGGGGCTTGGAGCCACACACGGGCCACTCGGGGGCGTGTGTGGATGTGAGGACGGATGTGTGGACAGTGGGAAAGCAGGGGAAACGGGGGGAGGGATGGACGACGAGGACGAGGGCCCAGGGCTTTTAGGCTTGATTTGGGTGGGCAGGACATCGATCGATCTGGAGCGCCTTGGAGAGAACGGGAATGAGGGGGCAACAGAAGGGACGATATGGCAATGCGCTCGTTTTCGTGCGGTCCTCTTTCACGCTCTCTCTCTTTGCGAGTCAGGGTCGATAGTTGTCCTTCTCCTTTTCCAGCTTTGACTCGCGCCTCGGTGATGACAGCCGCGGACTTGCCAACACAGCGAGCCGCGGCGCATTACGTCTTGACGCTGTCCACTGCGGTTGCTGAAGCTGCTGGCTGGGGCTGGACCTAGACATGGCTTGTCGCTCGCTGTACGTGCCCGTGTGGGTGCATGTACCTGGCGGCGGCCGGTACAGTGGGTGGAATGCGCCAACCAACGGGGGGGGGGGGGGGGGGAGGGGGGGAGGAAGGGAGGGAGGGAACTGCGTGTCGGGGTGGAGAGGAGAGGACGGCGGGCGCCGGAGAAGGGCACGGGAAGAGCGGCGGGGGGGACGCGAAGAGGACCCGAGACGGTGACAAGTGCCACCGAGCACAACGCACTTGTATAGCCTGCGCAGCCCGGCCGTGTG
>JAHVYB010000285.1:0-44016 GCA_020623695.1 Calonectria henricotiae
GTATAACGTTGTGTTGGCCAAGACGTCCGGCGGAGTATGCATTCGAATCGCCTGGTGCCTTGTTGTAAGGCGGTCCATCATCGTCCCAATCGTGATCAAAGAGGCCACGCACTGCATCTGCCTCAATGACAAGGGCACATACGATGGCAATTTCGAAGTCGAGACATGTGGTAGGTCTTTTGGGGGTCATCGTATTTACACTGCAAACCATTTAGGAAGCTTATGTGTTGATGTAGAGTCCGGGTAAGCGCGGGGCTGGAGGAGTTGGGTTTTGTCATGCAGCCACATGCGACTGAGATTGTTATTTCAGGCATCAATCAAAATCCTCCCGAGCCCTCCCGAATCCAAGCATACACTGCATGTTGTGCGCATAATGATTCCGCAATTCGGGTCCGCACAGAACACATAGACTTCGGGTGTCGCACACACTAGTTAATCATCCTAGTTGCCGAAACCAGTTCGATCTGTGCATTTATTTATTTACTTTAGGTCTCTCATTCGTCCTCCTCCTTATTCTTCTTCTTCTCCTCTCCCGCAACCCTGACGACAACCTTGCCAAAGTGCCCACCGCCGCTCAGATACTGGAAGGCCTCGTTGGCCTCGTCCATCTTGAACACCTTATCCACCACCGGCTTGATCTTGTGCGCATTGTAAAACTTGACCATCTCCTCGAAGCGGTCCTTGGGCCCGTTGAGGATGCCCTTGAGCGTCACGTTGCGGCGCAGCGCCAGCACGTTCACGTTGAGCTGCTTGGTCCCCGGCTCCGTCTCGTCCTCCTTGCCCGACAGGTAGCCCACGCAGTTGATCAGCCCGCCAAACTTGACGCAGTCGAAGCTCTTGCGCAGCGTGCGCGCGCCGCCCGTCTCGAAGATGATGTCGACGCCTTTGCCGTCCGTCTTTTCCATGACGGGCCCCTGCCACTCCCAATAGGTGCGGTAGTTGATGCCGTCGTCGGCCTTGAGGTCCTTCTTGGCCCTTTCGAGCTTATCGTCCGACGAGGACGTGACGATGGCCTTGAGCCCCGCCGCCTTGGCAATCTGCAGCCCGGCAATGGAAACACCGCCTGTGCCCTGGAGCAGCACCGTCTCGCCGCCGTTGGCCGGCTGTCCGAGCGGGCGCATGCCGTTGATGCACATCCACGCCGTGACGGCGGCGATGGGCAGGCAGGCCGCCTCTTCGTCCGACATGTATTCGGGCGTGACGACAAGCGACTCGGCCGGGAAGCAGCGGTACTCGGTCAAGACGCCGGGCAGCGGCAGTCCCAGCCCCGTCGCCATGTCGGCCTCGGTCACCTGTCCCGTCAGGTGGCTCTGGTTAAAGATGGACATGACACGAGTGCCCGCCTTGAGAAGCTTGGACTTGCTGTCAACGATGACACCGCACATGTCGGAGCAGGGGACAAGAGAGGCAGCGTCATTCACCGACTTGTGGTGGTTGTACTCGCCCATGGCGACTAATACGGGGCGTTAGTTCCCGGCATTGCCATATAGCCCCAAAAGACCGCGGTCTCTCTCACCTTCAGTGTCACGATAGTTTAGGCTCACTGCTAACACCTTGACTAGCACCTCTCCATCTTTTGGTACGGGTATCTTGGCTTCTTCTAACCGGAGCTTGTCGATGCCATCAAAGCCCGTGGTC
The DNA here is from genome assembly GCA_020623695.1 of Calonectria henricotiae. NCBI lineage: Eukaryota > Fungi > Ascomycota > Sordariomycetes > Hypocreales > Nectriaceae > Calonectria > Calonectria henricotiae. The sequence goes on from JAHVYB010000285.1 coordinate 1,639, forward strand.
CACTGTTTGTTAGTATCCGGGAGCGACATGTCGGGCTGCTTAGTCCGAAACGGTAGGATAGACTGGAGAATGCTCGTCATCGTAGCTAGGGGTTCAACTCGTAGTATTCAGATCAAGCGTGCACCGTCATTAAATAACGAGATTGCACCCTCGGAACTTCTTATCTATTACCCGTTGACAGATGCAAACCTATGCCTCATCAGGTATCATACCCGACTTTGACCCAGTGGGATTATTAAGCAATCGCATGGTTTACGGCATCAAAATTGTTCCTGAAACATGACGTACGTTAAACGTCACGTTTAGACCAAGGCCATTTGGCTCTCAAAATGCAACAGCATAAATGACAATGATGATTTACTTTCGCCTCAAAACATCTGTAACTCTTCGCAAGAACCCAACTACATCTTTCACAAGGCGCTGCGTATCCAGATACATGTCCTCCTCCTGCTCATCCTCCCGTCCCAAGATATCTCTTAATGCATGCGACAGCCGCCCCCAAGTAAAACAATCAAGAAACGACCGAGTAAAATCCCTCAACAATGCATCCTTCAAGGAAAAAAAAAATAATAAACACCTCTCTCAGATTTCACCTCGGATATCGTATCGCGACCAGGCGGATCCAGAATTAGTCGAGGGAAACCAAGAGACAATACACCCCTCCTTATAAAAACAATAAAAACCAATAATAAGCAGCAGTAGACACAAAAATGCAACAATAACTTGACACTTGAAACTTTTTTCTTATTCCATTCCGCACTGTTCTTCCTTCTCTTCCCCTATTTCCCACTTCTCTTCATCGCCATCACGCCCGTGTACCACCCTGGTGCAAGCCCAGACTCGCGCGTGATGTCCGTCACGTTCATCTCAGGCGCCCAGACAGGATATTATGTTGGGTATAGTAGTAGTCGTTGTCGTCGCCGAAGCAGCTCCTCGGCGCTGACGCGAAGCAGCAGCCAAGAGGAGAAATGCCCGTGTAGCTGTCTAGACGTAACGTCGTAAAAGCGTCATAATCGTCAAGTAATGGTCGTAGGTTTTGTCCGGGTACATGTGGGGGTATTCCGGCTCGCTATGGCAAGCCTCTTGTGACCTTCCGTATGGTTGCCCATGTGTCGAATAATTCCTGTATCCTGATCTCCTATCCCATACTCATCGGTGTGCATCATCATCAAATCGCCAGTCAAGCATCTGTCGATTCCGAATTTGTCGTAAAATCCCACGTAAAACTATATGCGAGGAGCTCCATTGAGCCCAGCCAAGTCAGTATTACAAATCGTAAAATCAAAATGCCGTGCATAATGTCGGTCGTCGCAATTCATTAACGTCAACTGGTCAGGCAGCAGCAGCGTCAGCGACTTCGGGACAACGCCTCGGCGTTAGTGATACCGAGAAGCATTGGTGGAACTTGACCCGACTCGGGCGCCGTTGTCAGAGGAGTCTGCAGGCGTGTTAGCACTGGTTGCGGTTACACAACATCGATATGAGCTTACCGCTGCCGCGCTGAACGTGACCATTGGCACGACGCCCCGCGAACCCTGCAGCATTTTCCCACTCAGGCCCACGGGGCTGTCGTTCAGGGGCACCCTTGGCATTGCCATTGGCACCAGGTCGCTGGCTACCGATGGCGCCGGGAGTGCTACGAGCCTGAGTCTGAAGAGATCCGGGCTCAAATGAGCCCAGGCTCAAGCCGCTAAGGCTGTTAAGAAGAGCAGCGTCATTCTTTGGTCCGGGTGTACCGGTGCTGCCAGGGTGAGAAGGGGCAGAGACATTGCCCATGTAGTCGCCAAATCGAGCAGTCGATCCAGAGCCCATGCTGTTAATCCCGGAAGGCGCCAGGTAGCTTGAGGAAGCCTGAGAGGGACTGGGAGTAAATGAGCGTAGGTCAGCGAAACTTTTCGCAGCCCGAAGGTTGTTGGGAATGCCATTTCCGTCGGGACTGCCAGGGAGCTCGAGAGTTGGACCCTGACGGCCAAGTACGTGCGAGTACGAGGTGCTGGCCGCTCGTGACTCACGATCGGCCGCAAAGTCAAATGTAGCCGCTCGACTGAGTCCGCGCTTGTGCATGTCCAGGCTATTGGCAGGCTGGTTGTGGACATTGGCAGTAGGAGAAGGCTGCGATCGCTTGAGCACCGTAAGCTGTCGCGACTCGGCCTCGCCAATTGACTGATGCTCCAGACCCATGTGGTGTGCAAGAATATGAATTGATCTGCGATGTTCGGGAGCAATGCCAGGAGGGAAGACGAGAATCTCCCGGGAATCATCCCGTCGGAACATAACCAGCTCTGTGTAAAACTCTAAAGTTTGAGGGTCGTTTAAGTCAACATCGCCCGATGGGTTGGCGTAAGAACTGCCGAGAGAGCCAGACGACATGCCAAGATGGGATGTTGACCTAGTCTGTGTTTGTGAAAGCCCTCCAAGAGACTGCATCGAGCTCTGCTGGTGTAGCATGGGAGCTCGATGCTGTTCTTCAAGTTGACCACGACGCTCTCGCTTCTCACGCTCAATACGCTCCCGCTCCGCCTCAGGCAACATCTTCTTGTACTCGACACGCAATTTGCGACCATGCACATCCATGCCATTCATTGCCTCAATGACCATTCGAGTATCTTCTGCGGACTGAAAGTTGGCAAACGCCAAGCCACGGAAAACGCCGTTGTCGAAGTGGTAGTTGAAGGCGTATGGCTGTGGGAGATGCATCTCCAACATGATGGACGCTAGCGTCTCTTTCCTAACCGCAAACGGAATGTTCTTAATGACGATGGCGGTGGGAATCAACTGGTCGGTATCGGAAGAAGCAGATCGCATATCGGTCGGGGAGCCGTGGGAACCAGGGGGTTCCACTCGAAGACCACCGTTGGGCATATTGTTCCCCATTCCACCAGAAAATGGTTGCAGACCGCCATGAATGCCAAGACCGCTGTGGTCAGTCCAGTTCTTTGCTTGTCAGTGAGATCCAGTGAATCTAGAGAAAATCACATACCTGGGGGAGTGCAGCGCGACGGTTCACACTCCGCCTTTGTCCGGGGCCATTGACAGCACCATTGACAGTGGCGACACCGCCCGTGTTGTAGTTCCAAGCCTGGCCATTGTCTAACATGTACCCAGGCATACCTCCAGCCATGTTCTCCATGCCCCGCGGGTTGTAGCCTCCTCCGAGTCTGTCGGCGGGATACAAGGCTGACGAGCCTAGCGGATTCTCAAAGGGGCGTTGCGACTGGCGGGGGAGCGACATTCCGGCCCCAAATCCACCGGTTCCGGCGTTTGCAAAGTTGGGCCTCGAAGAGTTGGGAGAACGGCTGGCCGAGGTGCCGTAATCCATGTATCCCAGATCGTGTGGTTGTTGCGTCATCGTCCCGACCGAATCCAGTGTGACAATCGACTGCTGATGTTCAGCCAGCAGCGTGCAAATGAGGGCAAGTGAGAAATAAGGGTCGAAGGGGGAAAGGATGCGCGCCAACTAGATAGGCAGCATCAATCGTTTGTTGCAGGTTACAGTCGTAGCTAAAATAAGCGGAAGATACGGCCACGAACGAGGCAGTGTTGCCTGATATAGATGGACCCTTAGCAAGCAGCTGAGGCAAGTCGTCAAGGCTTCGAACGTCGCCTTATCGTCGACGAACAGACGGATGTGGATGGGGCCACAAGAGAGCTTTAGGTCACAGGACCAAGGCAATCGACTTCTGTCGAGCAGGCGAGTGGCGACAGCGACGGAGTAGACGACCAACACAGCGAAGGTGGCCGATAGGTGCAGGCGTGGCGGAGCAGACGTCAGAGCGTCAGGTCAGGTCGCAGTCGGTCGCTGTTGGAGCGAATCCGGAACAAACCACTACGGAACAATGTTTTTTTATAAGGGGGTTCGCCTCAGGGTCGTGGAGAGGAAGGCGGCGGCGTCGTAACAGGAGGATGTCCACGGGGTGGAGGGATGGTGACGAAGAGGGATGTTTAAAGAAGAAGAAAAGAGAATAGAAAAGGAGAAGCCAAGCAGGAAGCCGCGATGGTAAGATGACAACACGGGGTAAGGCAAACCAAACCAAATGGGCACGGAGGCGGGAAAGGGAAGAAGGGGAAGAGAGAGGTAAGAAGACGGGGGAGATGAGGTCGAGGCGGGTGGTGTGTGGTTATGGTTGGGGAGGTGACAGACTGCAGTGGGAGGGAAGAGTGGTTCCCGTGTGTGGGAAATGATCTGGGACGAGAGCGATGAGACGGGGTGGTGAGTGGAGGTTTTTTTTTCTCTTGGGACGGGGGTACTGTGTGAAACGATCCCGCATGGCACTGTGATCCCTTCCCTCCACTGAAGGGCGCCCCCGGGTGCTGGGTCTCCTCCCCCTTGGACTCCCATGCCTCCCCTACGCCTGCAAAATGGACAAGCTATTGGGAGCCCTGGCTTGGCTGATCTGGCTGGGTTGGCCGGTGGGGCATTTGTCCACTGTGGAGATTTGCCCGCCTGGTCCATGTTCAGCCAGCGGTTTGCAGAAGGCGAGAGTGTTCATTTGCATTTTCGCACTTTTTTTTTCATTCCACGCACGGCATGGCCTGTATCCAGAGGGGGCATTCATTGACTGAGGCTTGGAAAAGGGAAAATGGAGGAGTCACCAGGCGATGACGATTAATTAAACGTCATGAACACTGCTTTATTATCCTTGATTCTCCTAATTGCCTTGCCCAGTTCATCTGCGTTTCGTCACCACAAAAAAAAAAAAGTGTCCCGCGTGATCCATATCACCATCCCTCCACCACTCCCCTTTTTTTCAACCTCCCGACTTCTCCAAATCTGCATGCAGCTCCAATTCACCGGTACACAGGACTCGAGGTTAAACGCAACCTCCTAGGTAGGTAGGCTTGACGGTGGCAGATGGCCCCACAGTGCGAGCCCTTGTCCCGACAGCACTCTGCTGTGGGCCGGGCGGAGTGGGATGAGATGGGCGGTGGGTTTTTGGCAAAGAAAAATAAAAATAAGGGAAAAAATACAGTACACATAATAATAGACCTGTATGTGTATGTCTTTGAAGCAGCGTGCGGCGTAGGCACAATCACAGCACAGATGTGTTCCTTGTTATATTTACAGTGTCTGGCTGGTCTGTCCGTGTCTCGTCCATGTCCTTGTCTGTGTGCTATGTTGTGCTTCTTGTTGTGCAGCTTCCTTCTGGGGCCGATTGGATTGTCTGTGTCCAATCCTGTAAGGCCTCTGTTCTGTCAACACCCACTGCATCATGCAACTGTCAGTCACTCCGCAGAACGGATGCTGCATACATACATACCTAGGTAGAAAGCACAAAGAATGAACGACGCAATCTCCAGTCTCAGTTGTGCCTTTTTTTTCTTCTTCCTTCTTTGTCTATTTTGTCCCTTTCTTTTCTTCTTCCTCTTCTTTTCTCCCACGTACCTGTCACATTCGTCTTGTTGCTATGGGTACATGGGTTGACTGACTCTCTTCTCTCTCTTCCCGACTGGCAACGTTCCGCATGTCTTGCCCACGCTCTCTCGCCTCTGAAACATCATCTCGCTCTCATAGCACTCCTCACCGTCTCCTATTCAATAATCAACTCAATTAAGCGTCGACAAGCCCAGCTCAGATCCAGATCGTCAACCAGGACGTCGTATTCGAGTCCTCGTCCCATCACCCCTCCCTCAATTTACTTTTGCCTCAGACCCTCACACCTCTCTCCCTCACACCGTTCCGGCCCTGCTCCCCGGACATGCCTCAGTTACCGTACATCGCTAGCTTGCACAAGGGTCACACGTTAGCCGACCCGGCCGTGACCACTTCTGTCGTGCTGGCTGGGTCCTAGACCCAGCCAGACCAATCTGCCGACCACCCATGTTGTCGGCTGTCTTGTATTTTTCTTTGTTTTTTCTCGTTTTTTTGCTTTGTCTCGTTGAACCCTCCTTTCTTCTTCTTGACCACCTCGTCGTCGACCATAGCGTCGGCACAAGAATTAATGTCCCTCGACAAGAGAGGCGAAACCCCCTGCCAGCAACCCGGCCAGCAAACGAGTCATTAATCAACTCGATCAGTCTTTGTGCATCATACCCCCCCATGGAATATTCGTCGTAGGCAGCCACGTGTAGAAGAGGCACAGATCTAGCCGTGGCACTTCCTACATCTGTATCGGTAGGGATCCATCCCGCGTCTTCCAAGCAACTTCCTCCAGCATTCCACCACCGGTGGCAAGCAAGCAGCAGGGTCCTTTGAATGAGGTAAATAAAGGGAAGCCGTTCCGTTGACTTGTCAGAGCGGCCCGTCGCCGTCCGATTCCACCAAGCCGGCATGGCCATCACCGTGGAGACGCGACAACACGCCAAACGTCACCACCAGTTACAGAGGGAAAGAAAAAAAAAAAAGAACCTGCCCCCTATTCCTCAACGTCTCATCCAGATTTGACCCTCTTCTCACGAACCAAATATCTCGCCGCCGCGACAACCAACCAGGGTCACCCCAACCCACCCGCTTCAGGGGGTCCGGTCTACTCGTCAGAAGCCATTCCACCGGACGGACATTTTAAGAGTGGATGGAAAACACGGGAAGAGGAGGGTATCCTGGATGAGAAAAAAGTACCGTTCAACTGCCCAGTAGCCATTCGTCAACCCTGGTGATGAACTCATGGACTGTACTGTGGCCGGGCCTGTCTGTTTGCTCTGATCAGCTCTCTACCCCCCAATCTAGTGGCATCCCAGTTAAGCGGATCGCACTGTGCCATGGTCACCACCAAAGGCTCAACACCAACTCATCAGGCTCAAACTCTCTCTCTACCCGGCCAGGGCCCCTATTTCCCAATGCCAGAATCCGTACTCAGTAAATTCGAGAAGCCCACTAGCGCCCCCATTTCGCCTGATAATCCCAGGCTCAAATCTCCAGTAACCGTCCCTCCGGAGATGGCGGCTCAAAAGTCACGCGGCCGCTCCCCACACGCCAAATCAACCCCTGAGCTACTCCGTACAAACCGCCAAGGCATCTCCATTCCCAAGCACCGCCCAGGTCGGCTCCGCGGGCAGCTGCCAGCCAAGCCGTGAGGCGGATGTCAGATGGCGACGTACATATGTACATAGGTGCACACAGCGCACCGTCTGTTCCTGCAGCTGCGTCGACATAGTGATTGACAGGCTGCCTCCCGCTGTGGCAATTCGCAGCCGCACGTGTTGTTTGGTCGGCACAGGTCATGCGCATCTCATCACCCAGTCGGATTCTGTCTCTTCGGTCCTGCAGCTCAGGAACCGCCAACACGGTCTCGGTTCTCAGCTGCGTGCGATCACATTTTGCCACCCAGATGTCCCCCAAGATTGCCTCTCACCCCAAACCCAGGCTCCGCCTTAAAACCTGCGGGTGACGGGGCCGGCCAGGTGTCTCCCATGGCTCTGCTGCATATGCACGTCGGCCTGCTGCCCCTCGTGTCAAGATTGGTGTGCTTTGCCGTCATGTTGGTGAGTGACAGCGGCACAGTTACAGCCTGATGAATGCAACCCGGATCGCCACCGGCTCACTGACTTTGTTATTTTATTTTATTTTTAACTCGATGCACTGTGCCCGAGGCGTCCACTACATGAAGCCTTTGTTGGCTCCACCGGCCGTTTCTGCGGCCGTCCCATGGTCCCGGAACCAACTGCCAGTGCCGTGTATGATGAGTCATGTGTATTTTCTACCGCCAAGTCTCAGTATCTAACAACCCATGTCACGAACCAACAAGCCTACCCCAAAACTCCCTTGACATTCGCATCAATATCTTCCTGCACCAACCCAAACTGAGCCAGGTTAAGTTTGTGGCTATAATCCCCTCCATAGCCGGTTTAAAAGTAAGACGAGTAACTTTTATGCATCATGGCCATAACATTTCCCTGCTTAGCCTCCTCACCAATCTCTTTGGCAACTTCGGTGATATCCACATCCTCGATAGTCCACTCTGCGTCTGTAGTGCCAGTTACCCTCTGCACACTATCCAGCATTTCCCTCTGCGTAACGTAAAACGAGCTGACGTATAACGGCTTGTTCTTGTAAGCGGCCAGTTCTTCCTCGGAGAGACTGAGCAACTCAGCCACGGCCTCGCCAACCCGCTTGAGAGTCGAAGTGTTGATTTTGGTGTTACCACCGGTGTACAGGGTTGCCTTGAAGTTCGCGATGTCAATGCCTCAGAATCCTTGTGGCAGGGACCAGTCAAACCATGGTTTATTGACGACGGCGACCCAGCTGCTCCTGACTTGCTCGATAAGCTCCCTAAGCTCTGCTTTACCCCACACAACAGGATGGTCATTGACCATTTGGGTGGCTTCGATGTCGCAGCCAAACTCTGTAGGCAAGATATACTTGACACCCGCCTTGCCATCAGCCCGGATAATTCCATCTTGGACAGCCTGGCTGGCTTGCCCCAGTTGCAGTATCAAAGCGTCCTGGCCTTCAAGGGCAGAGATGAGAAAGGGCTCGTCGTTTTATGAGCCCCTCTTAACAATGCTGGCGTCGGGAAAGGAGGCAGCTGAATCTGTGCGAGAAATCGAAGTTACGGTATGCATGTTTTTCTTCAACAGTGCTGAGAGAATGGGAGACCCAACAGTTCCGGTTCCACCAAGGAAGGCAATCTTGCGACCTTGAGAAGACATGATGACAATTGAGACGATGCAATTGCAGAGTGTGATTGTATTCTAATTGACGGTATACTGTGCATTATTTAAATTCTTTCAGACACTCTCCCCAGCCCATATGGTTTTCTAGATTTCGAATCCGAAGTCCGAAAATTACCAAATCATCAACGGCAAGACGCCGCTAAGGCGTGGTTCGACACTGAAACTATGCAAGATTCGTCCGCCCGGAGACCGAGCAAATGGACAGATGGATCATAAGCGCAACTGGATCGTGGCCGATATCCGAGATATATGACAAAACAAAAGAAGGCATTAGGCGGGGAGTTGTATTTTGAATCTATTCGGCCAAAATTCCATCCCTTTGGTATTGGGTGGGCAATGTACACAGGCACTGTACATAGTGCTGTGGGAGTGAGTGCGATTGTGGAACCACGAGTCAGGCTGGTGACTTGAGCGCAATGCACTTGCGACAGTTACGCGTACTCGCCCAGTGGTCGAATCATGACGAAATCTTTAGTTTTCCCCCTTTAAATTGTGTGAAACATCATGAATCCAGCACGCCTGCATGGTAGACTTACATGGTAGACTTACTTGGTTGAGTAACTCGAGACTTGTAAAGTTGTGCTTGTCCAACGATAAGCAAGCCAGCCACCCACCTGGCAAATGCTCGGCTAACGTCAGCGCAGCCACCACCGCCACAGCGGGACACAATCATCTCCAGCCTTGGCCCTGGTTTCAAGTGTCGCCGACATCTACACCTCGGCCAGCATCGAGATGACACTGGCACACCTGCCACAAGACCATGGGCTGCCGCAGAAGTCTGAGAAAGCACTCGTGTAGCTTCTGTCCACTGTCCAAGTGCAGGCTTTCTGGTAGCAAGCGCACCAGACATGAAGCCAACCGTTGAGCAGCCTGACTGAGAGCCTGCAGTGTCAGAGGCACCACCAGGTAGGTCAAGACTAGCCGACAGCTACGAGGCGGGCAGGCCTGAAAGAGAGCTCTTTCGGATCGGAAACGGCCGCTTTTCCTGCATTTTGCGCTCCTGACAGCAGCAGGCTCGTCCAGACAAAGTTGCCGTGGTCTACTCATCGCATCCAGCAGACATCCTCATCGGCCTTGGTCAAGACAGCCAAAAGTGCGTCTCGGGTTTACCTCGGCCGCCGGAGCTAGAGCCAGCCCCTCCAGCTCCCAGGTAGCTGCTGCTCGCTGGTAGCTGCCTCAGACTCACAGAACAACAAGATGACTGCAGCCTTCCACTAAATTTCTGCCACCAAAGTCGAACCGAACACAGACACAGCCCACGTCCCGTGTCAAAACATCCCACGTCCCACTCGCACCGCACATCCACGCCGTCCCAGCAGCATCAAAATATCGCCATCGAACCGCCGATTGCAACGCCATCGAACCGCGTTCGAACCTGCATTTTTTCATCGCTGCATCAGCGTCCCATCATAGTCCCACAATTTTTTTTTTTAGCCCTCGCGACCCCATCAACAATGGCTGGCGGAAAGGGAAAGTCTTCGGGTGGAAAGAGCTCCGGCGGCAAGACCAGCGTCGAGGGCCCCAAGAAGCAGCAGAGCCATTCTGCGCGGGCCGGTCTACAGGTGAGTTGATTGTGACAATTTGCACAGCTTGCCTGAGCTGCGCGCATCCCATGACCGGCATCCCATGACCGGCATCCCTCGCATACCGACCGACTCGATGCCCGACGCGTCAATCACCTCAGCCCAGCAAAAAATTCTGTTCCGACGCCAGCGCGCCGATTGCTCCGGTACTACAGTCGTCTTTCACCTCTCGCGACTCGATTTCGACCATGTCCCGATGTCTGGCAAAGCAGTGGGGGTCGGGCGGATGCGCGCAGTCGAGCAGCAACCCGGTAGTGGAAGGTGGTGCAGCGTACTAATTTTGTTGTCTTCAGTTCCCCTGCGGTCGTGTCAAGCGTTTTCTCAAGCAGACCACCCAGAACAAGATGCGCGTGGGCGCCAAGGCCGCCGTTTATGTCACCGCAGTGCTCGAGTATCTGACCGCCGAAGTCCTTGAGCTGGCAGGCGTAAGTTTTTCTCCCGCCCGCCAAATGTCCCGCATGCTAACTAACCATCGCAGAACGCCGCCAAAGACCTCAAGGTCAAGCGAATCACCCCCCGTCATCTCCAGCTTGCCATTCGTGGTGACGAAGAGCTCGATACTCTCATCCGAGCAACGATTGCATACGGCGGTGTGTTGCCGCACATCAACCGTGCCCTGCTGCTCAAGGTTGAGCAGAAGAAGAAGGCCAAGGCGCTCGAGGGTTAACGGACTAGTCGAATTTGTCTTTGAGTTTCTGTTGTGGGCTGCTGGTTTGGGTCGGTAATGCAGGAATGCTTTTGTTTCGTTATGAGGAGGCGTCAATACGCTGAGCGGACGTCCAAGACGCTTGGATAGCCGGATTCGAGGTTTGGAACTCGGCCGGGTAACTGGCGCCACGGTCGAAGCTTGGCCGGGAAGCTTTTGGGGCATGAGGAGTCAGGTCGACTCTGTCGCATAGAGGTCTCGTGTGCGCTGAGGGCATGTACAACAAACGTTTGTTTGGGTCTGAGAGAGCCGTGGGACGTTGCTGATGGACTGGTTAGGTAGGCATGCGGAATACGAGTTGCTACCGGTCGACACGGTTTGGTCACATAGGATACGGTCTTGTCAAGTGTTGGTTTGAATTACAGAAAAATCTTCTACTCTTTCGCTACATCGGAAGCCATCCCAAAGCTGACTTTTGCACGGTTGATTTTTTTTTTTTTTGTCTAGCAAATGAGGAGGGGTCAGTCAAGGTCCATGGGATTGCCACGAGTCGTTTCACTGTGGGTTAAACATGATTGAAACCGCATTTGGCCGCATTAATATGAAGGTCACAGTCTTTTACGCAGTCATGTTTTACACCCGGAATGTGCTTTGCCTGGTTCCCCTTCATCCAGCTTCTTGCGTAAACGCGGTATTACATTGCAACAGACTTGTGAGAGGACGTGCCTTTTGCAGAGAAGCATCGACCAACCCAGAGCAATCGAAAGAGATCGATATGTGACGTTGAGATCGTAAACAGTGTCTCGCAATCACATGTCCGGGGTCAGAGCTTGAGAATCGGTTCTAATAACTAAGGAAACGTCTTGACAAGTATTGTTAACTTTGATGCACCTCCGGCTCCATTTCAATACTCTAGTTGCAAGCAGAAAACGTTGGTGATGTTTACAGAGTGTAGTGAACAGTCTCAGTCAACGAGTCTATTCTGTCAGTGAAGTTTGTTCCAGGCTCAACGTCTGACTCACATGAGAACTTTCCGGCTTTGAATGAATACAGGCCTTTCCCTTTTCTGCTACCTTGGAAGTCTGGTTGCAATACAGCACATTTTGCGAGCGCAGTTCAGGTCACATGAACATGTTGATGAATATTCAAGCCATTTCTAAACAATACCTCATGGCTTACCAACTGACAGAGTTTGGGCATGATATAAAAGGACGGCTTAGGGTAATAGCAGTCCTCTAAACGCCTTTCTCAAGGGAAATAACCACGTTGGATGCTTCGGACAGGAGGGGCGGTGTAGCAAGTGGATATCGAAACACCAAAAGAGGCAAACATGGACATGGGCTACGAGCAAGGATAATCCAAGGGCTCATTGCCATCTATGATAACTGGCACAGGTTTCCAGGGGAAGTCTTCATCTGAATCAACACCTATGATATGAGACACACCCGCCCATGAATTTGGTACTACTAAACGATACCCGGTCGACAACATTCTGGCTCAAAATTGGCACTGGAAACGTTTATACAGCATTCCATGACTAAATCAACCCCTTTAACAAGATGGCATAATGCATCTCCTAGGCCATAGCACGTTGAGCTTCACACAGAGTGGCATTCAACTCTTGACAGTAGATACTAATAGCAGAAACTCAAAGACAGGACAACCCTAGCCGTGAATCCAATGGCTAGACCTGGCCGCCAATAGCAACATGGCTCCCATCCCCTTCTGGCCATGGAAGAACCCTATATATAACTCGGAGAAGGGCGTAAAATGAGACCCTGAAGACTAAGACGAGTTTAAAGTTGAATTATATTGGGGATGTGGTATCAGTCTCAAGATTATGTAGACTACACTCGAAACAAGAACTCGCTTTGTACTTAGAGTCGCCATCTGAAGGATGGGTGCTTCCAATCCAAGTCTTGCGCCTCCTGCGGGCTCATGCCTGCCAACTCCTCCTCTGCGTTGCGTCCGTCTCGCTTCGTGTTGTCCGCAATTATCCAGTAGTAGCCCGCCGTGCTGATGAGGAAGATCAAGCTGGCGGCAGCCAGGTTTAGGCCGTTGCCAATGGGGTAGTGGGGGCCATCCTTGGTAGGGTAGGACCAGGTGGCGATCAGTCCGCCCATGTTGCCAAACATGACCTGGAAATTGTTAGCGTGGTACTCTTGAAACCAGCCATGGGAAGCTTACATTGAGGCCGATGGCGCTGGTCCGGGCCGTGTCACTGACGACGTTGGCGCTGATGTGGGCATTGGTTAATGTTCCCAGCACCATGCAAGTACTAGCAACGAGGAACGTGGCCGCATATCGAGCTGTGGCCACTTTGGTTCCAAGGAACATGGCATAGCCGAGCATGGGAAGGGGCGATGTCATGATGAAGAGAATCTGGCGACGGTCGAGGTACCAACTATAGGCAGGGAACGCGACCGCAAAGAAGGCACCGACGATATAGGGGGGAACACTGTGCAGCTGCTTTTGAACGATGGAGTAATCAGGGTAGATTGTGCCAACAATGGTGGGCAGGAAGAATGCCAGGCCTTGCACAGTAATGTTGTTGAGGAGAAAGATGACTGAAATCTGAAGGACGAGGGGGTTTGAAAGACCACGCATGAGCTTGGTCTTGTCGATGCCATCGATGATCTCGGTCTGACCAACACGCTCAGACTTGACGCGGGCAATGCAAAGATCCTTCTCCTCCTGGGTCAACCACCAAGCAGTCTCGGGGCGGTCAGTAAGAGAGAAGAAAGAGATCAAGCTCAGGATAACAGTGATGATACCCTCAATGGCGAAGATCATTCGCCATTCACGAAGGGTGCCAAAGTTGTCCAACTTGAGAATAGCGCTGGCCAGCAAACCACCAAAGGCACCAGCCAGCGGAGCCATGACCATGTATAAGGACAGGCGAAACGTCAACTCGGCGCGCTTGTACCATCGTGAAAGGTAATAGGCAATACCGGGAAGCATGCCAGCCTCGAAAACTCCCAGCAAGAAACGGACACCGCAAATGGCAGCCTGGGTGCGGACAAAGGCGGTAGCGATACTAATGCCCCCGAAAAGGAGCGACGTGATGGGGATGAACCAACCAGGCCCCATCCATTTGCAGGCAATTGTGGCCGGAATTTCAAATATAATGTATGAAATGTAAAAGACGGAAAGGATCTTGTTGTAGTCGTAGCCCTGGAGCTTGAGATCTCTTTCTAGACCGGCAATACGCGCGTTGCCTACGTAGTGTTAATTTGGACCTGTGACTTAGACTAGATGGTACAGGAGGGAAATAGCTTACCAATGTTGGCACGGTCGATGAAGCAAAAGAGGTAGAGGAGGGCAACGGTTGGGACTGTCATAAGATCGAGTTTCCATCTCAGCCTTCGCTCGGCGGCAGGGTCAAATTGGACAGTGGCATTGCCATACCTGAATGAGTATTAATAATAAAAAAGTGAGTAAAATGTCTTCAATGTGGTTTTTTTTCTTCGGAGCTTAGTATGGAAAAACTAACATGTCGGTAGCCAAATGGCCAGGACCAGCGGCATCACTAATGGTGCCCTGGGCCGTGTCCTCGAGCCGCTCAGAGCCGTTATCACCCTTTTCTTTGTCGGAGAGGGCCATGGTTACTGGTGAATAAAAAGCTGTGCGATGCTTGAACTGAGCTACATAAATTTTTTCATCTCGGGGGTGCGTTCGATTCAAATAAGACGTGGGCTAGTCAAGTAATAAAACCAGGTCACGGACGTGGACTGTCACCCCGGTCCCTGGTCCCTGGTCTTGACCCCGTTGTCTTGGCCGCGATCTACACCGTTGTACGTATTCCCCTCACAAAGCCACTACGAATAGTCGAGGTACGTAGCACTAAACAGGCCAAAATGTCAGGGCCTGATGGGGGCTTGCAGGGCTTGCAGGGCTTGCAGGGCTTGCATGGGGGGTTCATTTTCCCTCGGCCAAATGAGGAGCCCCTTTCCCCGCAGGCTCGGCCATGGCAATGGAAGGTTCGGTAGGTGTAGTCCGAATATGCTTGTCGACGCTTTTGACTCAGCATTAGTCTTTGCCTCTGAGGTGCGGGAGCCTAACCCCCCCGGGGCCGTCAGCCAAGGTGGAAGGGGGAGGGGGACGCCTCCCGAAGCAGGCGGGCCCTCCACCGCACCGAGGGAACTATTGGAGAGGGGAGGGGCTCTGCGGTGACGCGCGGGTGTGCTTGGATGAGACAATAGCCTGGTGGGTTGCCGAGAGGGTTGTGTTTGAGCGGAGCATTTGCAGGCCAGTTGCAGGCGTTGAGATGCAACGGGCCACTGCGAGACGGCACGTCAGATGTGACTAGACCGAAAGGGACCAAAAAAGAGAGAAGCAGAGTGGCGAAATCGGCATGGTCCTGGTCGCAGACAAGGTGACAAGGTGGTGGTGGGACAAAAGAGGCTGCTGCTGTTGCCCATGGTTGATTTCGATTATGACATGGAGAACACAGCGAAGTTAAAGCCACACCCTACCACCACGTGTGATTAAGCTCGCGGTGCAGGCAGGTCAAGCCACACCCGGTCGCCTATCAAAGTGTGGCTTTTCTGGGTAGAATCGGCGCCACAGCTCTCGAGCTTCAATACCCACGCATCATGCCGTCTTCATGCGTCCGGATCTCACTCAAAATCAAATCTACAAATCTCGGCAAGGCTTCCCCAGAATCTGTCCAAATCATCAGCTCACTAGTAGTTAGCCCCTGTACCCCAGATTTCTGTGGGATCTGGGGTAGCCAACTGTGTTTTCTTTCCCTAGCCCCGGACAATGGCCAATCACGCCCACTGCAATGGGTGGTGTGCTCGCCCGTGGTCTGTGCCAGGCTCCATCGGCAATTGGGGTCGGCAAGTTGGCAGCCCGCAACGCCAGCGCCAAAAGGCTACCTCGAGGTCCTACTAGACGCGCCCTCGTCCGTCAATCAGTCAAGTCACTTCACTCACAAACGCGTGGGTCGCCACATGCCCAAGTCATGATTTAGCTTTACAAGCCACAGGCTACTCCAAAACCGACTACTGTTCCCGCCATAGTTTTGGGGGATGCTGTCTCTGCCTTCGGTCTCCCTGCTTCCGCTGCCGCTCCTCCACGACCCGAGGCAAACTCGACTCCCAGCTTTTCGGATGCAAACTTCGGCTCCTCACCAAACCCCAGGAACCACCGCCCACTTCTTGCCCACCTTGTCCTCTCCAAATCGCTCCACATACCACCGCTTTCCCCTCACAGCCCGCGGGAACATGCTGAACACCTCGTTGATTAAAAACGTCCGCGCCGGCGCACATCCCCAGCCCGCCGCCATCCAGAATCCTGCCCACTCCACCCACTCGCTCAGGTAGTGCGGGAACAGCATATAGCGGAACAGGCCCGCCTGTGGGATCTGATAGTGCTTATCCACGCCCTGGGACCTTCCGGTCTCTCGTCGGATCCGGTCCTGGCGCGTTTGCTCCCGCCGCCGGATTTCCCGGAGCTCCTCGTCGTGGAAAAAGTTGGACGAGAGTCCCAGGTAGAAGATCAGGATTCCCGCAGAGAACTGCACAAGCGACGCCTGCGACGCCCACGCCTCCTCGGTGACGGGTCCGTAGGCCGCCAGCCACGACCCGATGCATGTGGCATTGCAGAGCTGAAACCCAACAGCCAGCGCCCACACCAGGATGTGCAACGGAGACATGGAAGGCTGGAGATAGGGAAACAGGACAGCCCGGTATGAGTAATGTATCACCTGCTTTTGGTCAGCTCGGCACGCCTCTCGTTCGATGTCGGTCGACTCACAAACAGCCCAGCCAGCACCTTGTTCTGCCACGGGAGGTCCTCGATGCCGTGTTGGGCAGGCAGCGTCTTCATGAGGTAGAGTATCGTGATGAACCCGGGGCACTCCATGGTTAACCAGCCAATGCGCCCAGGGAGGTTGAGCCGGCTGTTGACTGACGTCTTCCCCATGCCGTACCACCCAATAATCCACTGGGCCGACCCAATCTGTCACATTTCAGCGTTGTCAATTGAACCCGACACCGTAGAGCCCTACAATTGGGTACCCGAACTTGAACGCAGTAAGGATAAGTTCATAATTTTCCCGCGTAGGGGGCATCCAGCCCTCGATTATAGCCATGATGGCAGTTGTTGTGACCACAAAACGCTGTCTACTTCACCCATTGATGTCAACGGGCTCCGTGTCCCGTGTCCCGTGTCCCGAAATTTTGACGCCATACACCGCCCGCTTTGTCTATTTGGCTCTAATCTGTGAAACTGGAATGTGTAGACGAGGTCTAAAAAGCCAAGCTAATGACGGATATAATGGATGCCATGGCAGTAATAAAAAAAATTCTTTGCAATGATGTATTCACAATTTCATGATGTGTAGCTATTCGTGGGTAAATGCAATGGTGGTGTGCTGACACACAGACCCGGGTCGATTCGCTAACGCAATGTATGCATGCCAAATATGATTCACTCGTAAGCACGAGGTGTCCTCGGAAAGCAACACCTGAGAAAGATGCGTCGCCTTGTTTCATTTCAGAATATGCAGTTCTGAAGAAGAAGAAAGAAAGAAAGAAAGAAAGAGAGATTGGATCAATATTTTCATCATCGTACTATAGAATCCAAGGTATTATCCCATAATATTTCATTTTGCGGTAATGCCGGGTTTTTAGTATGCCGTTTTATCTTCCTTGCAGATCTCACTCCATAC
Organism: Calonectria henricotiae; assembly: GCA_020623695.1. NCBI lineage: Eukaryota > Fungi > Ascomycota > Sordariomycetes > Hypocreales > Nectriaceae > Calonectria > Calonectria henricotiae. Next base: position 19,154 of record JAHVYB010000285.1, read on the forward strand.
CCTGGGAAAGCATAGTAGTTATTCCCAAGCATACGTACCTTCTTGTTGGCCATAGCGGATGCTGAAATCCGGACAATCTATTTCATCACTAGACCTTTCTACTGACTGATACGAGAGCCATCCATGCGCCCCAGACCCCTGACTTTTAGTGCGTGTGCATGTCATGTGTATTAACTCGCACTGTATTCCGCCATCATAGTGAAGCTAAAGCTATGATGGCGGAAGACTAGTTTTAAAGTGATACCATACTATGGATTCTCGAGAGAAATAAAATAATAACTGAGACTTGAAGGATGGTCGCGGTGATACGAGATTGTTGTGAATACAACCAAAGAAACAAAACCACAGCCCTTGAATATCCTTCATGTGCACCCCTGGGGATCAGTCATAACCCATATTGAAGTGCTCAAATGCTACGTATCCTACACGGCACCGGCTAAAAAGAAATGCACAAAACTCATCCTTCACCCATCATTACATAACAACGCAATCCCGCTCCTTGGATGACCCCCCATTCCCCAACACTGCTCCAGGACTTACTGGTGGTCGGCCTCCAGCCCGTCCCATTGGTCGCTGCCCCACGGGTGCATTCATGCTTTGCGTCGTCGATTGCCTAGACACAGTCGGACTATTCGCATGACTTGGGTGGCCGACCGGGGGTTGGTATGCCCTATCCTGTGCCGCTTGTTCATATGTGGGTGGGGCGTCCTCTCCTTCATTAGCAGCCCTTGTTACTCCTTGTGTCTGAGGCGGAATCAATGACCGCACTTGCTGGACAGGTCGGGGTGGTGCGGCCACCGAACTACTCCGTGCGGGCACGAGTTCAGGGGCACCTCGTCCTCCTTGGGCTCCACGTGGTGGAACAGGCGGACCTTGGGCAGGTTGATCTTGTTCAGCGGGGCCCCGCGCAGGTTGTCGACCTTGCTGTTCAATGTATTGCTCCGACAGTATACTCTCCCTGCGGCGTCGAGCTTCAGCCGCTCTATGTCTTTCGTCTTCCTCCTCCTGGAGCTGCAAGGCAAGCGCCAGATCGCGGTCTTCTTGCTCAGTGCTGGGACTCATTGGGTCTTCCTCTTTTCGTTCCTTACCTCGCTTCTGCACAGTCGTCCACTCGTCTCCGTCGTCATTGGGCACAGCACCGCTCCCAACCATTCGGAAATCTCCAGACAAGTACTCAGTGCTCCCTCCATTGATATCGGATAGAGTTTCCCAAACAATATCCTTGTGTCTCTTGAATCCGGCATCCGTCACCAAAGTTAGCAGCTGCATAGTCTGAGGGTGACAATACAGAGTGCTGAAGTGGTCATTACGAAACAATATGGCAAAGGTGCCAGGGCGAATTGCTTTTCCAATGACTTCAATTCCCCAGTGAGTGATTTGAGTGGCTGAAGTGCTTAAAAAATCCTTAATTATCAGGATGTCCTGATACAGTTGTTGCTCTGACTCGTTGAGTCCCGCCTCGGGGTTTGACAGCTTCTCTTCAAGCTCCTCTTCTCTAAATAGTAGATTCTGTGCATCCTCATATGAGGCTGCCTGTCTCTCCAAGGCTCCATACGCAGGCTCCATCTTTGGAGGCAGCCACCCATGGATTAAAGGGATCGAAAACGCTGCATACAAGCTCATCTCAGCAGTGTTCTCGAAAGTTCCGGGGATCAGATCTCCTCGTTCAGTTGGGTGGAGGTGCGTGAGCGAAGTCCGTTTGTAAGCATTAACCATCTCATCTGTTGGGATAAATCGTGGGTTGACATTCATTCCTGTGTGCAAACTCTGGAGGAATGCATACAGGTCTGAAACGTCAGGCAGAGCGTCCTCAGATGTCGTTCGCCTCGAGGACATGAGTTCGTCAAGCACGGCATCTAGCAACAAGCTCAGGCTTATCTGATCTCTAGATCGTAAAACCTGGACAAGTGCCGTGTCGGGCGTATCGGCAGGTGTTGTCAAGGTCAAGGCATTTACCAGAGCTACCAGGGGGCATGGCCCATTGGCATTCTGAACAAGGATAGGCGATGTACGAGGCTTCTCTGGAGATTTCGTGTCCAACCACTGTACTTTTTTTATTTGATATGTTTCCGCGCCGTCAACTGGTTGTCGTGAAGACGATGGTTTCCAGGCTGGGGCGTCGATATCGTTTCTCGGTGGCAGTGGCGGCTTTTGCTGTGAACCAGACTCGGCATCGAAATCAATCAAGTTCAAATCATCGGCTTTGGCCTTGCCTTTTTCTGGTGATCCCAAGTCATCCCATACGTGAGATTCCTTCGCGAGCTCACTCGACATCGTGGTCGCTGCCGCTGGCGCCTTGCTCCTCTCGAGTGGGTCCTCGTCCCAGCCAGGAGAGTCGCTTCGTGAGGGAAGAGACACCAATGCGGGCGAGGGAGTCATATGGGGGGTAGTCGTGTTTTCCCAGGAGTCTTTTGCCCCCGGAGGCCCGATTGGCTCCGAGGATGCCGTATGCTTATTGTCCCAGATGTCTGTGGGCGGGGCGCTCGATTGCGATCCGTCACCAGACCACGGGTTGGTCGGCTCCAAGCTCAGCTTAGATAGAGACTCAGTTGGATCTTGATTCTTTTTCCGAAGAAACGGGTTCGTCTCGGTCTTGTCGGCAGGTTTTGGTGCCTCGTTTTCATGCCAGATCAGCTCTTCCTCCTTCTCAAGAGTATCCAACGCTCCGCCTGGTCGAAGCGCAACTGGTGCTTCAAAGGTCTCGCCTTGTCGCGCAGCATCGTTCAATCCTTCCCCACCATCTGCCCATGGGTTGTTCGCCATGGCTTTCGGCTCTGGTGCTCCGCTCAAGTCGGAATTGGGGAGGGGCCTCGGACTAGTCATGACGGCCTCCTAGGGAGCGGCGTGCTCCGATCGTCGTAAGCGGGGTTGTCGAGAGTAGAGGCGTTGGGAATGGTGGCATGAATCCGCGTCTGTCGCAGGAGTTCTGGTCGCAAATCGTCGAGATTTCACCGCTGTGTCGTCTTATAATTTGAAAAGGATGGCAAGAATTCAATTTGGTGTTCTGCCACCCAGGTCAGCAAGTTGTAAAGCTCAGGATGGAGCCCACCCGGCATGCGCGCCATTCGTACCGTTCGTATCAGTGTCGTCACTGCGGATCCATGTGGCTGTGCGGTACGAGTCGCAATCACAACGCCGGAATAGAAGTGAGAAACAAAACGCAACTCGCTGTCGGATTGGCAGCAAGGATGATTCAAGGCATCCGGGTTATGTAGGTGAAGGATCAAGCTTGCGTCGTCGGCGCAGCTGGAAGGTCCCCCGCCACCTGGTCCTGAGCCACACACCGCCACAAATGACGTGGGCTAGTCACAAGTCCCCATATGGGGATGGGATGGGGATGGGGATAGGGATAGGGTCACGAACAGCAAACAGTGGTCAAGACTTGCTTAAAAGCTTGATGCGATGCACAATAATTCGTATTACAGCTGGAGTTGATAGAAGTAAGTATGTTGTCCAGCTCGCTTCCCTCAAAATGCCACAACGCCAACTCCAGGTCGTCCGTCATCCATACAAGATGCTCTCCGCGCCAGTCTCATCGGCCAATTCCCAAGTTCTGAAGTCTGTCACATGACGGCATTGTGTATGTTTCCGCCAAGGCCATCTTCTCCTCATCCTGATAAAACCACCCTTGGGCGGCATCCCGAAGCCTCTGTCGGTACATGACCTCGTTTTCGCATTCGCTCTTGAGGTGCCTCACCAAGTTCACCTCGGCCGTTCGATCCAGCTTGTTCAGCTTGCCATCGTTGAACTGGGACACGTCGTTGGGGTTGACAAAATACTCGACGCCCAAATTCGGTGTTGTCCGTCCTTCCGTGTAGGGATGCAGAGGGTTGTCGTACACCATGCGAGGGGCTGAAGAGGTAGAAGTTTCGCCTGAGAAAATCGACGTGGCGATTGGCAGGAAGAAGAAGAGAATAATTGGCAATAGTCCCAGAAGTGTCTGCAGAGCACTGCCTTCTTGTTGCCGTCCACCTTCCTGTGTGTCTCGTGGTCGAGTCCGCGGCCTTGCTCCACCAAACTGATGTACTCGGATTCCGGGGCCTCCGCCCAGGTTGAAGACAAACTGAGGACCTGTGTCAAAAGCTACCTTGTCAGTTGCCGTTTTGCAAAATCGGGCTGGTGAATCTTACCACCGAACGGTCCTCCGCCGAACCCCTGTCCTCCAAAGAAGCGCGCAAACATCTCTTCTGGCGTCAATTCCTCCTCCCACATGCCACCACCGCGGGGCATGCCTCCCCCTGCCCGTTGTCCAAATCCATTATTAAAGGGGTATTGGGCGCGGGCAGACTCGAATCGGCTGTCGGGGTCGGTTCCAAGTCGGTCAAACTTTTCGCGCTTCTCCTTATCGCCTAAGACGCCGAATGCGCGACTGACCATTTTGAAGGCCTCATCTGCATGTTGGTGTCCATTCTTGTCCGGGTGGGTCAAGAGAGACTGCTTTCGATACGCCTTCTTGATTTCGCCATCCGTGCATGATGTTTTTACTGCCTCAAGGCCCAGGATGTCGTAAAAGGCAGTGGCCTTGCACTTTCGAATTCGAATAACAGCAGCCTCCTGATCAGGTGTGAATCCTCTGCCTTGGTTGCCCTGGTTGTGCTCGCGGGACCGAGCTGAACCGGTGTCGGCTCCGGAGGCCGTTGCGCTCGGCATCGAAAGAGTTACTGTGGTGTCAGGGTTGAGGATGCTCGCGGCTACAACTGCAAGGTGGCTTCAATGTGGCTTCTTCGGATCGGTAGTATGCGGGCGGATCGAGGGTGAGATTAATGGGGAAAGACGGTTGTATGCAGCCAAATATGTGCGGCCACGGAATTACAGCGACGCTGAATCGGCAAAGGGTGATGAGATGAAAAAGTAGCCTGGTCAGACAATCCCTAGTGTGTGTACGTTGCCATCGCGAGCGAGTCTTTGCCCACGTGATCTCCACACCACATCACACTTCCTACCCTATACTTTCCAGTGCATATTTTAAGGTAGTTCGCTATAACTGTAATTCGAACAAGGTCAAAAACTTGCAACTCGAAAAAACACTTGGGAGCTTGTTTTTGTTAGCGGTCTGTCCTAGTGGCTTTAACCCGAAATCAGTACAATCCTACCAAAAAAGAAACTGGTGATTTAGACTTGGTGATACTTGGATCCGATCACAGTGTCCTTGGTCGCAGCCCAGTCTAGACCCCGGGAAGAGGATGGGAACGGAAAGATGGGTGTTATTTTGGGGTCTTTGGTGCCAGTAATAGGGCAGACATGACTATATCGTGAAAAGGTCCACCAACACATTGGTAGAATGATATTGCAGTAAAGAATCAATCGTATAACGGACCAACATTTTTCTTGCAAGATTCTATTCTCCCATAGTTGATATAACAGCATCCAGTTGGCAGGTTTGCTATACCTTACTATATCTTCAGCTTATTTATATAAAGAGTGAGATGCTGATTGAGTTTTGTAACATTTCTCCCTGATAAGAAATGTGCTACCAAATTGAAACCGATTGAGATTGATTAACTCAACCCTCATATTTGTGCGGATCAAACCAACAAGACTTGAAGCATCAATCTCCGTCCCAGGGGTCGACCAAGCCCTTTACATGTCCTTCTCAAGTACGACTAGCCACTCATAAACGACTCAAAATATTCTCGAAAGCGACCCGTCGTCCATTTATTATCCACTAATTTTTACAATTACCATTGGATAAAGATTGGATACAAACATGACTGCTGTGATGGAGCAATCATAAAAATGGCACACATGCCCATCAAGATACTACCTCCTAACCACCCAACCGAAACGCCGACACTGTGCTCACCCGTGACTCCATCCGCATGTTGATAAATTCGAAAAAAAAAAGATCAGTTTCTATTATCCTGTCCCTCTTCCTCTTGATCCGCGCTTGCCTGGTCCAACTTCTTGTTCCCCGTTCCTGGTCGATGTGACCCCGTTTGACCCACAAGTTGATTAGAGGAGCCATAGAAACCATGCATCTCTTCATTCACGACTCCCAATGAGGGTTGTCCTAAAGATTCACTTCGATTCCTCTGTCTTGAATGACTGACCGAAGGCCGGTGTGTGCTGGCCGCGGTGCTGCCACTGGATCGTCTTCTATCGCCTCCCGGAAAAACAACCGATGAGGGCGAGTGCGGTAACTCTGGTACGTAGGGGGTTGCCTCCAGTTCCGATACTGTTGCCTGATTCCATCCCGGAACACCATCGGAGGCATCAGAAGCATTGCTACAATTTCGAACATGCGTGTATGCCCCGTGGGAGTCGTTGCTCAAACGCTGGGTCGTGGGTGCCGAAATGGCTGATTGGTGACTAAGTCTAGGCGTTCCAGAGTTGTTAAAGTAGTCGTCATTTCCTCCAGCATCGAAGCTGGTATGCCTGCTATTTCCTGCGCTGGTTGACACTGGGTGATATCCTGATACACCTCCGCTGGGTGTTTGATCATTCGAACTGAAATCTGGGCTTCCCATATTGTATGGCGACGGGTTATTCGAATCCGGGCCGGGTGCAGATGGCCTTGGGGGTAACATCAAAGGATCAACACTCAAGGCATCGACCTCAGAATCTGTCTGCTTGAATTCCTTCATCGTTGGGCGTGATTTAGAACCTTCGGATTGTTTAGGGGTGCTGACGGCAGCAACCACCTTGTTGAGGTGGCGGATGATGATGAAAGCCGACACGAGGACGACGATGAGAAAAGCGATCGAGCCGGCAATGATTCCAGCCAGAGCCCCGGTACTGAGTCCGCCACCGCCGCCGTTGTCATCGGCGGATGAGGATGGCGATACTTGACTGATAGCGCTTGGGAAATACTTTAGGACTTGCTGGGCACCATCATCTCCCGCTTCCACAGTCGGGAAGGATGTAGGCTCATCGGGTGTCGATACAGTCACTTGCGTTGTCTTGTAAGTCGTTTGGCTACCGTCTTCCGTAGTCGTGATCACCATGGTTTCCGTCTTTGTTACTGGTTTGGTAGAGTAACATTGGTTCACAGCACAGGCCATGCCGTTAGGGCAACAGCCGTAACTGAGAGATGGGGGACATAGATACTGGCTGGCAGGACACCCAAATGTGTACGCTGAACCGGACGCCGGCACGCAGTTATTTGCTGTCTCGCACAAGTAGCCATCGGGGCAACATCCACCTGCGTTTGTGAGCTGGGTTTTGTGACAGATGGACGGGGGGTATACCTCCATAGACAGCGTCGCATACGTACCAGCCGACCTTGGAACCACATGTCGAAGGTCCTCTGGTGGTTGCGAAGCAGCTTTTGTTCGCGCAATTATAATTGTTAGGGCAGCAACCTCCTCCAAGGCTGGGCGGGCACTGTTTCGAACTCGTCCCGCACACGTCTGCCCTTCGTTCCAGCGCTGGCGCCTGGGTAATCTGCGCCTTCTTTTCAACCCTGTGTACTCCATCATATCGTTTGTAATCGGCCGCCTCGATAGAAATTGCCCAGAGGGCTGTCATCAACGAGACGACACACAGACGGCAACCCCGACTCCTCATTATGACGGATGCGGCCGGCCGGATGATGATTGTGCGACGTAAGAACCGTAAGCAATGCCGATCGTTGCCCGCCTTGAGCGGTTCAGCTGGCGAGGCTGCCTTGTCGCTTTCGCTACTAGATTTTCAAATCGCCGTCGCGTTCGGTATGGGAGGCGACGCCTTTCTCCCAGTATTGTCGTCGCTTTTTAAGGGGGTGGAATCACGCAAGACAAAGTAGTAAATTGGAGAGGATTCAACTGTCAGCAACGGAGGACTTTGGAGCGATTAAGCCCATGGCTGGGGGGGAAACGGATGCTACGCCACGAGTGGGCAGCAACCATCAAGGATCCAGACCCCAGACCCTATCTTAAGCTCAAAGCTCTATAGGGCTGAGTAAACGGGTCGAAACCCAAAGGGGCGGGTCTCCTGGTTGGACAAAACGAGGCGACTGCGCCGCTTGGGAAAATGATCAAGTCAGATTTAATACCAACGAGGTTTGGTCGAAAGGATGCTGTCAAGGGTCGTAAGACGGCGACCGGAGACTTTTTACGTAGAACTGGCAGGCAGCTGCGCGAGAAACACGTTGCGGCTCAAGTCCAGCGGGGGGGAGGGGGGGCCAACGTAGCCGAGAATAGACCCGACTCTGATGGGAGGCTCAGACTGGCGGAGTGGCAGAGGCTCAGGCGCCCGCTGCACTGCCATTTGCTCGTCGCTGGAGCAGTTGCAGCACATTTCTAGCCGTCGAATTCAGCTGCTGGTCTCACCGAGCCACGGGCACCCACATCAGCCATTTTTGGGGACATGGATGGCACGGGCTTGGGGCCTCATTGGCTGGCGGTGGGGTCACGATACGTGGAGGGAGGGGCAGCGGCGGAGGGATGGGCCTCATTCGTTTTGGTACGATCAACAAGGCCACCAATGAGAGGCGTCCAAGGTAAGACACGAGGACAGTAGTGCAGCCCCGACGAGGTGGGAGCGCATGGTGGAATCGCTGGATGCCCGCCCTTTGGCACCGGATGTTGAGGTACAGTTTCGGATTTGACATGTTTGGTCATGTGACTGGAACTGCGACAAGGGTTTTCTTCTCTTTTTTCTTTTCAGGACGGGCACTGGAGGAAACGATTGATTTGGATCGAACGGTATGGTCGATGACGGCATGCGTCTTGGTTACCCATTAATAAAAGCCGTGAGTCCAGCGTTGGCTGCTATTGAGAGATCCCTGCCCAATGTTTCAACTCATGCTTTGGGGTCTGGTGACGATGCTGGCGATCATGCCGAGCTAGTGCATCAGTCTCTTACCGCTGTGCTGGCCCTGCTCCTTCATGCTCATACTTCAGCAAGCTGGGTGATTCATACGGTTCCACATGTCAAGACAAGTGGAGTGGGGAATTAGTGGGTTTTCTGACACCCGCCACAATAGGGAAGGGCTCAAGGCAAGCCCATCCATCACAAGTGGCGCGCCAGGAAAATCGATTGACGTATTCTAAATGCAGATATATAATCTAGTCAGTACACAATCTGGGTAATTGCTAGAATTTATGCTGTTGTATGAGAGATGAAAGACGACTTCGCAATGAAACCCCCAAATCTCTTGTCATGGCCATTCATGTATGGGATTTATTCCACCGCTCGTCAGACAACGGTATCCGTTCTCCGGATCTTTAACGCCAACATCAGGCCAGTCCGATCCCACATCCTGGCTAAGACAAGGCGCAAGCCCCAGCGAACCAAGACAGGCTAGCACGTAACTGGCAGGAGGCCTACAATGGCTTAAAGCCCTCCTCTTCTCGCCCCTCTGCCGATCTTCCTTATATCGTCAACACTTGCGCGCCGGGACTCGAACATGGCTTCACCTGAGAGCTGTTGCAATCCGTGCTACATCAATTCTGTCATCGCAAAAATGGTACAAATCCCAATGGCTAAAATGGGCAAAAGACAACGGGTGCCCATATCTGTGTCATAGGTGGTCATGTCAGGCAAATTTTAGGAAGTGAAGCTTGCTGACAAAATCATAGTCACAAATTATGCAGCCAGGAATGGAATTTCCGCCCACCACCCCCCGTCAAGCCAAGATTCGCTCGAGGGGACGGTGAGTACCACAACGGCCACCTTGCGCTGTATCATTTGGACCATGCGAAGCCCTGCGGGTTAATTGAGGGGGGGTTGGGCGGCCATGCTGTACCTTCGTGTACATGTGTATTTTGAAAGTGACAATCGTAGAAGCCCTGCCGTGATTGGCTATCCATCTTTAACTAATCTCTTGACTTGGCAATCAAAGCCGGTTGCTGGCTCGAAACGGATAGCGGCCGGTGAATGTGTGACCTAGTAGAAAGCCTACATGGATCCTTTGCAGAAGGGATTAGACTTCAGGTATTTCCCCAGGAAATCATCGTAAGATCAAACGCCAGGCATTATGAAGAGCCTTTGCCCAGCCACGATGATTTCTCGTAGCCGGCAGATCATTCTAGCTTCACACTTCACATGCTTGCTTGCCGGCATCTCTCGTACGTGACACAGGTGGGTCAGACCAGCCCCAAACGTCGTCTTCGTCCACAACTGCTGAAATGAAAGGCATGTCTACAATGTACCCCATTTCAGCAATTACCCTACACCCAAAACAGGGGTCGCCTATTGATCACGCCCCCCCCTGTTCATGCGAAGAGGTCGTGATATGACTATGTAAGCCAGAAAATACCGCCCATGGCTGCAACCGATGAACCCAAAATCGTTTTGCCATGATCTAGCCCTGAAGATCGCTCCCGGCGGGTGAAGGCGAAGGCGGGGCAGGACGGATGACTCGTGGCGCCCCAGTCAACAGACTATGGGGTTGTGTTTGCCGCGCCTGTCACAGCAAAGGGCCCTTCACCATCTGAAGCCTAAAAGGGCCGCGGTGCCTCCAGCTTACCCCGGATTCCCATCGACCCGGGCGCCAGACGACGTCCAGCGACCGGGTATTTTGGATTCATGATCTGTGTGAGCTGCAGGGACTGTGGCGGATGGGGGATGTGGAAGCTCTGCCATGTGGGAAATTCCTTCTCGATGAAGATTGATCGATGTCGGTGAGAGGATGGAGCGTTGCATTCGCCAGCACCCCAGCTTTCCTTGCTCTCTCCTGTGGTCGAGTTGACCACGATCCCTGGCTCGGCCGATCACAGTTGACACTGAACAGTACGGATACATGCGCATAAAAGGTGTAGCTGTCACTGGAAAGACGTGCTGAAGTCGGCGGGGACTCGGTCCACTCTGGCTCATTCTCTCGTATGCCCCCAGCATCATTTGCCGTAACTGGTCTCCTCCGGTCATTAGCTCCTATGGCGGCCCCTGTAGCACGGCAGCTGAGAACTCGCACTGGACGACTGACTCCCTGCAAATTCGTCCCCCCTCGTCTCTCACCTCTCGCCCCCCTCGGCCGCCCCAAGCTCCCCGGAAGTCACCCCCAGATGCCCCGTAGCGCCCCGTAGAATGCCACCCTCCACCCTCCCACTAGCCTCTATAGCGGTCACCAGCGACTGGACTTGGTTTGCAACCCCGCAACTGATTTGGACTTCTAGACTTGCAGGGAATAGTGTGTCGACCTCGCATGGCCAGGGATGGCCCGAGGTCACGATGCTGCACGAGATAGACCGAACCATGACGCCCCTAGTCAAGGCATCCGTTTCCTGATTTTCCGTCCTCTTCTTTTTCTTCCCATATTTCTTCGACATCACCCTCCATCCTGTCCCTTTATCCTCCATTCTACCCGCCTCCCACGTGGTGTCGCTGTCATCCTGGTGGCTGCTCGCGACCCTGTTAAAATCTCCCCAGGTTCAGCCCTCATAATCGCAGGTTCACCAGCTTGCTCCCCTGCGACTGTCAACGGTTACTTCCAGCTACCTTATTTCTTTGACACAACAGCGCGGCCCGCTCTCTAAAAAACCGATAACTCCCCGCTGTCATCCGATTTTCGGCCGACTTCGTGTTCCCGGTTTCCCAATCGCATGTGCCATTGAGAAGTTGGCATCTGATATCTCATCTCCTGCTTGCGGCCCGACGACAATGAATGATTTCTTGACCGAATGGATCCAGGTCTAATAAATTGACTGGTTCACCGATTACCTTGTCTCACCCCAACTCACAATTTGGACTGTACATATCCCGCCTCCAAGCAAGCTCCAGCGCAATGTTGCTGTACACTAGACTCGCGCCACCCAAGGTTCCCAAAAAGCGCTCCCGCGCAGGTACGTCTCGGCTTGCTGCGCCAAGCTTGTTCTCAGTGCTGACCGTGGGCATCGACCGGGCTGAACAGGATGCAGCTATTGGTAAGTGCATCGACTATCCGTATTCAACATTACATCAAAACTGACAAGTTCCAATAGCAAGGAAAAGGTAATAAACCTCTCACCCGGCCACGGCTACACCCCACATTCTAACGCACACCCCGCAGAAGAAGAAGTGCGACGAGATCCGCCCTCAATGCGCCCGCTGCCAAGAACGAGGTCAAGAATGCGTCTACGAGCCCGTTCGGCCTCGCCAGCGTCGCAAGCGCGAGCAAACCATCAGCCTCCCCAACGATGAGCATTCGTCCTCCTCAGGCTCCGACCGGGCTCGCCAGTCACCCGATACGACGATGCCCCCCCAGTGGAAGGCAGAGACGCCAGCAAACGATGCCCCCTTCGTTATGTTGGCCATGGCGCCCGATTTCGTAGATGGCGACGGTTCCAAATCCATGCCGAGCCCTTTAGATGGTTTCTTGACATGGAGCCCCAAAGATCTCCCCATTGTATCTCCCATCGACTCCATCGACTTCCAGTTCCCTGGCTTCGATGATGCTAGCATACTAGTACTCGACGGCGACGAAGGCGACGACGAAGGTGATGTTGAAGAGGTTGTTCGTCGGCCTTCAATGCCCATAGTCTCTCGTGACACCCGAAGCCCGTCCTTGGCCCTCATCGCCCCAGTTCCCGCCCCATCTCCCCTCTTCGAGTTTTGCTCGCCCAGCTTCTCTGAATTCTCCGAGCGCACCAATCGCCGCGCCCTTATGGACCACTTTTGCAACGTTTTGTCCCATCTAATTGTCTTTCGGGAGGAGCGCGGCAACCCATTCCAGCAGCTAGTTCTACCATTATGCCACAACAGCCCCTCAGTCATGAATGCCGTGTACGCGCTAGCCAGCGCACACCTCGAGTACCGTGGGGTTGACAACGACGAAAAGAGCGTATATTTCCACAACAAGGCCATCCAGGGGTTAGCACAATTGATCAAGCAGGGCGCGGGAGTCAACCAAAACGAGCTCCTAGCTGCCATTATGTTGCTGGTGTACTATGAAGTGGTAAGCTATTTTTGGACATTGCCTTGTGGGTGACAGAAAACAGTTAACAGTCTGTAGCTTGTCCAGAAAGGTCGGTCCAATATTGTAGACGGGCATCTCAAGGGCGCTTTGACCATCATGAGCAACAACGACACCGCCAAGGACCCGACTGGCATATTCCTTGAGCGCGTATGTTTCCCCCGTGATTTCACATGCTGCATGTGACAATCTGACTGACGAATCTGGCCCAGGCGTTCCGCTTCTACGATGTCATTGCGGCCCTCTCTTTTGGGACAGCCCCTCTTTCGAGCGCTCCCGGTGCTACCTACATGACACCCTTCCCTCCTCTGGACTCTCGGGCCGCCTCAACGCCATTTGGCAACGTCGACACCCTGCTTGGTATGGCAACGTCGCTTTGGCCCATCATTCACCGGATGTCCAACCTACTGGCCCTCAAGGATCAGCTCGACTCGGCCATCACCCATGGGGAGCTTTCAAAGGTAGCCGTCCTCCGTACCGAGTTTGAAGTTACGGCGTCAGCCATCGAGACTGCACTCAAGGACTGGCATCCGGGGCTACCTCCGGACTCTGTCCTTAACCAAAACCCGGAAGAACTAACCCCGGAGCAAGCTACAGAGAGGGCTCGACTACAGAGCATCCTCAACAACGCACTGGCGTACAGGCACTCGGCTTTTGTTTACCTGTACCGGACCATCCATGGCTATCCCCGCACTCACCCGCTGGTGCAACGCCATGCCCATGTCAGCCTGACACACTGCGTCGGAACCGTCAGCAATGCAGGCCCAATGGGGGCTCTTTTGTGGCCGCTATTTGTGGCAGCATGCGAAGCTATGAGTTTGGGTGACCGAGACCTCGCCCGACAAGCCTTTGTGGCAATTGACCGTCGCCAAGGCATGACAAATATCCAGAGGGCCTGGTGCATTGTCCAGGAGGTATGGAGGCGCGCTGATGATGCCGAAATGTTGCAGCAGCAGCAGCAACAGCACGAGGTGGAAGCAATGATGGGTCAGGACATGCAAGGAGATCTATGGAGGAGGGTAAGCGCCGATATGGGAGTCACGGTTGTTTTCGGTTGAGAAAAGGGGGGCTTGGGATTTTGACGATACCCACAACATTAGGAGTTCAGTGACTGAAACGGCAACAAAAAAAAACGGCTGGCTATTGGCGTCCAACGTGTTGGCTGAGTTGCGGGAACGGAGCCATGGGTCGGCAATCTGTAATGTATTTTACTGGTGGGCGGGCTATCACTTGCTTTTGGTTATAAGTATTCTATTATGGTATGGTAGGCACAACAAAGTCTAATTCGGGAATATTATCTCGATCGGCCCCTCAATGTGTTGAGATACGAAGAATGTACTGTAGTATGCAGCATAAGTATTACTGGCTTCAAGCCAAGCATACAAGGTAATAACAACGCCATAAATTGGCTTTGGGAAAATATAAAACTAAATGATCAATAATTATCCTGAAATGGTAATTATTGTATTTAATGCGAAGGACATTTTATTCATTCCATTGATTATCGTATAATGTATTTTCTGTTCATACAGTGGTGTGATAAAAAGTGATATCCCGCAAACCATGGTGAATTTGGCAGGCAATGATAATTTGCGAGCTTGTGCTTGTCTTGTACGGGATTGTTTTCGGTTGCGATGTAGTCAGTATTTGATAGTCATTTGTCATAATCATGTCTGGGCCAAGGCACCTGGAGAATGTGAGGCATTCTTGGGACCGGTACTTTAGGGTAAGCAAGCACAGATGAGGAGCCAACTGATGGACTGTGCATGATGATCTGCATACCTAGACGGGGGGGTTTTGCATCAGAGGCAAATGCTTGTTCAGGTGCCACGTTAAAGACTTCCACTTTTTTTGTTGAGATGGGAGGCGTTTACTCTGTCTGCGGGTAAGGGTGTTTGATCTTGAACCCTGGGAGAGAGAGGTTGGCCATATTTGGTAGGCTTGGTTCCTAGAAGAGACAAGGGACCGAGCCGACTAATCTGGGGACAACCCAAAATTGTATAAACCGGAAGGCAGCTGTGCCAAAGGCATGATACTTGGCCGGTTCATCATTGTGTCCATTGATCTTCAATCATTTCAAACAGCATTTACAAATGCGGGTGGGCTGTCTTATCCTCTGACCGCAAAAAGGTAGAATGAGAAGTGACTGATTTTCAGACCGGGAATTCGGTGACAAAAAGCATCGGTCACCTGGGACATGGCCCCCACAGGCGCCCCAAGAGCCCCGGTTTTGAAAGCCCCGGGTGCATCGGGAGGTTGCCGGATGGGAACTTGACGTTGGCATCGCAATTGGAGACGGGGCAAGGTACCTGGCAGGCCGTGCTTTTTTTTGCCCATGCCACTGGGACTAGACGCAGGCTACTGTGGGCATCCCTGTTTTGGGATCCAAATATGTTGGACAAGAAGAGGGAGGATGCTGTGTGAGATGGACTCTTTTTTTTTTCTTTCTTTTTTTTTTTTTTCCTGAGCCTCGCGTGACTTGCCATCAGCCGGGGTGGCCGGACTGACCAAGAGAAGAGGGTCTCTTGGGAGCCGATTTCTGGCATGATTGAGCGCGTGTGTTCCACATTTCTCCTTGGAGGGAGAACGCCACGATGTGTGTCGATAGTTTGGGTAAACGATAACTAAGTGAGGGGGTGGATTGCATTCATGCTGATTCGTTGCTGGCGAGTGTCACAGTATGCTCGCCACGATGGAATTGTGCCGGATGAGAAGACGAGACGAAGATAGGAGGGGGAGCTGGGAGGATACCTGGGAGGTGTGCGCCGGAGAGAGATACTGTTGGTGGGCGGGATTGCGGAGGCCATTGTCGGGAGGCAGTGTAGGCGAGCGTTGTTGGGTTGATGGTGGTAGTGCAGCGAGCAAGTGCAGCATTTTGATGGTCACTTGATCTGTGGCGCGGGGGGTTACGTGTGAGGGTTACGGGATATGAGGACCGGCCACCGAGGGTGTGGGGAGGGACGGCACGCACTTACTACCTGGGTACCTACCTACGCAAATATCTTACCTGTATGGAGTATGTACCTAGCACTGGAAAAGAAGGCGGCAGAAAAGAGGAGAAGCAGACGCTGACGAGGCGGGAGAGCGTGTAAGAGGAGGAAACGACGAGGTGGGAGGGGATGAGGGCAGGACGGCACCCGGAGGAGGGGCAGCTTGGCGAAGAGGGGACCACGATGAGGCATGAAAGAAGCCATGGTGAGCGAGATGAGGGAGCCGCGTGCATGTGCGCAAGCACACCACGTTTACACTAGAAGTACGAGAGAAGGGGGCCAGGGGAGGGGAATTAAGGCTATTACCGTGCCCAAGCCCCAAGCCCTCCCGGAGTTCCGCGACGTCTCTAACAGCCCAAGCAACATGTTTACTTGCATGGAGCGCCTCGACAGCGTGCTTTCATGTACAGTACCTAGTGAATATTGGCTTTGGTAACCTGGCCTTGTACATGAGTCTGCCTCCTTGGGCAAGGTTGGGATGGCATAATTTTTCTTCTCCAGAGTATAGAGGCTCGCCCCGTAACGCGCAGCCCGCCTTCTGCCACACTCACTCGTCCACATTGCAACCGCTAAACCTGCAAGCAGGGAAAAGGGTGAATGCGGGTAGCTTGTTTCCGTTCTCCACACCCGCAATGGTCCGTGGCCCGCCCGCCGCCACCTTCTACCTTCCTAGCTTTAGTCCGGCCTGGGTCGCCCCTGCTAATTGCCTGCCTGTCGTCCAAGCACCCAGTATTACCACCGACGCAAGTACAGTGCCTCCCTGGGCCGCTGAGGCGAGTTCGTTGACCGCGGCTTCTTTGATTCTTTCCTGTTTCGACCCGAACCTCTCAATCTCAGCCTCCTTCGCGACCAAACCTCGGTCTCTGTCTCTCCCACGTCAGTGTTTTGTCTCTTCTTGAGCCTTGTTTCCAATTTCTGCGCCTTCCTTGTTCGGATCTTTCTGTTTATCCTTCCTTTCTTTTCTTCGTTTTAGCGGGTGTCCGTTTTCTTCTGTCTCCTGACCCCTTCCAACCTCGCTTCAAAGGCCCTCTTCCCCCGTCCGAGCAATCACATCACGCTTCCTTCTTCTCTTCTTCCTGCTCCTCTTCCTGCTCCTCCTTCTTCTTCTTCTGCTGCTTACCTCCCATGGTTGAAGCTCCAATTCCGACTTCGACGATGCTCCTGGGCTCTTGTCGCGCCCTCGACTACCTTTAGTATCTGTCTCCACCATATATCGTCCTTGGTCCCCGAACCACACTCGCCCGTAGTCCATCTCCACCTCCCTTGGTCGATCTAGCCCGCAACCTTGCAAAGACACTGCTGCTGCAACACCCAACCAAGTGGCAACCCCGCCAAGACCCTACCTTGTCCGTCGTCATCCATCGGCCACGGAACTCCATCTAGTTCGTCGGCCTCGTCTCTCGCACCGTCTCATCACAGCTGCACCACCATGACCCAGCCATGACCACCCTGATCAACACCTCGGATTCGGGTCCACCGCCGCGCCCTATCCGCTTTGTTCACAATCAGGGACAGCCGCCCTCGAAACGGCGACGGATTAATGCTGCGTATGCCTCTCTCTTCGCGTGGCCCCCCTTGAGGAACCCGCTGGGCTAACCCTCGCCACAGCTGTTTGACCTGCCGGAAACGAAAGACGAGATGCGCTGGCGAACGACCCCAATGCTCGACATGCACCAAGAATGGTCACCAATGCTTAGGATACCCCGAAGAGATCAAGAAGGAAGAAAACGAGAAGAATCTCGCCGTTGGAGCGAAAACTGAAGTCGACGAAGATGCACCGGAAACCCGCGAAGATGACGAAGAGACGAAGTCTCACAAGCCCATGATCCGTGTGAAGGCTGCACCTGAAGTGTCACCACTCCCGCTACAAGAGCCAGCCTTGCCCCCCAAAACGACTGAATCGGTAGAAGATGCCCCGAGCGTAACACCGCAAATCAGTAACCACAGCCATCCCCTCGACCAGGACTTGCCGAGCTCACCAACTGCTATTCGACGTTCCGAAAGTAATCGGGTCCCCTATTTTCGATACTTTGGTCCTACAGCCATTGTTCCTGGATTCAAGCAAATGGTTGTTTCCGTTCGTGACCGTCGTCGCTCAACCGCTGGCTCTGTGTCTGGGACCTCTCCTCTGTCAACTCACAGCGGGGCTCTTTGCAGCAGCTCGGCAGCCGATAGTGAGGTCATCATCGAGGATTTGCCAGTTTACGACCCCAACGACCCAGCCCCGGTCCACCCGTTGATTCTCAACCTTGTGAATACCTTCTTTGTTCAGATGGGATCCAATTATCCGTTTCTAAAGCAGTCGAGGTTTCTCCGCATGGTCAGGGAGAAGAGGATTGAGTCCATCCTTGTCGACTCAATATGCTCGCTGGCGGCCAGGTTTTCAGACTCGCCTGCTCTTACCGGTGGGAATGAAAAGATGCCCCGGACCGAGCGTGGAGCAACCTTTGCGCAGAGAGCGAGACAAGCCACCGTCGACACATTTCCTTGTCCAACAGTAGGCGCTGTCCAGGCATGTCTACTGATGGCCTACGAAGGGTTTGGCGCGAGCCAGGACAGCGCTTTATGGATGTATCTCGGCCTGGCAATTCGTATGGCGGTGGACCTGGGTCTGCAAAAAGAGGTGGGAGTTCAATATCAGGGGGAAAAAGACCCCCTTTATCGAAGCTGGAGCAGGAATCCAGGCGACGAAGACAGTCCCGAAGAGAAGGAAGAGTCCAGCCCACCCAACCCTGCAGAACAGAAGGAGGTCGTCCAAGAGCGTATGGACACTTTCTGGGCTATCTTCATCCTCGACCGTGTCATCTCATCCGGAACAGGCCGACCGGTCACCTTTCGCGACGACGACTTCGAGCTCGCGTTTCCGGAGCCCTCAATCGACCCTGCAACACAATGGCCTGCCCTATTCCCCACATTCCTCCAAATCATACATCTGTACGGCCGCGTGTGCGATGTTTTAAATAAAATATGTGACGCCCAGGACCTGAACAAGGAAATATGGGCCAAGTTGGGCGAGATGGAGCACGAGCTCACGCGGCTGTATAAAAGTTGGGACTGGCGGCTACAGTTCAACGTCAGCAACTTTAAAGCGTACCTTGGTGTAGGGCAGGGGACTACCTTTATTCTGCTCCACTTTTGGTTTCATGCATTATTTATCATTTTACATCAGCCTACGCTTTTGACGCCATTTGCAGAGCTGCGCAGCGAACTACAATTACTGTCGGATAGCCGAGAGCTCAGTATGAGCAGCGCCAAGACCATCTGTGACATTTTGTCATTTGCTGATCTAATCGACCCCAAGAGCTTCATAGGAAATCCTTTTACTAGCCAGCCTATTTATATTGCCGCATGTGCGTTTCTTATGGAATCAAGCGCGAATGCTTCGGAATCACCATCAAGGGCGAGCTCACCACCAAACTTAAGACGACTCGATCCTACTGGCAAACACGGCAAATCGAGGCATTCACTTCTCGCCTCGGCGGCCAACCAAAACTACCAGCGATGCTATAACTCACTTCAGCAAATACAACTGTATTGGGGTGGCGTCAAATACATACTGACTGCGCTTGATCAAAAGTCCAAGGGCATATGGGATTGTGAGACGTACACGTCAGAAGAATATGAGAGCACAAAGACGCCTCGTCGAGATAGCAGGGGCTCCATGAATAACTCCTTCCCTGGATTCGAGAACCAGGCGCCCAAGGTTGCCGGACAGGCTGCGGGACCACCTATTGCATGGAGTCTGGCAGGTACAGCCAACTCGCCAAGCTCCAGCCTTACCCTGATGTATCAGAACGTGGACAATGCGGTCATGGTGAGCGGACATGCTCCGCCGCCCAGACAAACTAGCACACCTCCGGGGAATATGGTGTACGACCCGATTAGACAGAGTCTACCCGAAGTTTCGCCTTCCCTACTGGCACCGGCATTTCCGCATCCAAACCCATCCGCGGCGCGGCAATCTCCCCGGCCTCCGTTACCGCGTAGACATAGCAACATGTCTGCTGCGAGTGGCCCAAGCCGACCGACGGTGAAGTTCGACACCCTACCGGAGGATGGAGATGCTAGGGAGCTTTACCAGGCGCCTAGGTTCACGCCGACGAGTCAACAATCCAATGGGTACGAAGGATATAGTGCGTCACCGCCAAGCACCATGGCGGCTGACAGTGGAATTCCGGTCACCACGGTATCAGGCACTCCCCACAGCACAGGGACGGGAACCAGCCAGCACATGTACTACCCGCCAGGGGGTGTTCCATACATGCAGTGGGCACCATCCATGGGAAACATGGATGCTATCACGTTTGACAGCCAAGACATTGACATTGGCGCTCTGGGTCTCCAGCAGCCAGAGCTGATGGGTCCTTGGCTAGAATATATCCCCGGAGAGATATTGGGGCTCTTTGATAATCAAGATATGGGGGGGCAACAAGGCCCCTGAATAAATACAAGAATGGCCACGCAAAATTACTTATGATGTGCTTTTTCGGCGCAGACTGGGCTGAGGGATGAATACCAGGGTATATCGAACGGCGTTTTTTATGCGAGGGATATGAACAAAAAAACTTGGTCTACGATAAAGAGATATCAAAGGAGCTTGATTCGCTGGTCTACGACATGATGCCATGTATATCAAGGTGTGGTGTTTGCTAATGTAATGGGCGGCGGAGATTTATATATGGGAATGGGAGTGTGTACGAGAAATAGTACTCTAAAAATGACATTGGCGATGAATAGTAGAGCATGCTTGATAATACAAGCCAACCATCTTTTGTGTGAATATGGTGTATCCCTCCCTTTTTTTCAAATTTTTTTTTTCTGGAGCTACTTGATCATCTAAGTCGTAACATTGTGAACAGATATGTATATTTGGTATTGATACGCCGGTCATCCAAAACCCTTCATGATGCGTCGTAGCGTCCCCCCTTTTATTGCCTTTGAAATGAGGTTTTTTGGTTTGTTTTTCTTGTTTACTTGCTATTTAGGTGCGTCTCCCTCTCATACCTTGACAGCTAATCCCTTGCCAACCTCACGAGCGTGCTGGGCCATGACGGCGTCGGCAATGACGAGGGCAGCCATTCCCTCAACAATGGGTACGGCACGGGGGACGACACAGGGGTCGTGGCGGCCCTTGGCGGCCAGGACGCCCTCGCCAGAGGCGTCGTAGCGGGCTGTGGTCTGGTCCTGGCTGATGGTGGCGGGAGGCTTGAAGCCGACCTTGAAGAAGATGGGCATGCCGTTGGAGATGCCGCCCTGGATGCCGCCAGAGTGGTTCGTCTTGGTCTGCAGGCGAGAGCGGGGGATGCCAGCCTTGTCGGCGGCGGCGTCGAGGGCGGGGGTGGCGACGAAGGGGTCGTTGTGGACGCTGCCGAGCATCTCGGCGCCGTGGAAGCCGGAGCCAATCTCAAAGGCCTTGACGGCGGGGATGGAGAGCATGGCGTGGGCGAGCAGGGCCTCGAGCTTGTCGAAGGCGGGCTCGCCCAGCCCGACGGGGGCGTTGCGGATGACGCAGGTGACGGTGCCACCAGTGCTGTCGTGAGCGTCGCGCAGCTCGGCAATGTGGTCCTCCATGCGGCGGCCCATGGCGTCGTCGGGGCAGCGGACGGGGAGGAACTCGTCAACCTTGGCCTTGGTGATTTCCTGGGCCAGGTTGAGGAAGGCCGGGTCGGAGCTCATGGAGTCGGCGTCGCCAAAGAGCTTGATTTTGCCGACGGAGGTGACAAAGGCGACAATCTCGATGCCGTACGACTCCTTGAGCCATTTCTCGGCGACGGCACCGGCGGCGACTCGGGCAATGGTCTCGCGGGCGCTGCTGCGGCCTCCGCCGGACGAGGCCTTGACGCCGTACTTTTCCAGGTAGGTCCAGTCGGCGTGGGAGGGGCGCGGGTAGAGGTCGATGGTCTTGTTGCCATAGTCCTTGGGGCGCTGGTCTTCGTTGGGGACCGTCAGGAGGATGGGGGTGCCGAGCGTGACGCCATTCTCTGTGCCCGAGTGGATCGTGACCCGATCCTTCTCGTTGCGCGGGGTGGTGATGCTGGACTGGCCGGGGCGGCGGCGGTTGAGCTGGGGCTGGATGTCGGCCTCGGTGAGGGCGAGGTTGGGCGGGCAGTTGTCGATGATGCACGAGACGGACTTGCCGTGGGACTCGCCCGCGCTGCACGAGGAGAGAGATTGTGGTCAGCCTTTTTTCTCTTTCTTTTTCTTCTTTTTCTTTTGGAGAGCAATTGGCAGAGTTGGGGCGTGGAGAGAAGGAGGAGGGGAGGGGGATTGGTTACGTGGTGATGCGGAAGTAATGCCCGAACGAGGACATGGTGATGGCTGCGGGTGGCGGTGGTTGTGTTTGAGAGAGTGAGGCGGATGGTGCAGGTGCAAAGAGTTTTTCCCCTTGGGGTTTTGGTGTTGACTCTTCTGGTGTGGTGAAATCCGATCTCGCAGCTTGGCCCTTGAGAATAATTTTTTGGCAGAGACCGAAGAGCGAGGGGCGACTGCGGGGGAGGGGCAACGAACGGACAACGAGCAACGGACCACGGGCAACGGGCAACGGGCCAAAACTGTGGACCGCTCTTTCAACTCACTTTGCCAATTGGGCGAATTATCAACAAGCAGAAAACAAGGGTATAGTTATTATTTTACTTCTTCTTTTTTTTTTCTTTGATATTTAGATGTGGACATTGCTTAAATAGCAGCACAAATCTCTCTGCGCTGATGGGGGGCAAGACAAGCCTTCATCTTGCATCACACCGCCAGTGGTACTCACAGACAATGACTCGATTTAAAAAAAAAATTTATATAAAACCCTGGGTAATCCATATTCCATCCGGTGGACCCCCCCCCCTTGCAATGTTGCGACCAATAGGGGCTCACACAATCCGCTACAGGACATGCTGCAGTACGTTAACCCCCCCAGAACAAGCATGACGCTTTCCTCTGTGGCTATTCGCATCCTCTGAAGCCCCCCTGCTCTACAGCGGGGTTTCCCTCTCTCGCCTGCGGTTCGTCGCCTTGTTTACTACGAGGCTGCCCGGCAATTCCAGCGACCAATCAGCAAAATAAAAAAGCGAATTTCATCGCAACTCGCTCTATAAGTTGAGCCAACTCACTTCCCGTGACAGTGCTGTGCTGTGCTGCACCTAAAATACTGGGACTTTATTCAAGTACACGCATACGTCCCAATGGCTCTCTTTGCACGTCTTGCCAGGCCGTCGCAAGCCCGCCCCGGCCTCGCTCTCCTTTCCTCTGCCCCAAGACGATGCTTCACCGAAGCCGCCTCTCACCCCTCAAGCAAGGTCCAAGTCTATGTATCCGCCTCTCAGGACCCATTCCTCAATCTCTCTGTCGAGCACCACCTCCTGCAGACCACGCACACCGACACCACCGTCCTCATTCTTTACACAAACTCGCCCTGCATCGTCTTCGGCCGCAACCAGAACCCGTGGATGGAGGTCAACCTGCCCCGGCTGGCCCAGATTAGAGACGACTCTGCAAGCATTGGATGGACCGCAGGGCCTGTCCAGCTCATCCGGCGTCGCTCTGGGGGCGGTGCAGTGTTCCACGACGGCGGAAACGTCAACTTCAGCGTCATCTGCCCCCCCTCCCAGTTCGACCGCGACAAGCACGCCAACATGGTTGTTCGAGCCCTGGCATCTCTGGGAAGACCCAACACGCGTGTGAATGAGCGTCATGACATTGTCATGGATGTCCCAGACGACCCCATTGGCACCTTCAAAATCTCGGGCTCGGCCTACAAGTTGACTCGTCTGCGTTCGCTACACCATGGGACATGTCTGCTGCGCAGCCCCAACCTGGAAAACATCTCGGGCATGTTGCGTTCGCCCGCAGAGGCCTTCATCAAGACTCGGGGCGTCGACAGCGTTCGTAGTCCGGTGCGCAATGTCGACATGGACAATGCCGCTTTCGAGGAGGCCGTTGTGCAAGAGTTTGGTCAAATGTATGGCAGGTTTGATGTAAGTGAAAGGGTCGACGAAAGTGCTCTCGACATTCCTGGCATCCGCAAGGGCTACGATGAGCTGCGGTCCAGTGATTGGATCTACGGCCAGACGCCCAAATTTACCTTCTCAACAACGCCCTATGAAGATGACCCTCGCGAGAGGCCTGCGCTTCCATTTGATGTCAGTAGACCCCTTATTCAACTTGGCACGCTTACTTGACTAACATGACCACAACAGCATCGAATCCGCTTTGATTCTAGGCAGGGAGTCTTCAACAGTTTTGACATTGACGGGCAGTCCTTGGACATGGCTGCGCTCGAGCCAACACCCTTTTACAATATCCATGACTGGGAAACACGCCTCATCGAGGCCGGCATGACTCAAGGCGGTGCTGCCAAGGTTGGATCTTGGATGAACCAGGTTCTCGGCAACCAGTTCACCAGACCTCAGCAATAAGCTGGCTTGGCAGGCTCCCATACTCGGACACCCGCCATTACGCTGTTTCTTACACACCATTTCCATCACACCGAGAAAAAGAAAAAAAAAAGACTAATCAGACCCAGAGTTCCAGGCTGCATCATATGCACTATAGGATGCCAGGATGCCATTCGCCAAGATGACCCCCCCTTGATACACAGGTTCGTAAAGTTGGTACAACCACCGCAACATTCTAAGCTGAGCCTCAGGCACGCATGACGGCCGTAACGAGGCGTTGTAGCTCTATTAACTCGACAGAGTTGGTGGCATATTCGATTAATTATCCCGACCTCACCCGGGCAAGGAATGACGGGGCCTTGTATCCAACCACCAGGACCAAACCAAGGGGTCAAGACATCACATGGCTCGTCACCCGACCTCGTGTCTCCCATTTCCAACCTTGCACTCCCCCCCCCCCCCCCCCCCCCCCCCCCCAAAAAAAAAATTCAGGTCACGCGGCAAAGGGCCTGCAGTGGTGGGAAAAAAAGGGGGGTGAAGACAGAAAGGTGGGGGCGCAGGACCAGCGGGGGGGGGTGAAGGTGGGGTTGGGGGGGGGGGGGACGGCGTGGGTAAAAAAGGATATGGGGGGGGGGGGAAAACCACCGAGGGGAGGGAGGGGAAGGGGGGGGGGGGTGG
>JAHVYB010000286.1:0-43287 GCA_020623695.1 Calonectria henricotiae
TCCAACACCACACACATTTTATCACTCACCACGCCCCCCCCCCAGCCCCCCCCCCAAAAAATTCCAAGAGTAAACCAGAGTATTTCACACGTGCTACTGTCTAAGTAAATGCTGAATCTTGCATGACAAAACATGGTTGCTTGAATCCATTCGATGATGCAGCTACCCTAGACCCTAGACACTCGCGCGTCAAACGAAACCTGAGACTTCAAAAACACAACGTCCAAATACAAAATAGCTCGACAGACATGAGCCATTGGGTATCTAAATTTTATTATAGTACTTTTTGTATTCCACTAAACAGTAAAGTGCTCGGTGATATATTTAAATCAAGATTTTACGAATCATTGCCGCCAGTCCTCACTGCCGCAGCTTTTGCACGCTGTCACAATGAACAGGAGCACCACCAGATTTTGACACACCCAAATTTAATAATAATAATTTGAAAATTAGCGAGAACGGATTATAAACACATTATTAAGGCCGCCAATATCATATAACCCGGATCTTAACTGACGTTCCCCAGACGAAAACCAACCGGGGAATCAGGCTACAGATGGGATGACATATGGAGCCTTTCCGATCTGTCCCGTCATATTACCCTAGACAAAACACAGGAGGACCAACTCCGTCTATGTCTAGGGTTTTTGGTGCCACAGCGGCAAACTGAGGCACAGGAATCAAGCACATCCTGCTTCTTCCGGCCTACCGGGAAATAGAAGAGATAACTGCTTTGCTGTGTTAATTCCACACCTTGTTGACTCTGTTCTCGGCTCGGAAACATCCAGGGAAGAAAGAGACGAGACGAAACAAGGACATGACGCCCCTGTCCGTCAAGTCGGCCGAAAACTTCACACCCGGAACGAAATCCCCATGTCAGTGACAATCCAGACTGGTCCAAAAAAGATTGTTGGCGGTTACGAGTATCATGAACGAGATCTTTTCTCCTCCGTGCTCAATCACCGAGCGCTCAAATGTGCGGGCCGATGTACACCCCATCCCCATCAGGCCTGAACGAGAATCAGTCCATTTACACCCAGTCATAAAAAAAACCTTTGCTGGGGAGGGGAGGATGGAGCAAACAACAAGAGAAAATCTCAACCAGGGCACTCCAATACGGACGATTGGGCTCTTGGACCCGTTTGCTGAAAAAGTCCCGGAACGAAGGCCCTTGCAGAGTAAGGCGTTAATATCGCACACAAACTCTAGATCCTCTAGCTGAGGCGTACTGCTCCATCTCTCAGCTTGCGCCTGAGTCCGAGCCCTCGCAGCCCGCCGTATTGAGTCCCACGTTGCCCACTTGAGCACCGCAGCAAGGCGATCTCCGAACGTGTTTGCGAGTTAAGGCGGTCAAAGGAGGGTCGTGAGGAGCAATGCGACGTGCTGAAAATGTTGATCGGCCCTCCTGGGTCATCACTTGCGCGATGCGCCTGGGCGGCGAGGAACTCTCTGCGCCGCATCGGGACGGCGTTGAACCGTGGGGGATGATACGCAAAGCATGGGACGAGAGCCTTGACGTTGCCTTGAACGACTGCTCTAGACCCCAAATATAGACAGAGACCCCCGGGTAAACTCTGAAAAGTGATAGACACATCTTTGCGCTTCGGGCTGCACGTAATTAAAATCCCACCTCAAACCTCCAAATCCCCACTTGACCTGAATTTCACATCACAAGTCTGCGACGATGTTCCTTCATTCCAGTCTCCACAAGAAATAATCACAGCAAGTCTCCACGGTTCAGGGCGGATGAAAGAGTCAGATGTCCATGTGGGAGAGAGGCACAGAGGCTGTCGAGGGGTCATCGTGGGCCTGAGGGGCCGATAGAAACCCGATCGATGGCAGGTACAGAAAGCAAGCATGATCAAAGGCCCATAAAGTTCGATGCATCGCATTTCCTACGCCCAATCGCCGGAAGAAGAAAAAAAAAGAACAGGGGATTGTCCCCAGTCCCGAAAACAGTCGGCCCCCCTGGCGGCCTCGTGCTGTCGCCCGGGGTCTTGACCCCAGAAGAGGTATTCGAAGCGATAACCACATTTGGAAGAGTTTGCGAACGAACGGGACGAGCCGACGCTGACAGGCAAGGCATCCACTGTCATTGGGCCTCCCCAGACCCTCAAATGCCCCAGATGGGTAACTATCACCTCTTTGTCGCCTGGCCCTGTTGTTTTCCCCAGCTCATAACCAGAGGAATATCGGGGCTGGAGGGCTTCATCCCTGATTTGCCCTGGAATTTCTCAACAAGGAGGGCGGCGAGTGGACGAGAAGACATCTCTGAAAGGGAAGGCAAAGACACGGGATGATGGTGAGATGGGCTAGCATCCCGGTGGTAGGGGAGGTTTGATCGGTGGTTGAGATTGCGGAGGATGGTCAGGGGTTGTGGAAATCGAGGACGTAACGGGAGGTTACAAGAGACAAGAGATATCTTGGGAAGCTGAATCTCAGTAGACATGGGTGAAATTTGTAGCGACGCAGGGGAGAAATGACGAAGACGATTTGCCTGCATCGGAGGATGATCCTCTCGCGCGATGTAACCCCAACACCTGGTCATGACCCTGGCTTGCTGAACAAGAGCACTTGCACCCAGTTCAGCAGGCTCCAAACGTCGGGAATAGAACTGTTGCCATCCGCTACGCCACAGCGCCACAAATCATCGCTGGCGGCATGAATCAGTGGTTTTGACATATTGACGTGCTGTCAGTTCAGGACTGATGGAGGGGAACGGGTCTTGAATGTGCGCCGACGGACTGTCCGTGGCTTGCTGAGCCTGCGGAAAACAGTTCCAGGCCCGGAATACATGGCGAAGCCCCATGTGTTCCGCCACGCTGTTCTTTTTTACGGCAGAACGGTCAATCTCTGCTTGATTCTAGACAAATGGTGGTCTTGACCGCGGCCGACGCTTTTTGGACCCTCTTTACAATGCTGGGATTGGACTACCAAAGCTTGTCCCCCTCAAACGCCCCATGAGACTTTTCGCTGGTTGCATCTCACAAAATCGATTGCAACTCTGAGGGTCTGGAGCGGATCTGAAAGTGTAGGGGCTTCGGAGGAAGCCCTGGTCGGGAGGCCTATATCGAGCGCTCGTATTGTAACATGATCTTGGGAGAGGAAAGACCAAAGAGAGGAGAAAATAGAGACATAGCGCGGCCGCACGGGGGCCCTGGGGCGTGCCCAACTTCATTGCTGAAAGAGAAGTCAAAATTATGCCCCTTATGAAGGGTTCCCAAGCTTCTGCGGTGCCTGAGTGACCTTGCTGTTTGTTACCACGGTACAGGGAGCTGGTAGATTCGGCTGCCCTATCGCGGGGCTTCCTTGATGCCGTGTCACCGTGATCTCGGTCCTGTTTGCCCTTGATGCTCCTGTCTTGTTGGAGGGGGGGTGGTCGAGGCCGCAGTCGTGGCTGAGGTGTTGGTGACAACAATGATGGTGGCACGCCCCGGTACCCGGTTCGTCAGCTCCCTCTCGATATCGAGCGCCTGGATCCCAGTGTCAGGATCGGCACCGTATCAAGTCGTGCAGTACAGCGGTATGCTGCAGAGCAAGAGCAGGTCAACAAGGCCGATGTCTTGGGACCGACCGCCAATGCAACCCCCCACTTGGAGGTTTTGTTTGGGAAATCCCAGCACGGGTCCGAAACTGAGATATGACGGGAGGATGATGGCCGACACACTGACACCATGCAAGAGCGCGTGTGAGTGCGAATGTGCGAATACACGCGGTACGGCATATAGACCAGGGCAGAGAGTGGACTGGAGCAGGGGAGGGGGGTATATCCATGGGAGAGAGGTGGTGAGAGAAAAGAAACTGCTCATGGGTGAAAGACATGCCCTAGAGGGCCTCAGACCACGCCTCGAGCAGCCAAGAAGGGGATTTTCATCAGTCGCGGAGCCATGTGGGTGAGATGCGTCGGTTTCAATGAGTTAGGATCGGAGCGGGCGACGAGTGGGGATGGCGCCGCCGGGAGGTGTTCCGTTCGGGAAGGGCATGGCCCTCCCCATGTAAGGCAAGCATGGTGATGGCCCGGGGGAAGGATGAAAGGCGCAAAGAGATGAGATGCGGGTGGACGGTGGCACAAGAACAAGTTGGAGTGTAGAGGAGGAGGAGGGTGTGGCGGGGTGAGGCTTCGGTGAAAGCTGTGGACGGAAATGGAGGAGGGTGCATCCGGCACATACCCGTGAAACCACCACCATTAACAGCAACAGGAAGTCATAGGATACATGGACATGGGCTTGATACTTGAGGCGCTCCTTGATAGGTACGGGTCACCAGACTGCCAGATACATTGGTGCTGAAGGAGGGTAGTGATGGTGATCGTCGGGGACGCGGAGCGATGATGTCAAGTTGAGATCTGACTGCAAGCCTCGACGGGACAAGAACACGGAGCAACATGGAGATGGGGGCGTCAGCCGGCGCTGTGTCATATTGCCAAGTACAGTGCACCCCATCTGTTGTTTGTCTCTTGCGCCAAGTGTCGAGTGGGTGCCCAAAGAGACACGGCATGTGGCATTCCCGGCCGTTCCTGAATCGAATCTATCATATCTCTTATCCGCCCGCTCCATAAATTAACTATAGTCGGAACATCGTACAGTAGTCTCTTGCTGCGCCTGACTTCATCATATCGATTTATGTAGTGTGTGGCGGGCGTGTATGCGAGTCCAAGCAGTGGTGCCCACGACTGCTTGCGTTGCGTGGTGCAGCGGATGACGCCTGTGTAAATGTCGTTGAGTGACAAAAGCACTGCAAGGTCTGTGTGCTCATTAGCGGCATGGTTCAGCGATCTGGTCCTATGGTACGAGTAGTGAACCAAAGTATCGGTGCTTCTCCTTGTTTTTGCTTGTTTTTGCTTGTTTTTTTCCTTCTTTCATTTTTGGTGTTTCTTTTCTTATTCTGCCTATCTCTCCCGCTTCCTCGTAGAGGTGGGGTGCACTGTTGGTTTGGCAGCTGAACACTTCTCTGAGCTGCGGTAGTTACCTGCTATGAGAGGGGGGCGGCATGTGGCTCAGGCGTGCACGCACCCAATAAAACACCATACTTCGTCAAACAGCCGTTGGTCAGTGGCTTCGATTTTAGAGCCGCCGTGTTGAGGATCCTCAACTGTGACCATTCACGCAGTGCAAAATGACATTTGCTCCCAGTGTATGTCTCTGATCCCTCTCTTTGCTATGTATGTATGTCTCTCTTTCAGCATGAAGCCGGTCAATGTCCGTAATACATTACATTGCATTATCGTAATCAATAGCTGCTGCATCTGTATCTTTACCTGTACGCTCGGACTCTGCGGGCCACCTGCCTGGTTCTTTGTTTCCTTCTGCTGGCTTGCGTTGGTGTGCGGTCGTTCACAATGATGGGTCGTTTGGCGGCTTGTCTTGGATCGAGACTGGATGCTACGCCTTCGTGATGCGCATGGCCAGGCCGCGAACTACTGCAAGCAACCATTTCATAACTGACAGGACACGGCAGGAGGAGACAACATGCCCCAAGCTGGTGTTCATCGCCCAAGCTAGCAGTGCATCGCTGATCCAGCATACCACATGCATCCGACCCGTCTTAGTAAAAACAAAAACAAACTATTTTGTCGCTTCATCGCACCATTTTAATGCTCCGTGAGACTCGGACGCACCTTTGGAGATCACAGCACGACACAGACCAAGCATATGCGTTCGCCCCGTCTCCAAGGCACAACGCGCGATGGTTTCTTCCCGAACCTATCAGTCACCAGTCCCAGTCTGGACAAAATTGCATTCAACTCAACATCAATACTCCGAGCCATGTCCGGCATGTCCAATCCGCCCCACGGGTCCAATTATGTTGCATTCAGACCCAGAACACGCTCACTGAGGAGCTAACCACTGACAGCACCGCAACGGCATTGAGACAACAGGTGCAGCCAGACCTGGGCGCCTGGTAAGTTATTGATAGACAGACAATCTCTCCACACTTTATTTTCCCTCTCGTGCTCCCGACACCAGTTCCTACGGGTTTCTCCTCTCGTATTGAGATTAGCGGTGGCGGCCATGCGTCACTATCAACCTACCGCATCTACCCTCTCCTTTGGTGAAGGGCCGCAGGATCGCCGGAACATCTAGATGGGTCCAAGGGAGGATAGTGCATCAAGATGCGGCACAACGAGCACAAGGCTCACCAACTGACCCTGCGGTGCCCACGCTAGCGGTTCTTCGTCTGTTTTGAATCTAAATCGGGCAAGGCACTGCGTATTCCTCCAAGCGGATGGCAAGCCCAGAAACATCGCCGCCGCCGCTGATTACACGACAGTCCAACCAGCACGCGCGCCAATGGCTTTGTGGCTCCAGCCGCCCTCTGGCCATCTACACCTGTCAGAACCGTGCGCCCAGGACAGCCAGGAGAAGGGGGGGCTCTAGCTCCCGCACTCCCGCTTCTAGGTACTAGAAACGCGGTGACCAACACCCCGGGGGGAAATAAAACAAAAAAAGAAAGGGAAAATGGAAAAAAGAAGTTTTGACTGTTAACGGAAAATGAGGGGCTAAGACACGGAAGCAAATAAAGAAAACTAAAAAAGAAAACGGCCGAAGCCATGAAAAATATTAATAAAAATTATTATAAAAATTATTATAAAAAAAAAGCAACGGCAATGTGCCATTTCCCCGAAAATATGCCCCGGGGCTATGTATGTGTTCGTTCGTTGTATTCCACAGTCGTTGGTAACGCTGATGCAAATGACTCCTTGCTTTTCCCTGACGTCTAGAGCTAGAGACACGACGTGGAGTGTTGTGTATGCGATAATGACGCTTGGATTATGCTAAGGAGTGCGTAAATAGGGAATTGATTGACAAAATAATTTTCCTTGCGATGGGATCAACAGGGACCAGGTTCCAGAAATAGGCAGGTAAAGACAAATTCGGAAACAGGGCTTTCGGTTATACCAGAATTTTCAGCCTCAACTTCAATTAGTTGTCATCATTGCTTCAAGCTGAGCGACACCCCTGGTTGTGCAAATACGACGAGTAATTCCGCCCAGTGCCGGATCTCATCTCTGCGGCGGGCCGGTCGGGGTGGGGGAAGAGAAGATCATGGGTTGCAACAGTTCCCGAAAGCGGCGAGTCGACTCTTGGAACGCTTCCTTCACGCCTTGGAGGGGGGGTAGGTGCCCAATGAAGTCAAGTTGCCCGCGAACCTAAGCCGGGGCAAGATGGAGTGGTGATCGAGTTAGTCGCGCCTAAGGCGGCCAAATGATATGGTGGGTGCCATAAGAAAAAAGTGACGAGGGTTTGATTTGCAGTGCATTGGCTACTGTGGCTGACGGAGAGTTAAAAAAAAATGACAGATCGATAATCGCGGGGCTAAGAGAAGAGGAAGACTCAAGTTGAGACGGACGGCGGCAGCAGGCGGCCAAGCCGACTTACACACGTACATGAACGTGGGGCTAATCACAAGTCTAACATGCTGAGATAACAGCACCAGGCAATAATCAGTCACAAACACATTGGAGGTAACAGCCCGAGAGTCAGTTGACGAGGGATTCAGGGTCTAATATTGGGTAAGGAGATTATAAGAATGAGACACATCCATGCAGCTGACAGTGAGCCAAAACGGCTCCACGGAGAGGTTCAATGCTAGACAGGCACTGCTGGATCGGGTTCCACTATTGATAGTCAGTGGTTCATGTGTTCTGCGGTGAAGTGAAATACTGGTGACAACAACAGCATACGGTCACGGACAGTATTGGAATAAAACGGGTTACATCACAGGCAAGACAACTGACCAACCAAACAAAGATATCGCCACCCAACTACTCGGTACTTCCACTGCAATGTGTACATACATGTAGGGTACCCCCCCCCCCCCCCCATCCTCGTTTGGGAGGTGGGCTTGCCTACCCTATGCCGACCAAGGATGTTATCCGCGGGGCGGAAACGCAAGAAATGACAGGGAAAAAAAAAGAGACGTCACTCGCTGCAAGCTGCAGTGCCACACAGGTCGCTTGGCTGCATGGCAGCGAACTTGCTCGCACATTTCGTACTTGCACTTGCACCCAGCAGTCCGCCCCGACGCAGGACGATCGTCGTTCGCGCGCCCCTCCCACATCACGCACACATCTGACTACATCATGTATCCCCCCATCCCTGGCCTCGATCCTGCGGTTGCTCTCAGACATTGATGACGACCCATGGCGAACACGGCACGCAGAACTGAGACTCTCCGGGGACCGGCAAGCCGGCACCCCGCTCCAATAACCCCCAGAGGGTGACGTTGGGCTGCAAGGCACAATGCGACGCAAAAAGACGCTATGGGCTGGGAGACAACGACGAGAGAGAAGTCCTTGCGCGAGTGTGTGTGGGTGGGTGTTATCCAGCTTGAGGGAGGGGGAGTAAAAACGCCCCAAGCCACAGTCCCGGGGCCAAATCCGTGCATCTGGTAATGCTCCCCTAGGGTTACATAGGTCTCCTGTCTTGGTAGACCTGAATGCGGATCGTAGGAATCTCGCTCTTGGGGGTTCCTTGTAAGGTTTCCCAACAGTACGGAAAGCCAACAAGGGGGTAGTAGATGCGGCGGGGGTCATGAGTATGGCGAGGCGAATGGGATGCAAGCGAGGCGAGGCATGGCCAAGGATGGGAAAGTGAGGCAAGGCAAGATGAAGCCTTGTGATGCTACTGATCGACTTGGGGCTTGGTTGGCTCATAATGAGCGGACATGGGGGGCCCTAGCTGGAGGGGGGGGAGAGGGTTGGATAAGTGGGATAATACAGATATCCCGCGTTGCACAACTGCGTTACACGTTATCAGATTGTATTTTCATTACCTCAGGAATACGCCAACCCATACGTGCTGTTATGCCAGAATACCCTAATGTGCCTGAATGATACTAAATGCACACGTATACACACACACACTCACACACTCACACACAACTATGTTTTGACAGGGGGCAACACCTACCCATACCCCCCGAGAAGAGAGAAATAACACCCATTTTCAACAATACATAATCCCTGGAGGAAGCTTCATGTACGTAAGGGCGCTGTTTACAAGAGTGTACCCCCATCTTTCCCCCCAAGATTAGGTATCCAGCCTAGCCATCAGTTGCCCATCCATTCGGGAATATTCCCTGAGATGGTTACCAGATAATCATCAGCCAAACCGTTGTCGCACACGCCCGGCCCGGTTTTTATTTTTATTTTTTTTTAACCAAGTTTCGATGTCTCTCACCCTGACGAGCCATGTTTCACCCCCTCTCTCATCCATTCAGCAAAACGCCCATCAGACGTCGCTAGAAAGAAAAGAAAGGAAAGAAAAATTCTATCAATCTACCACGCCCCCTCTTCATTCCAACATCGCCGTATTAGAACCGTCCCGCTGGTTCCGCGTCCAGCGCTTCCCTCGCCTCGGACCGATGTGGGTATCACCGTGGCGGGCTAAACCATCACTGGGCTACCAGCTCGGTGCCAAATAATTGAAGCTAGGGCTTCGTTTACCTCTTGGAGGGGGAATGAAAGCCCTGGTGAGGGCGTGACCCTTGCGGCCGGGTAGCGCGTCGCAGCGGCGCGCCAGCATCGAGTAGGCTGAAGATCTCCATGGCAAGGTGGGCGAAAAAGCTGCTCTTTGCTGCTCGGGACATAACTTGGCACATACATTAAGCTCCAGTAGGGGGGTGGTCCAGTCCATTGGGAGAAGAGAAACGGGACCTGACCCAGGGATGTGGGAGAGACGCACTGACCCGATAGCGGCATCGCACCCGTGTGCATGGGCCTCTAACTGACCACACCACCGTTGGATAGCGCTCCAGGCCTCTGGCACTGGCTGGCTGAGTTCCCCAATATCGTCTATGGGCAGAGTTATCAAACTCAAGAATAACTTGCGCAGGGCCGCCACGGCCGCCACGGCCGGCGCTCGGTACGGGAGAGCTGAGGGCACCTGATGGACCCTGCTGAGCGCCATTCTAGCCCAGCCCGGCTGCACATACATGTTGTCCGCGAAGCAAAAGTTGGTGTACATGGCGGTGCAGTCAGTAGACTTGCGCAGCATTATTTTTTCCCTTCTTCTTCCCCCCTTGCATCTTCGCGCTGTTCACTCCGCATATGGGGATGGCTTTGACTGGAATGCCGTGGTGACGGGACCCTGGAACGGCAGGTCTTAGTGGGGGTTGCACATGCTCGCTTAGGGCTGCTGGGCGCCAAGTATCTCGGTTCGTTCAGTGGCTTCAACGTGCTGAGTAAAAGTGTCCGAGGTACGATTAATACAGGAATAATAATGTATAGCACAGTTGCGGTGAGACATGGAGTCTTTGATGTAAGTGGTAGCCCTGTACGTACTTTTCTCTCTTTTCTCTCTCCCATCGACGTCGTAATCCCACCGCCTGCTTCACCAGACGATGGACAATAGCGGCGGGAGGCACTGCGTCTGGCGTGCCGGCGCCTACCAATCACTGTCGCGCGTCTCGATGCCGACGCCTCGCCTATTGGTTCCCCGGAACAGCCATGACAGCCATGACCAGTAAATGGTCACTGTGCTGCCACCACCAAATCGACGGCGTCGATCGCATTGACGGTGATGGCTCTATCAGAGAGGAGGCAAACACTTGGCGCATCGATTGACAAGTAAGCCGGTGCCTACGGGACGGGTCGCTGACTCCCCGGCTCCGGGGGCCAGATGAGATTATTCCCCTAATGAACCCGCCACGGCGGGTGTGATAAGGTGAAGGGATTTCCCCCTCTCCAGGGGATGTTTGCCTAGCCCTGGGACCTTCTCACCCCCGTTAATATGGGCGACGGGCACACCCACTGATGGAGCGGAACCAAACCCTTGAGTCCCGCGCACCGTCGGCAGTTTGGCAGACCGGCGCCATGCTAAATCCGGTTCCGAACAATCTGAGGAGCCGGGGGGGGGAGTGCGCGACGTGTATAGGACTGCAAGAGCGAGACGAAAGGTCATGACACACGTTTGAAAAATCCAAGCCGAGCAGAATGAGAGTGAAAACGAATGTGGGTGTAGCGGGTTGAGTTGGGCCGAAATTCGACCCCGGCTTGTAAAGTCCGATGTGATGTGCGCGATAGGAGAAAGAAAGGAGAAACGAAACAAAGGAGACTCCAACCAGAGGAGGAGGAGGGGGGAAGGAGGCGGAGTCACAAGACAAAACAGACGGTTCCTCCTGTATTAGAGTCATAGTCATATTCACAGAGTCACTAGTTGCGTCTTGGCCTCCTGATGAGTTGTATAAAGATATGAAGCAGTCAAGGAAGAAGGCGCTGCACTCGGGATCTCCATGGGCCGGGTCTGGCCCCCTTGGGCCCATCGACCTTGTGGGTGTTCCGCTCATTTTGCCATCCAGGTACCTTGCATATTCCATAAGTGATGGAGTCCCATGTATTCGCTACTTGTGGTTTTTCTTTTCTTGATCGGAAAATCAGACCAGGGGTGCATTTGGGGGCTGAAATAGCTTCATCCTACTAATCGTTCTCGCCCCTCTCACTTACAACTCCGGCACTCCACGTAGGGGCGATGGGAACACTCACAACACATGGGTTGCACATGGACAACAAGGGAACAAGTCAAGGGATATTTCTGGTAATCTATCGGCTCCATGAGAGTCCGCCGCTGGGCGATCAAACATGGGATGGCATTTGGAATGAGGCAAAGCACTCCATTCTAAACATCATGTATCAAGCATCCAGCATCGAGCAGGAGTTCCTGCTTGTTCCTTGTTCCCCTGCATGTGCCTTGCGTCAGGTCTAGCGCATCCTAGATCATGCCGACGACCGGGCCGAGGATCAGCTCAAGGAAGAGAGGGCGAGGCGAATGAAAAGTAATAAAAAAATTGCTACAAGGGGATGAAGTAAAAAATTAAATATGATACAAAAGGGAAGAAAAAAGCACAGAAATCCAAGCGAGAAGTGGGGTAGTGAATGGATGAGAGAGATCTACCAAATATGCTGTATGCAGTCATTCTGCACAGTCGGCTGAAATATTTCTTCCGAAGCATATTGCGGCTGAGGTCTTTCGCATGCCGGCACTTTCACCTGACGTGTACTCCATAACACATATGAGTGTGTAACCATGGGAGGACTGAGGAGACGAGCCCTGGTCCTGTTTCCTCGTTCTTGTGCCATTTCCGCACCAGGGAGAGCAGGGGGGTGTTTTTCGTAAACGTGGGGTAAGGGAAAAAATCGGATCCGTATTGGTTTTCCAACCTCCTCAGATGGCCTCCAATTCCGTCACTTGATTGGCCACTTGCATTCGGAATTGAGGTCATATGGCTTCTTATCCCCACACACCCGTGTTACTAGTCACACGGGCTGCATTGGCCATGAAACTCGAGACAGGGACTTGTTAATGAGACCTGATTGGAGGAGGGGAGGGTTTGGTCTCTTACAGATTTTTTCTTTTCTTCCCGTGCCCACAGCCCTGGTCCTAGCCATGAACTCCCAACCCGACTCCGGACGAAACAGGAAGGCAAAGACTTCTTGCTGAGCTGTTCTCGAGCTGGGGAGACTCCATACAATTCTGACGCATGCCACACGTCCACGTATTCGTACTTGTTTGAAGGTACAGCTAACGATGCAATTGGGAGTGGTTTTCTGCCCCCTTCTTACTTTTGCTGCGTAGGTATGCGAGAAATGCTGGCAGGATGCGACTCGCATGGCATGGCATGGCACGGCACATTCCCCCCTTGGTCGGCAATTGATGCTTCTCTTTGGTCAGTCGACTTTTATCGTTTCGTCCCATTCCGTCCGCCGTCCGCCTTCTCTCCACAACTCACGTCACCCAGCAAACCTCAATGCTCCATACAATCACACACATGTAGAGCCACTTTGCCGTACATCTGTCGTACAGCCGGTCAACAAGCGCTTTTCTACTACACCCCTCTCATGTCCAATTTTATCCGTCACCGGCTGCAGAACAAGTCATTACCCTGGACACGAAAACCGAGTCTGGGGAATCGCGTGGTATGCGGCGTTGTCTCTACATAGTACCCTTGTATTCCAGTTGGCTAGAGTCAAACTCGGGCCTGTTGTTTCCGCTGGTAACCACCAAGAGCATGAAGCGGGAAGTCGTCTGCTTCCTGTGCCTTGCATGATACCGTGAGCTTTACATCTTCAGCCTTACCCCAGGGGCTGAGACAAGATGGCGCCACGAACCCGAGCCTGAACCCCTTAATCAGAAGAGTTGCTACCGGGGGGAAAGGAGTGTATCAAGCGAATTAAAATTCTACCATGAAAATGTCACTGGGGTCGAACGATTTCCGCTGCCATGGCTGGCCTGTTCATCTGTCATGAAAAATTCCGAATGCCCTTCTGGAAAATAACCGGGGTTTACTGTCGGGTGGCCGCCTCCGTTGTGCCCGAACAGTGCACCCTCCACCCGTGCCCACTTCTGACCCCTGGGATCAAGAGATCCCCTGTCTGCCACCCAGTTTGCTTGCTATACTTCAGCGGTACCTCGTGGCACAGCATTCCGGTCTGAGCCGTTGGCGATGGCCGAGCTGAGGGATGCCCTTCCTTTTGGCCTGCGCCGGCTGTGTAAGAAAAAAAGTCTTTTCTATCCTCGTCATATTTCGGGCTGGAATGGAAGAGAACATGGGATTTCCAGCTCCAAGGGTCTCCATGTCTGGGACCATGTACCCGGTTCGTCCGCAGGTATCCAATCAGCCGGGGGATCGCCTTCTCACCCAGTCCTTTGGGAACACTCTGGGATGGTGACCAGGGTGGACTGTCCCACTGGGCAGTCCTCTTGTTGTGACCCTTAGGCCTTGACTGCCTCCATCGTCATGGCCGGGACTGGGAGCGTGTAACTGTATTACTACGTAGGGCATACATTGCTTCATTGAGGGAGGGGTTTCGTCTTCGTCGGGCGGTGGCGGCCTGGCGATTATGTCTCCATAGTTGGCCCAGTTGACCTGTGGCACAGTGATCCTGTTTATGGACCGTGTGTTTTCGACAACGGGCTCGGACATTCATTTCCCTTCCGTTGTCCAACAAGTATGAGGATTGGCACCCTCAAAGCGGTCTCGGCTATGTCTACTCCGGCGACCCTGATGTCCGTCGACGCTATAATGCTCATACAACATGGTCGTCTCGTTTGCCTGGCCGCAGTTTGAGGGTCCCCCGGTTTTTCCGCCGGGCGGGTGCACCATCATCGCGGCAGTCAAGTAAGGGAGGGCGTTTAAGCTGCACTCACCCCCGCTTTCCATCGCCGTACCCGCTTTTGGTTGCCACACCTTGGTCTGGGGCTTGCCAGGGCCTTGATCGGGGCCTTGATCGGACCCTTGACCAGGCTTGCCCAGCACTCCCACTTTGTTTGCCCAAAATTGGCAATCACAACTTGAGACGCCTCATCACATTTCTCCTACGCTGGGTCGATTTATACCCCCCCCGCCTGCCCGTCTATCACTTCTGTGGCGGCCTCTATTGAGAGGGAATAGTATGCGCGGCCCGGCGACCTCAACTTTATTAGCTGTACCGGATGGATCTTAACCCGGCGCTTATCGCCGATGGTTGAGCCGTTGTGCTTGGTTCTTGTTCGGTAGTTAGAATTGTGAGTAATCAATGGATACACTGGCGAAATCACATAGTCGCTTGGCTGGCGCCCCGACTGCCCCGCGACCGAGAGGCGCGCTGCACTGGTCTGGAAGCGACCCGGATTGGGCAGTTTTGATAAGCCATGTCTCGCTTTTTGGCCTGGGAGGCGGCTGCAACGCGCCTCCAAGTGCCTTTACCACGGCACTGGGTCGCCCTCCCTCTTCTTTGCGAGCTGCTAGTGGGAGACGGCCTCCAATCCCAGAGTCGGAGGTGGCAGAATTGGGATATCGCATCGAACGCCCAAACCGGATCGTTGGCATCACAAAGCAAGTCTAGGCTGCAGATCTGGGCGCGGCACCGGGGTGGCTGTTGATGCCCATCGTCCAGCCTAGATCCTAGATCAGGAGGACTCAGGTCGGGACCTAGACTCCTATCGCCCACCCATCTGTTTTCGAACTTGCCTTTCCCCACCATTTGTGATAGATCAAGATAGGACAGAGTATTTGCAATTCCTTCGGCCGACGCAGTATATCGGGACTGCTTGGGAGCTGAGGCGGACCTCATGAACCCCACGAAGGGACAGGTGCGGCTGGGAGACCTCGCTCGGTGGTTTTAACTCGATGAGGAGCTAATCAGTGGCCGCATGTCTGCAGGGCCTTGAACCTTGATACGCATCATCATTGGATCCACCGGTAGCCTTTGGATAATCAGGGAGCATAATCGAGATTTTCTGCGGCGGGATCCGCGACGAGATGCACGAATGCTAATGGATCCGTCTGGAGTGGAAATCGTCAACTGCATCCTAGTTTGAAGTTGGAATGATATATCACATTTGTGCATCATTTCATAGAAAGTGACTTTAGCTTAGAATAGAAACGCCACGCCCCACCATTCAGGCCTCGCGGCGACAGGCATGGACCCTGGGCCAAACTGAGCGCCTCGCCATGATCCCATCTTTTCTCATTCGCCATCGGCCGAGAAAACAACTGTCTCCGGTTTAGGAGACCGTTATGAAATTCATATGCAGAACCGTCCATTGTCCGTTAATAAAACTGTGCCTTTGATACCGTCAACATGTACACACGTAGAAGGGCTGAGAGCTGGGCGACCGGGGTCACCCCCGATCTGGGATTTGGGGGCCGCCCGATATTCTTCGGGCTTGGGCCGGGGTCCTCAGCTTTGAGTTGAATCATTTTTGCCCTGGAATATGAGGGGAAATATGATAGACTTGACTATTAGGTAGGTAGAATGTAACATGGAGGCATTTGAAAAAATGGTCGTGTTACGTGACAGTAAAACGAGTGTGTGCGCATGCAACACTTGGCTGAGGGAACGTGCCCGCTGACAGCAACCTCCCAACCGCCGCCGTCGGGCGCCACGCTCACACTAGTTAACCCTGATCGTTGGTACCTGGAGAAGCTTTTACTGGCGTCAACGTTTTGTGTATGTGTTTGCTGGCAGCCAGCGGGGTTGGTCTGCCCCTTGGGAGTACCCTTTTGTTGTAAATGTCCTTTGGAGCCCTCACTCTTAGGTCGCCGAATGAGACAGTAGGGCGTCTGGGGAAAGCTTCTCCGACGTTGAGGCTCGGAAAAGAAACAACCTGGGGGGCCAAACGGGGACGGCAGAGCCGTCGTAGCGGATCCCAACTTCAGCTGGCCCTGGCCGACCCAGGACCCTTCAGTGCGGACCGAGGCGCAGACCATTCAACGCCAACGCCAACGCCAGGCTGGCTCTCAGGGCTGTGTCTGGGATGAACTTGGGCGTGGAGGGCTCGATTGGATGTGAAACCCCCACATATGCCTGGACATCCCGCCCCGATTTTGATACCAACGAAAGCCTTCAGTATAATCGATTTGGAGCCGTAATATTATTGACATAGCGCCAAAATATACGAGGGCGAGCTGGGCGGATGGGTGTTGTCCAGATTGAGTCATTTCAGTCTGGCAAATGGATATCGAGTTTCGGAATGTGATTGTCATATTGTTAGCATCCCATGTCTTCGGTCGAGACCGCTGTCTGGCTTCCAGCTGATGGCTCATCAGAGGCAGCCCGCATGTAAAAAATACCCAACCATTGATACTCTATGAGTGCCGAGCTTGTATCGACCCTTCATCCTAGACCAGGACTGGGACGAGGCCGGTATTTCGACAGCAAACTCGATAGGTGAGGAATCCGGGACTGGCGAGAGCCGGACGAGCCCTGGCCATCAGATACCGCTGGCTGGGAACTGGTGGGCGGCCGCATCGCGTGCATGGTGTCGTGCTCAGGGTCCCATTTTGGGTGTAAGCCTATGATTGGTCCGCATCTATAGTCATAAGAAGCCCATCTTGAATCTCTGATTGAACAAATCGGATATGCATGATCCTAGCTCGTGGCCCGTGTGCACAAATGTGGCAACCCCTGTTCATTACCTAGCCCTCATTTGGATTAAAAAAAAAAAAAGAGACGACACGCCCCCTCTGTGGCTGACACATGCCCACGCCCCAGGCGCACACCATCATCCATCATCCACTCCCAACTTGACCACCCCGGCAGACCTGAGAACGGCGCGTCCGCTGAGGGAGCAGGGACGAGGCTCGGTGCGGTTATTTGACA
The DNA here is from genome assembly GCA_020623695.1 of Calonectria henricotiae. Classification (NCBI taxonomy): domain Eukaryota; kingdom Fungi; phylum Ascomycota; class Sordariomycetes; order Hypocreales; family Nectriaceae; genus Calonectria; species Calonectria henricotiae. Next base: position 17,084 of record JAHVYB010000286.1, read on the forward strand.
GCTCTGGTATATCAGATGGCCCATTCTTATGGGTTGCAATGATATTTCTCGCGACCTTGCCTCTGTCAGCAGGTTGTCATTGCCACGTGCCATTAATCAAGGTCAAGATTGAGGTCGGCCGGGTATTGGCCGGAGAGTAACACGGCTGGCGCAAAGACCACGAGGGCCATTAATCTGGAAAGCTGGTCCTGGTTGTGCCTGCATTGACAGCCCTCTGAATCTAGTATTAGGATTACTAGTGCCTAGAGCGATTGGGACGGGCAAGATGAAGGGCTTTTCTTCCAACACGGTGGCGGTTGGCTCTCGGGTGACAGAGCCCGTTGATTCTCAATGAGCCGGCGCCAACTCTGTTTCCAATGTGATTGCTTAACCAAAGAGAGCCTTACGTATGACTCCAGGAGGTTTTGCGTGTGAGGAAACAAAGAATGGGGCGCCACGAGGGATGAGACAAGTAGGCTAGTCCGCATGCGGATGGGTCCTCTCCCATCACTTTCTAGAGCTTCCTACCAGTTTTAGCACAACGACGGCGTTCATCTTTGGTCCAGTGACTGTGGTCGGTAGCCAGTCATGTGCTAGTGGCAGTAGTCAAACGTTGAAAAGGCCTACGTAGTCGAATTTTTGGCTCAGCTACTACGGAGTGCCGTTTTGTCGGGGTTTTCATCATGCCTGTGGACGCCGCATCGGCCTAACCTTATCTACCTCTGGCACAGCAAGGCCTATGGCGAGAGGACGAGGAAGACGGCAGCTGGAGACCACTTGTGCACGCGGTAGCAGGAACCAACGTTAGCACCTGACTTAGTGAGTAGTTCAGAGCAGCAGTGGGATGTTGCCACAATGCCGGCAGGAAGGCTGTTTGGTCGGCTCATTGGAAGGCGCCAACCGTGGTGTCCCTAAAGCCGAGAGGAGTGCGGAGCCACCAACTGCTGAGCCCAGCCAGCGAGCGAGCGCACATGGCTGCTACAACGCTTGACCGTTGAGCCCTTCGAACTTTGTCCCTCGCGCCTGCTGTAGGGAGTCGTCGCATCTCGGCGCACCTCAACACGAGATTGTGGAGGGCAGAGTTGATGGTGATCTTCCTGACCCCGCCAGCATTCGGCACTCGAACGAAAAAAAATCATGGTGAGCCCTAGGGGCCCGTATCCACCAAATTAGATAGAGAGCCATGCCGAGTACGCGGTAAGTCGAGTGAGGCGGATGTGCAAGGGACTCAGGCTACATCGCGGGCCTTGACTGGAGTGGCAAGGCTTGCTCCATTCAGCGTTACAAAGGTTACCCTTACAGACAGGGACAGCACAGCACAGCGCACACAGCACAACTCAGCATAGCACGAGAAATGACAGTTTCCAGGGTTGGCTAACTACCGCAGGAGCCCGGGCGACGGGATCATCGGGCCCGCAACGTAAACCAGCAGGGGCTGTCCACTACGGAAGCCGCCGTCACCTCGTGGGCCACGGAGAGTGCGCCAAACCCAAGCACCGGCGCCGTCGAGCGGGACCCAGGTCGGCTGGTTTTCGCAGTGGAGGCGAGCACCGAGCCAGCTGACGACGGCGTTGTCGTCGCCGCGATTGTGCAATTGATTGGGAGGAGTTATCCCGCCTGAGACCTCCGCCAGAGGCTATTGAGCTGCTCGCGGGCTTCATTCATATCAGCGCCGAGGATAGCGAGACATGCTCCTCAACGCGCAAGACACCCTACCGCGGCTATATGGGCCCCAAATGGATGACCCAACTGAACCAGGCTTTCATCTCGTAACCGTTTACTATTTACAACTGACGGAGGACACCGTCTGGACCTGCCGGTGCAACAACCGGCAGCAACAGCCGACCCCAAGCCAAAGCCCAGCACCGGTTCTGTCCGGGCTGAGCGACGATGCCTGGCTGGGAGAGAATAGAGGAAAATTTTGAGAGATTGGATACCAGGCCTCAGGGATGCCCCCGGCTGGCTCAAGACCATCATCACATCTGCTGGGCTCACGCCTTCTAGACGCCCCTCCACTAGGCCCAAGCTCCCCAGCGCCGGCGCCTTTTTTAGCGTCAGAAGACCCTTGTCGAGATCCCGCGTCCGAATGCCACACCCACGTCCCTAAACTCGACTTCACGTCTGGCTTCGAAGAGAGCATCAAAAGATGAGACCTGACAGCGAGCTACATAAAAAACGCTGCAACAGAAGCAATGCCACTGGGGGCACTGGCCTGATGTCTGTTTGAGTCCTTGTTACTGGTGTTTCACCCATCATCCGCATCCACTGAATAGCGGCCGCCCAGTGGCGCCGCGAGCCGGGGAACTTGGGCAGCATACCCAAGTGAGAGACATGCTCTAGACGGGTTTCCTGAGGAGCTGCCCCTTGTCTGGTTCCCCAAATGTCTCAACCGCATCGACGAGTTGTTCTATGAGAAAGACAAACATCCAGCATATAGCGGACCAAAAAAAAAAAAAGGCTTGACATGGGTCCCGTTAGTCGTCTGTCCCTCTTAAGCCAAGCCTCTCGGTGACATCCTTGCTCCCCTTTGATCTCCTCGCGGCGGCCCAAAAACTCCATCTTGATCCTGGTCTTGCCGTCGCCTACTGCACGGTGGGTGTAGCCTTTCCACCCCCTCCCCCCTTTCACCCCCCCAAGTACCCATCGGTGGGGGGTTTGAGTTGAAGTCCACAACTTGGCTCAGCATAATGACGAGACCTGGATCAGCTCTCTTTCTATCCTGGTGCTGGTAAAAGAGGTACCAGAAAGCCAGACCCGCCTCTGAGAGGATCTCCGAGGTTTACCGCTCGATTGGCTCGAGAGATTTCACCCTTGTCGCAAATCCAGAGGCGTCGCAAATCCCATCGGATATATGTACTTGGGCTTCGCTCCCCCAGATCTCTGCCTCTGAGTCGATCCCGTCTCACACAACACCTCGTCAACCCCTACGAGTAGACACTTGCGACATCGTCTTTCCTTTTCACATACATATATCCTCCAGACCCTTCGCTTTGGTCTACACTTCTCTGCTTTCTGGTTTCACTCCAAGCCGACACCAGCACACTCATCACCTCCCACTCTCCATCACCAACAGAGACTTTCATACCTTTACGGTATTCTTTCCAGTCTATCCTCTACTTGACAACCTCATTTCACTACACCTGTCAGTCTTGCCTAGATAGCAAGACTGACCTTCACCGGCAACCTGGCTCTTACTGCGCAACCTACGGCGGCCCCAAACTGGGGACGCTGGCCTCAGCACATGCAGGGTGAATACTCCATGATGGAGGGCCCTGCCATGATGCCGTTTGACAACCGAACTCCCACATCTGGCCCTCTCCAACGTCCAGTCATGGCTCCTCAGTACATGGTTCCCAACAACTACAGCTCGGCCCCAATGTCCAGTGTTGCGGCTCCTCATTACCAGGCTCCCAACCCATACCAATTCGGCAGCTACCATGGGCCACCTACGCCTCCTCACCAATCTCCCCCGTTCAAGGCCGAGTACCACGACCGTCGAGCTATGGGATCCGAGAACGACAACATCCGAACTCTGCCATACCCAAGGGAGCTCAAGCACCCATATGGAGAGCAGGCTCCCTCGCCGGCAAGAAGCGATTCTCAAGCGTCTGTCGCGCGATCCGTCACCTCGAATCCTGCCATGAATTCTAAGACGATTACATCTAACGAGACCATCAACCCCGAACACCATGTCAGCTTCGATACTGATGTCGATGAGTTGATGAGGGCTATCCAGCAGCGCAACGCGGAAAAGCAGCAACAGCAACAGCAACAGCAACCGCAGCAGCAGCAACAACAACAACAACAACAACAGCAGCAACAGCAACAGCAACAGCATCAACATCAACATCAACAGCAACAACAACAGCATCAACAGCATCAGCATCAGCAGCATACTGTTGAGACACCTCAGCAGCCTCTCACACCTGCTTCTGAGCCTTGCGGCGAGCAGTCCCTTCCTGCCCAGTCTGAGAGTAAGGTCTCTCGCAAGCGATACGTCTGCAACGGACCCAACTGCAAGAAGAGCTTCACCCAGAAGACACATCTGGATATCCACCGCCGAACGCACACTGGAGACAAGCCATACGTACGTTTTAACCATTTCATGAAGAAAAATATCTTAGATGCTGACTTCCCTAGACTTGCGATTTTCCTGGGTGCAAGCTCACATTTTCTCAGCTTGGTAACCTCAAGGTATGTTGTGTTTGACGAAGATGAACGAAACATACTGATATCTACAAGACGCATGTCCGTCGCCACACAGGCGAGCGACCATACTCTTGCGACAAGTGTGGCCGACGATTCGCTCAGCGTGGCAATGTTCGAGCCCACGAGCAGACTCACCAGGGACTGAAGCCCTTCGTCTGCAAGCTAGATGACTGCAATAAGACATTTTCCCAGCTTGGTAACATGAAGGTAGGCATTGTGGTCCTCATAGACCTGGGCAACAAGCTAATAATGACTAGACTCACCAAAACAACTTTCACAAGAAGACGCTCAAGTCTCTCACCACTAGGTTTGCTCAGATCCTCGCCGGTGGTGAGGAGATTCCTGAGGTCGACCGCGACCTCTTTGAGTACTTCGCTACCCACTACAAGAACAGCAACAAGGGTATCAAGGGACGTGGCAAAGCCCGCACCGTGGCCGAGCGCAAAGGCAAGAATGCCACTCACTCGCCACCCACCGCTGCTGTCACCGCTCAGTACTCCCTCCCACAGATCGCTCCACCCCAGCAGGCCCATCCTCACCAGCAGCACCATGGCATGTCTCACTCTGGTAGCTTAGCTGCCTACAGTATGAGCCGTAGCCACCCCAACATGATGAACAACATGCCTCGGGAGCACCACGGACCTGCCTATGAGATCTTCATGGAGGGTGAGCAGCACCATGTTCAGGCCCCTAACGCCAGTGGCCTCATGTATGAGGATGAACACGCTCGCGAGATGACCTTCACTGAGCGAATGTACTGAGCGCGGATCTTCTTAACGACGACATGATGATCACGAATGATCTGGATACCCCACTAGTGGGATCTATTGGTTTTACAGGAAGAAGGTACACAAGATATACCGGATTAATTGGCAATCCCAGAATTTGAAGGACAAAACAGAACAGCGACGGCGGCAACCAGCATGACTTTTTTTCCTTAAATTTTTTTTCCCGGCGCGTTATCACCTAGGGGTTGGCTGTATGTCTCTGTTGTGCTTTTCAGCAGATTGAAAACGAAAAAATGTAGGCAGATGTCAAATGGAGTCGGAAAATGGGCCGGCTCGGCTATGGGCTGGCGATGGAGGGGAGTTGTTTCAGTACGAAAGTGTGTTTTACTTTCGCGGTCGGTTGTCTGAACATTCTTCTTGTTGCGCATGGGTGTTATCCCACTGGGTTGGCATTGGCCCTGTTCGCGGATACTGATAGCAATCATTGTTATTCCGCTGCTTTTGCTTGTTTTATTTTGCAATGGTTTTTGTTTTCTTTTTACCGGCTTTCATGTACAAAAGTGGAGGCTCCTCGTGGTTTTTTTTGGGTCTCTAATCATTTGTTCTCGGGTTGGAGCGTTTGTCTGTTGCGCCTTTTTGCGGATGCAAGGGAGAAATGGGATGGGGTGGCTTGGTCTGTGGTCCCATCAGTGGACTCGTCCATCGACTAATTAGTCTGGACTTTGCACTCGGGAAAAGCGGTCCCAACCGCGGTGGCTTTACTGATTTTTGCGTTGGTTTCCTTTTCACATTTGTTTTTGCAACGGCTTTTTATTTTACAGTGTGCTCAATTGGAGAGGGGTGGGGAATTGCATAGCATCATGAGGTTATTAGACCTCTGGGGAGCATTGCATTGGAGTTTCTAGACTCGATGGGGATGGAGCATTGGAATGGGCGGAATGGGATGTGTGGCTGGGCGAGGGCATCGTGACCCTCGATACACAGGATTCTCGGCGTAGTCACCAGGTAGACGGGTTTTATTTTGAATTCAACCAGCACTAGTTATTCCCCCCCCAAGGGACGTTATCCCGGCTTAGGCTTACTTGTGACTTGCATCATCCTGGTAACAGTTGGGGGTTTTGGGTCTGCCGCGTGGAGCTCCTCCAACCACACGCCTCCACATGTGGCAGCCTTTTTTGTGACCAAGGCGCTTATAAGCGTAGGCGAGCCCTAAGAAACCTAGAACAAGTGGCCACCTGCAAAGCATTGACGAGAATCTAGCAGAGAAGACAGGTTGAAAAAAAAATGAACTGGCTCATGACCGAGGGAACCAAGGCCAGAAACGCCAGAGGAGAAATGCCGCACCAGGTTTTTGGGAAGTGATGTGCGTATGTCATGCAGTCCCGCTGTGAGAGAACAATTTCTCTGGCTAATCAATCAGTCAATCAGTCACAAGGGCTAGTTCTAGAAGAGGTTGATGTCCTGAACCGTTGCATTGCGCCTTGCCCCCCTGCCCCCCCTTCCTCTTCATTCCCGTCGGAGTTCGGGACGGATACCGGGAGAGATCTGACAAGGCCTCTCTGGCTCGGGAACGGACACGCCCTGCTGGAAAGAGGTCGAGACACGGGGTGACCCCCGCGGCTGTGTTGAGGGCTCTCATTCTTTCTACGTGTACTTTGTTGGGCTACAAACAGATGGTTGGGCAGTAATCTATTTATTTGCAAAGTAAACGGCAATGGGCATGGTCGGTCGGGCGGTAAAGAGCGCTAAACAAAGATGGGCAATGAGGGCCAGAGGGGGTTGGGGTGGTTCACAAGGAAGATCCGTGACGCAAGATGCGTGTTGGTTTTGGCCCTCTTGCCATAAGCAGTAGGCGTTGCTTCAACTAGGCGCTGTGTGTTGCAGCGTACAAGACAGGTTTCTGCGTGCTCGGGAGGGGGAAATAGCGTGCGTCTTCCTTTGAAACGGTGAGGAAACGGTCCCGTTGGGAGCGGTAAAAAAAAAAAATTTGCGACTGCAACCTCCTCCTTCTGGATGAGTGGCTTGAAAGACCCTCGCGTAGAGATTCACCGCTTTGAATTGGGTTAGTGAAGCATACCTGGATGGCGGATCTGGGATCGTCTTTGGACAACGAATGTGACAGGTATGGCGACTTTCAGAGTTACAATGACAGGCATAAGTCTGTCTCATCCCGTCTGCAGCGGGCGAAGCATCGCATGCTCACCGCCCGTTGAAGTGCTACGGTAAGGTACCGTCACCGTACAGTGCTGTCTCCAACGGGGATGCGATCCGTGTGGGCAGTGGCCATGCGTTCCTCTACAGATCATCCCGGTGCTGGGGATACTGACGCAAGCCATCTAACTGCGGGTTGTGTTAGAGGCGGGCTGCCTCCACAGCATCTGCAAGATGGGTTTTGCCGTGGGTGATCGACCCTTGGGACCAGAGCCATGGACTAGTCTAGAGCCTCTCCATCCCACGGACGGCCCTCCCCCCCCCCAATTACGTGAAAGAGGGAACAAGGCGGGTGATGTCCCTACACGGACGTGGTGGTTTGCATAGACAGGCCTGGGTGGGATTGTTCCCGGTGGCCGTTTCATCTCATTAGCGGGACTAGTTTGAAAGAGGCGACAAAGGAGACAAGAACTAGTCATGATTCTAGGTGGGCGAAAGAGGGGAGCTGTGGAATGGGTCGCCGTTTGACCTCGTGAATGCGAGCCGGGTGACCGAGGCATGTCCAACCGAACCAGTTTGGCCAAGGACGATTATCTTGATTGTCTGTATTTCTCGCTTTGCTCAACAGTCTCTTATGCAAGGGAAGATTGAGAATTCAACTGCTGCAATCGAATCTTCAAGGAAAGAGAGGCCGACGAGTGGCCGACCGTGGCGACATGACTGCAAAGACCAAGGACAAGGACCTAGCCCCCGTGCAGAGTTGAGACAAACAGTATGCTGTCACCGCTCTGGATCTCATAGGCCTCCTCTCCTTCTAGCTCCCAGTCGGCGTCGTTGATCAAAACTAGGATACCCGGGCGACTGCCGCCACCTCATCAGCCGCAGGCCACATAGTGTTTAGGAAGGGAGTGAAGGGGTGTGCGTGTGAGAGAATAAGGATAGGGTGAAAAGGAGGGGTGGTGCGCTTTGCTGGCCCGACATAAGATCCTGGGGCAATGTGCAGAAAGGAGAATGCCGGCACTTGCAGCTGAGAGAGAGAGAGAGAGAGAGAGAGAGAGAGAGAGAGGAGTGCAAGTGGAGGTGGAAGTGGGAGTGGGGATAGTGAGACCTGGCTCCAGAAAGCGAGGCCGAGGCATGCCCATGACATGATGAAAGTGAGGCAAGGTAAGAAGGTGTTGCATGGGCAGGCCTTGGTTGTACAGCACGAGGTTGATCGCGGCGTGTTGATGAATGTATGACGGGGTCGTAGCGTCGCAGGGGATGAGATGGGATGGGAGGGGGGGGTGTGAGGAAACAGGCAAGACATACAGATGGTTGTCAAGAACAAACAAGTCTTTCCGACTATCTTCCATGACATGCTCGCATAGATAGTCGATGAGATAGGCGATGGTGGCAGGCTGGCCATCCTTGTCAGAGGCGGGAATCTTTAGGCCATGGCTGCGCTGATTTGCAAAGAGCATCTCCAGTCCGCCACTAGAGAATCCACATGGTCAGCGAGGGTTCGAACGTCAGGTCGGCTGGAGAGACAGCCCGTGAAGCAAAAAGCAAAGACTATGTCTCGCCAAAGATTTCCCACCAGGGAGGTGGGTAGGAAGAAGAAAGCACAGAAACTCTGCCCTTGGTCACGGCAATGAGCATGAACTTCATCAACCGCAGCGTCGACTTCAGGGCTCAGTCAGGGACAGGCTCCCAAGGAACATGAACCGTACCGTAGAAGCATGAACAAAGGTCCGCTGTGGCAGTCGTCACAAAATGACAATACGCCGTGTACCAGGTCAAGGGGGGGGCGTGAAGTGAGGCGGCGGCGCGGATGACAGCTCACAAAAGGAATGAGATGAAGGACTTACGAGAACTCGACGGTAATGGACAGGGCCTGGAGGCTGGTGGCGACTAAAGCGGTCATGGCGAGAAAACTGCAACGAACAGCCTAGACGGTTGTTTGATGATGAACGGTCTGGACTATTGTTGTCGCAAGACGTGCGTTGGGATGGGCGTGGATGGGCGTGGATGGGATGACGCTCAAGTCCGATATCCTGGTCCCTCCCGCCTTGGGCTGGACAGTTCTGGTGTGTTCGCGTGTACAGTAAGAATACGGGGCGCGCTGGGATGTCGCCTAGCACCACCGTAGCCTGCGTCTGCGTTTGATCCTGCTCCCCGGCGATGGTGTTTTGGCCCTCTCGGTGTGAGGTTGCTAGGTTGCCTCTTGTGGTTTTTTGTGCACCCACGGAGATGCTTATTCCCGCTGGTCAAGATTGGGCAGCGGCGGGCAACAATGCGCACACTCGGGGCGGGTAATGGAAACGGCAACGAGCCCGGAAATTTGAGTCGAGCAATCGGACGCAGCACCAAGGATTGAATGGTTACTGAGGTGCCGTCGCCAAGAAGGATTGAGATGAGGCGGCCCATAATCAGAAATCCACAGCCCATCGCCCGTCACGTGAGCCCTTCGCGATGACTGACAACTTCTCAACTCTATCTAAAGACAGTTTCAGTTGGCTTTTTGAAGGGGCAATTCTTGAATCAAGTTTCGGCTGTTGGGTTTCTTGTTCAAGATCCCGATCTAACATGCTTCCTCCACGACACTGATGCCCATTGCTCCTTAGTGAAGGAAAGTCTGAATCCGGCAGGCCTTATCTTCAAGCAACACCCATCATACCTTGGTGGACCTCAATCATTTGAACTATGAAAGATGAGAAAAAAAGTTCCTTTTTGTGCTGTGATTTATTCAACCTTGAAACTGATCTCGTTTCGGGACCGAATGGTAAAAAGGATTGCTAGTGGCAACGAATGATCAACTCTTATGGGATGAACTGACATGGTCAATGACTGATTCAATATACCATCAAACTTGACAGTGTAACAGAGAATTGAATGGAAGTGCCGATGGGTATACCCCAGTGCAGGTTCCCATTATGTTGAGGGGTGAAGGTAAACGGTTCCCTGAAGAGCTCGTCGACGTTGGCAAGCTGCTTCACCATGTGCCATTCGGGGGTTTGTCGGTGGCTTAGAGCAGTTCATTGGTAACCAATATGTAAAATTCATTTATTACTGTTCCTCATCGGACCTAATTGAAATTTGACCGATGCACAGCGTTGGTGAGAAGTGAGCAACCGGCTGCTCGATCCAACGAGCCGAACAATGTAACCTAGGATTGCATCTAGAAGTTTTCCGCCATGCCTTTGACAGAAGAAAAGACTGGTGCCATCTCGCTGCAATATGTGTAGGAGATAAAACACACCAATATGCTTGTGCTGCAACGGGAAATCCAGTTTGCATGTAACCTTCTGGATGAACCTAGTACCAGAACATGTCAATCACGCGAACAAATAGATTAAAAATGTCACATTGTCTGCATCATACAGCCACTCCCGACCTCTCGATGTTACAGGTGCCGTGGCTCTATTTTCTTCCTCTTCTATTCTCTTTCTTTTCTTTTCAAGGCAACTACCTGACACGCCGGGTTCAAGATCCCGCGAACCAACATGTCTTTGTTGCCAAGATGCTATACACCACCCTCCCTAATTAGCATTGAGATGCAGCGACAGGGCACGTCGCACCCACGCCCTCTTAACTCGCCATTTTCGGACATGCTTACAGCAGTAGTATGGCATGGGTAGTCCTGGCCATGGGTGTACTTCCCGAGTACGATCCGAATTGACAGCCGATCGGATCGGGATCGGGCGTTTCGACTGGTGAGCATCAGGCCTCTGTAACGGCATTTCTGTAACGGCATTTCTGGACCTCGTGCGTCGCCCCTGCGACAATGCGTCTATGCCTAATAATATCAAACAGGCGGCAATTGTTTGCGGCAGTGCTAAATGATCCAAGTCTTGCAGCGTAGCAGCCCAAGTGGAATGTCGTACGTATAGACGCACGACAGCGTAGCACGGTTGCCGCGCGCCGCAGGACACGGAGTTGCCCGATGACATAAGCGCCCGCAACCCCAGGGCTGGCCAGGGTTCCGCACATCTCGACGTCGAGTCCTCGCAGCCAATCAGCTTCCGAGTTGGACACAATTTTCAGACTCACATCTACGGCGTCAGCGAACACTTTGACGACAATGGCTGGCCCGCCCGTTTCAGTAGAGTATCTGTCATCCGGGGCCAATCGTCAGACCACCGTTGCGGACTGGAGCCGCGGCGGCGTCCTGGCTTTCGGTTCCGACATCAACCTGGCGTTGTGGAGGCCTGCTGTGAGTCTCACCCCCGCCCTGATTCTGACAGACTCGTCGATGGTTGACTGACTGTGTTTTCTGCCACAGCTGGAACCTCCAAGAGGTGTTACTGCCATTCTGAGTGGTCACAAGGAAACCGTCAAGGCTGTGTCCTTTCTTCCTGATGTCGACGGTGATGATTCATCCTATCTCATCAGCGGCTCTGATGACAAGACAATCATTGTTTGGAAAGCATCTGATAACGGCGAGAAGTTTACACCAGTCCAAACTTCATCAGAGCATGCAGGTGCCATCAATTGCATTTCTGTCTTGAGGGCCAAGTCAGAGTCTCCCAAGTGGATTATTGTAACTGGTGCCGCTGATGCATCCATCAAAATCTGGAGCTTTGAAAATGACCAACTCCAGCTACTCCAAACTCTAAAGACTGCTCCCAAATACTTTCCCCTTTGCCTCTCACTGAGTCACCTTGGTGACGATGACGATGTCTATGTTCTTGCTTCTGCCGGGACTCGTGACATTGTCCAAATCTTGACGGCCGAGGCAATGGCTGACAAGATTCAATTCGAGGTGCAAGCCACCCTTAGTGGCCACGAAGGCTGGATCAGGTCCCTGAGCTTCACCAGGGAAACGGAGAACCCAGGCAGCGATTTACTTTTGGCATCAGCTAGTCAGGATAAGTACGTTCGCATCTGGAGAGTCCACCAAGGAAAGGAGCTGCCAGTCCTCGCTGCAAGTGGCTCTGATCCTTCAAGTGATGCATATCTTCCGGGAAAATCACCGTCTAACAAGGCTCATCGTCTCAAGTCTGCTGGAAAGGACTTTTCTGTCACATTTGAGGCACTCCTCCTGGGCCATGAGGACTGGATATACAGTGCTCGTTGGTGCAGACAGCCCGATGGAAAGCTGCAGCTGCTTTCTACCTCTGCGGACAACTCTCTTGCCATATGGGAGGCAGATCCAGGTTCTGGAATCTGGGTGAGCATGGTCCGACTGGGAGAGATTAGTAGGGAAAAGGGTGCCACTACGGCTACTGGGAGTACCGGGGGTTTCTGGACGGGCCTATGGTCTCCTGATGGCAAATCAGTCACCTGCCTTGGCCGCACTGGCAGCTGGAGACGGTGGGAATACATAGCTTCGGAGGACTCCTGGAGGCCATGCGTCGCCATCACCGGCCATACAAGAGCAGTCACTGGCATCTCCTGGGCCAAGAATGGAGACTTCCTTCTCTCTACTAGTTCAGACCAAACCACGCGCTTGCACACCCGATGGAAGAGCGGTTCTGCCTCTGAGACATGGCACGAAATGTCGCGACCTCAAATCCACGGCTATGATCTGAACTGCATCGACTCGCTGGGAGAAGCTCAATTTGTGTCTGGTGCCGATGAGAAACTGATGCGCGTGTTTAGCGAGCCCAGGGCGGTGGCCACTATGCTTAACCGCCTGGCTGATATTGGAAGCGAGACGAGCCTCCAAAATATGCCTGACGCAGCCAACATGCCCGTCCTAGGCTTGTCAAACAAGGCCATTGATGCTGTCGATGATGACCAGGAGATTCAACCTGTAGATGACAGAGATCGCGAAGCCATGGACCCGGCTTCTGTGGTCAAAAAGTCACACCTTGAAATTGATCATCCACCATATGAAGAGACATTGTCCCGCCACACACTCTGGCCGGAAACTGAGAAGCTGTATGGCCATGGCTACGAGATTTCATGCCTCGCAACAAGCAACGACGGAAAGTTCGTCGCCAGCGCATGCAAGGCTAGTTCGGTCAATCATGCTGTTATTCGTCTCTTTGAGACAGAGCGCTGGACGGAGCTCCAGCCACCTCTGATGGCGCACTCTTTGACAGCCACCCGGTTGCGCTTCTCTAGAGACGACCAGTACCTCTTGAGTGTGGGGAGAGACCGCCAATGGGCCGTTTTTCAGCGAGCCCCTGAGGAAGACGCCGCATACACACTTCTGCAAGCAAACCTCAAGGGCCATGCCCGTATGATTCTCGATGCTGCATGGGCGCCATCCGAGGAGCCTCTGTTTGCAACGGCCGGTAGAGACAAGCAGGTGCGCATCTGGGCGTCTAAAGCTGGCGAAGATGGTAAGATCCAGTTCGCCCAGGCAGCATCTATCCCATGTGGCACACCCGTCACGTCGGTCGACTTCCTCTCGCAGCCTATCAATGGAAGATATGTCCTGGCTGTTGGTACTGAGACTGGAAAGCTCAGCATATGCCTCGTAAGCAAGGATGGATCCGAAGTCATAGAAAAGTCTGCTTGTGAATCGTAAGCCCCTATGCCCAATATGCGCACTACTTTTTAACTAACAATTTCGTGTAGCTTCTGCTTGCCCAAGGCGGTCCTACAGTTGGCTTGGAGGCCAGTGCCCAGAGATGGCGCTGATCGGGCTTACGAGATCGGTGTCGCGGGAGAGGATAGCTCGCTCAGAGTGTATGCTTTTGCTCAAGGCTACCTTGAAGGTTCATAGTAATCGAATCTGCGAGCATTATACAAAATCTTCTCCATTTCGGGTTAACGCGTAGAACTCAATAGTCTCCGTGTAAACGTCCACACTAAACCAAATAGCTCTCGTAGTGCAAGACAAACAAGAGCAAAGTTACCAAACAGGACGGCAGCTAGTCACATAGTGAGCACAGTTACATATCTGAGAAACCCACAACAGCAAGGCACGTCTTGGTGCAGCATTGCCCTTCGTTGCGTGACACTGACATGGCTCATCCCTAACGAGTTATTTATAAGGAGTTATTTATAAGTAGGTGGCTCTGTGAAACGGGGCTCTCAGAAAGACCGCGATGGCTATATATCATCTGGTATCGAATGTTAACTGCATCTCGCAACGCCACCCCAGCCGCCATAGAAAGATCCGAATCATAATAGGACCCCTATGTGGCACATTTGTCAAAATGCAATAATAGTTACCTCACATTTGAAGGCTTGGATGAAAGTCTGGAGACTGTAGTCGGTGGTGAATAAACTAGAGGCCACGGCGACACCCAGATTCAATTGAGTACCAGGTAAACTACATTTGATACCGTAGTAAAGGATCTCGTAAATGCAGCAGTGGAAATTTGTGGCATTGCCTGCAGGCAAAGTGGTAGAGGTTGGCAATATTGTTGTTGACGTTGTCATGGTGAGAATCAGAAGACGCGGCTATGTCTGCTGTCAAGGATTGGAAGTCAGACGAAGTTGTTGATGTTGTATTAAGATCTCATTTAGTAGACCAAAAAATTCATTGCCAGATACAACCGAATGAACAAAGAAACCGCACTTTTCTTTGTGGAGGGAGAGACTGGTTCAGGGCGCACCAGCCTCAATTTTGTTGACAGCTAAGCCCGTGAGGACCAGAAATAGAGGCACAGATAGCATCTTTGTGAAATTTGGGTAGCTCAGTTTTTAAATGAAGCCCAAGTACCCGAGGCAATTACATGAGAGTGGTTCCAAAACGGGGTGTGGGCCAGATACGAATAGGAGCGGGTGGCCTCGTCGAGTCATTACATTCATCGTATCACATTGCATAGCTTGTCCTGATATAAATCACAACCTACTCCGCCATAGCGGATATATGGGCCTTTTATGTCTGGGATATTGTTGCGGATAATCAGAGAATTCTCCATTCGGCCCCAGAACCCTTTGCTAAGAACGGGGTAGGAAGATAAGATCGGGCTGCTAGCGAATGGTGTTACTGCTACGACTCATAGCGAGATAGAAACAATTGAGGCCTGTACCTGTCTTGGTAATGACCAAGAATGTATACTTTGTTGGCATTTTGTAACCTTGGGGGAGAAATAAGCATGGGGATAGGGCGTGAGCATGTCAAAGTCCTATATATGATGTATCTCTCCAGTCATTAGGAAGAATACGCCGTAAGATTCGTACATTTTTGTTTGAAAGGAAGAAGAAGAAGAAGAAGAAGAGAAAGGAAAAGAAAGGAAAGGAAAACCCCCACTCCTTTAACTCCAGAACTAGCATGTTTTCAACAACCAATTTGTTATTTGCAAGCCCTTGGAACTAGCCTTACTCCAAGCTACCCATGTAAACGTGCCATAATCTGCAGGTACCACTGCATACTCGGCTAATGCTGAATTCGCTATGGGTGTGGTGAATGAAAAAACAACCAAGGCGAGTAAGGCAAATTGCTTAGCTGACCTGTGCTTCTCCAGGCCACCAAACCAAGGCTCGCCTAGCATCGTATGCTATCAGTTGGGAAGTTGGTGCTGGGAGTGGTACTCTTTTGAAGTCGGGGCTTCCAAATTGAATCCCATCACTTGCAACCGACTCCATTATGCGATGCCTCATCAGTCTTTCACGGGACAGAGCATGAGTTGAGATGCCCCAGCACAGCGTGAATCAAGATTAAAGCCAGCACGACAAGGCGCCGGATCATTCAAACCAGGCTATATCAACCCATGCACGAATGCTTAGGATTATCAGCATCATGCTGGTCACCCGACGAGACATCATAACACAGGTTTGCAGTCTTGAGTTGTATTTGCCTCCGTTGTACTACACGCAATCTTTTCAAACCGACACGGCTTCATAAAGCCCCCAGCAGACTGGTCCGTCATGACAAGTATCCTCCCATCAGTGAACCTAGCCATCAGCCGGCCCCCCCGTCTTGTAGCTCGTTATATCAGCGTAACATATTATCATTAGGCCAATACGGGCCATCTATACATATCCTATACCGTCAACGCCATCACAAACAACTCTTCGGTCTGCTGACCGCAAGTATGCACACCCCTCTCACCATATCCCTCCACTCTTCTTCAAGTTCGTCAATATACCATGGAAGAAAAAAGAGGGGGAAAGACTAGTTTCCTTTCCTTTCGGCATCAGTGCATATGCTTTCCCGCTCTTGTTCTCATTCTTGTGTCCTCTCGTCCGGCGACGTCCGTCCATCCCCATGTCGTCCCTTACAGTTCTTTCAAAACCTCGGGCGCAGCATCTGTCGCGGCTCCAGAGAGCGCGCTCGCCGACATGTCCTGCAGCACCTCGCGCGCCGCCCCGGCGACGTCAATGTGCTCTCCGTTGATGTAGTACCATGCCCGGCCGAGGAGGAACGAGATATGGTGCGGGAGGTAGAGGCAGGCCGCGATGAAGGTCAGGCTGAAGAGGAGGAAGACGATGGAGCCTGCGGGATTGCGAGAGTGGGTGGTCAGCTTATACTTCTGTGACGAGCTCTGACTTGTTTTGCCCATGTGGGTGTATGACGAGAGGCCAACGATGCACCCGTCTGGGCGGAAGGCAGGTAAAGGACTGGAGGGGCACTCACTGAAGAAGAACTTCTCCCATGGCGTAAACATGTAGACGCTGAAGGTCACCTCGAGCTGGTACTGCTTGAGGCTCAACCACCGGCGGAAAGATCCAAGGAGCGACATGGCTGATGTGTGAACCCTTGTAATGTACTGTTCTCTCGTATTCCCGTCGCGGCAATCGCTAATCGGCCAATTTCAGCACGCTCGTGGATGTCGTTGGGATTGGCTTTCTCTGAGTTGGAAAACGCGGGCGTCGTTGGCTTTGTTTTGCTTGATGGCTCTGGCAGATTTCAATTCAGTTGGAATCCAGGAGAGAGGGACTCGCTTCCTGGACGCAATGCATGCCCGTCAACGCCGAAATTGTCCCACTGTTGATTGGACAGGGGTGCTCCTTACAGGCCGCCAGTCAAGCCACAAGCCCGCCGCCTCCCGCGCCTGCGGCTGTGCTCCACTTCCATCCCAACGTTTGTCGTGTGTATGTTTGTATGGCTTGTGCCGTGACATTCACAAAGCTTTGCAACCTTCTATCGTAAATGACTTTCGTCACTACTACCTCTGCCCCAGCCCTCTTGACCGCAAAAAGGAAGCCACACATCGCACAATGGAGATATGATGATGGCCGCTAGAACAATCCTCCAATCCACCATCATCAGGCCACTCGCTTGGTCCTCCATTCCCCCCACCTGTATCCGAGCCCTCACCACCTCTTCAACCACCTTGGCCAAAGCCCTCCCACCACGCCCCAAGCCCCCACCAGATTCTGAGATCGAAGAATACTACGTCAAGGGGAGCGGGCCCGGTGGCCAAAAGATTGTAAGCAAGCCTGCCTCGCCCCTCCCCAGAAGGCCCGGGAAACAGACTCCGGCTAAGACGCCATGATTCGGATAGAACAAAACAAACTCCGCCGTTCAGCTCAAGCACATTCCAACCGGAATTGTCGTCAAATCACAAGCCACTCGCTCCCGTGACCAGAACCGCAAACACGCCCGTGAATTGCTAGCCCAGCGAATTGACGATCTTCAAAATGGGTGCCAAAGCCGCTCTGCCATTGTAGGCGCAGTAAAACAAAGGAAGACAGCAAGCGCCACCAAGAAAAGCCGTAGGAAATATAAGAAGCTGGAAGAGGAGAAGCTTGCAGCAGCCGGGACTCAGGCAGAAGCTGGGGATAATATAACCAAGCCGGACACCGAGGCTCAACATAACCAGACACAGCCAACCAACGTCACAGCAGAAATCGAGATAAAGAGAGTATAGAAACACCAGTCACAAAAACACGTTCACAAGTGATTTCAATGTGCGTATTATTGCTTGGTCAAAACATAAGACCAGCAGGCACTCAATTAGCATCATCAATCTCAAGTCATCACTTTTCCATTCAACAAGTCTAGGCGGAAAGCAAATAGTGTTTGTATGATCAACCTCGGCATTCTACCCCTATGCACGCATTATGCACGCGGCTACAACACAGGGGCCATCACATCCCTTCGGAGAAAAGGCAACGCCCACCCTCTTGACCATGTCAAAAACTTTTCGTAAATATGAGATTCGCCTGAGATGCGTGCCAGCCACCCAAGGCTCCGCATCTGTTGCGACCTCCATGATCTTGCCGTCGTTGCGTGAAGGGTGGGAGGATTCGTTTTGTCGGTGGTGTTGCTGTTACAAGAGTCAGAAAATGGGCTAGTGTGAGTTTTTGCAGAGTTCCTACATACCTTAGAAGCACTTGCGGTGGACGATCGAGGGACCGCTCTCGTCGTACTCCTGCTTGGAGATCCACATCTGCTGGAAGGTGGACAGAGAGGCCAGAATGGAACCACCGATCCAGACGGAGTACTTTCGCTCGGGAGGAGCGATGATCTTGACCTTCATGGAAGAAGGAGCAAGAGCAGTGATCTCCTTCTGCATACGGTCGGAGAGACCGGGGTACATGGTGGTACCACCAGACTACAGAACAGTTAGAAACAAATCTTCAGCAATGTAAGTGAATCACAAGTTAGCTTACCATGACAATGTTGCCGTAGAGATCCTTTCGGACGTCGACATCGCACTTCATGATGGAGTTGAAAGTGGTGACGTGGATACCACCGCTCTCAAGACCCAGGACAGAAGGCTGGAAGAGAGCCTCAGGAGCACGGAATCGCTCGTTGCCGATGGTGATGACCTGGCCATCGGGAAGCTCGTAAGACTTCTCCAGGGAGGAGCTCTGGGCAGCAGTCTGGATCTCCTGCTCGAAGTCGAGGGCGACATAGCAAAGCTTCTCCTTGATGTCTCGGACGATTTCTCGCTCGGCAGTGGTAGAGAAGGTGTAGCCACGCTCAGCAAGAATCTTCATGAGGTAGTCGGTAAGATCACGACCAGCCATATCAACACGAGCAATGGCGTGGGGAAGAGCGAAACCCTCGTAGATGGGGACAACGTGGGTGACACCATCACCAGAGTCCAGAACGATACCGGTGGTACGACCGGAGGCGTACAGGGACAGAACGGCCTGGATAGAGACGTAGAAGGCGGGGGCGTTGAAGGTCTCGAAGACAATCTGGGTCATCTTCTCACGGTTGGACTTGGGGTTGATGGGAGCCTCAGTAAGAAGGACGGGGTGCTCCTCGGGGGCAACACGGAGCTCGTTGTAGAAGGTGTGGTGCCAGATCTTCTCCATGTCGTCCCAGTTGGTAACGACACCGTGCTCAATGGGGTATCGCAGGGTGAGGATACCACGCTTGGACTGGGCCTCATCACCGACATAAGAGTCCTTCTGACCCATACCAATCATGATACTGGAGCACAATCAGCCGTCGTGTTACCAAAAAAAAAATTAAAATTGGCGGGACACCGTCAACTTACCCATGGTGACGGGGACGACCGACAATGGAAGCTGTACATAGTCGTTAGCATTGCATTGAGTGACACTACGCTCACAGAACCTGATGCTCAGGTGTTTGGGCACAGCGGGCATCGAAGTGGGGTACTCACGGAAAACAGCTCGAGGAGCATCGTCACCGGCGAAACCGGCCTTGCACATACCCGAACTACCATGAAGTTAGCAAATCAATGACATGAAGGTATTCGTCACCCGAGAGCTCCATTTATTCAAGTTGGAGTATTATTTTGGTCTCGTTCGATGCCGTGGCAGCCAAATCAAGGGCAGGCGGGGGAGGTGAAGTTGGAGGTCGGTGAGACAGGCGGGGGAGCTTACCCATTGTCGATGACGAGGGCGGCGACTTCTTCTGTAGCGAGGAATCAGGTCAGTTAATGTCATTTGAGGCATCTCGTGATGCTATAATCGGATTGAATGTGCCAGACAATGCGGCGACATGATGCGACGTACCCTCCATGGCTGTGGATTACGGTGGAAAGCTGTCCAGAAACGGGTTTAGCGGCGAGATTCCCAAGTGATGAAAAAGGCGGAAGAGACCAGCCAGACGGGGGAGAGGGAGGTGCTCACGAGATACTAGAACGAAGAAAAGCGATGGAGCGGGTGGGAAGATGAGTCGGGGAGAAGGCGACTCGTCTGGGTGGTGAGTTGGGAAGAAAAAGAGGTTGATGATGGATGGGGAAGATGGGAGGAATGGGGAAGGGGGAAGTGGGAGGGGGGAACAGGAGGGAAGTATCACTGGGCGACGCTGTCACAAGAAAGTTGTGGGCGGGCCCGAATTGCTGAGGTGGACACTGCGCGCCCGGCACGGTGGCCGCTGTCCACTGGGAGCAGGGGAGACTTGCAGGGGGGTTTGGCGTGGTTAGGGGGGTTTAGGGGGAGAGGACGAGACCGCCTACCTTGTTAGGTGGGAAAACGGGTAGAGGCGACCGCTGAGGTGTACCGCTGGCGCGCTGGGAGAAGTGGTAAAGGTGGCAGAAACGAGAGGGATTTGGCTTGCCGCTTTTACTGATTGGTTCGTGGTGGTGGTAGTGGCTGGTGGCTGGGGGCTGGGGTTGTGGGAACTGTCGAAGTGCGCTGTCGAGATGATCTCCGAACGTTGGTTGTCACCGTCACCGTTGTTATCGAACCAGTAGTGTCTTGCACAACACAACCAGCTGGCTCTGGGCTTTTTATCATCGGGGAAATGTGTCATGTTGCCTTTACTTTCTATGCCTATAATGTCTATGCTCCCCTTCCCCTACCCTCCAGATCACAGCTCACGGCTTCATAGCTTCACCAAGATAGAGTGCCGTCGTCATCAATAGCTCAGGATACAGCGCCACAGTGCTTAAGCAACCACGCTACGTCAGCCAGCCAAGGGACTTTTTAATGCTGCAGCCTTGAGGCTTCAATTATTCTACCTGATTGTTCTCCGCAGTGACTGAGAGAAGAGGGTAGGGGGGTTGGAAACGGAAAAGAGACGCCAACTCACAAACACCTCTTTCGTACATGACAGGTAACCGATCATCGCTGGCAACATGTAATTACAGCGCCGACTTACCCACACCGAAGCCGCCATCCAGGCCCAGCAAATGACTATCAGGGACCCAGGACCATCAGCCACTTCAGCCGACATCATTGTGGAAGACTTGCAGGCCAGAGCTCCCTTTCTCCCGAGGCAAAGCTCCCTGTCCACCCATCTCTCCTTTTGTTGTTCTATTCTCGTTTACAGCATGCATGGGACATAAACCTCAGATGAGATTTCCTCGTGGGCAGTGCTCCATCCAGCAATTCCCCCTGACTCCCACCCGCTGGGCTAAAGAGAGAAACCGGGTCCTCCAGAGAAACGAGACTGGCCGGACCAGCCGGGGCTCACCCCCGAGCCTGGCGAGAGGAGGCTGGAAAACGAACAGTGTCAATCGCCAGATGCTTGGCGGATTGGCCAACTGGGTCGGGGATCCGTTCCCTCCCCACCGACTCAGCTAATGACCTGGCAAGTTGGCCACCTAACTCATCTGGCATAGACGACAGTGTACGCGGAATTGTGTTTACGCAAGGTCGCCCGCCGCTGGTTGTCGTCTCCCTTCTCCGAATCCGAATGTTTGTGCTGACCTCACATTCAACTCAACCCAGTAGCGCGAGTGGGTGTGGATCTCGAATCTCGCCGGATTCCCAGTTCCAAGCAGGCAAGCCACGGCATCCGACTGGCCAAGCAGGCAACCCCAATTCCATCCGGCCAAAGACAACCATGATGACATGGAGATGCCCGCTCATCCTCCCTCTTTTCGGGCCCGCGGCTGCGCGGCCCCAGATTGCGTCGCTATCTCGCCGCTCGCCTCACCACCTCACCTCTCTACGGTGTGTACCGTGCCTCTTAATGGCAGTGCGGTGCAGTGCAGTACTAGTCAGATCCCACGTATCATCCCTTCCCTTAGCAGTTCAAGCTCTCTCAGCCGCTTATCTGCCCGTCTAGCAAAATAGGTACATCCAGATAAACCACATGCATGCCAACTGCCAGATTAATGTAAGACAACTCCAAATTTTGCTCTCAAGAGGGCTCTTCTTTTGCATCTCGTCGCTCTCAGCGGCAGATCCAAAGCGCCTCACCACCTTTTCTCCCAAGGTCCGCGCGCCCCCAACAAATCGTCCGTCCCGTTCCCGCATGAAGAGAGAGGCCGTCGTTCCCCCTGCCGAGCCAGCTTGGGCATCCACCTGACTGGTGGCCAGTGAGCAGCAGCCTGGGTCAGCATTGGGATCTTCCCTGGCCTGCTCTAGAAAATACGCCAGCCTCAGTACTGCCACAAACGCAAATTCCGATCTAGCTGCATTGCCTTCATCATGACCAACCCATTAGCTGCAGCTCCCAAATACTTCTGCCTTCCGTCAAAGAAGTCAAGAGTTCTATAATTATCTCGCTCGCCGTTTCTGGACCTAGGTGTGACCGACGCGCGTCAGTGGCCCATGACAACCTCTGTTTGCCGCCTAATGTGGGCTTCCAGCATGCTCGTGTGTGTATTATTGCGTCTAACTTTTTTTTGGGTTTTTCGCCTGCTCTCGCTATTTTTCGGTCTGCTCACCCCCAAACTCGCAAAAGCAGCGATGAGGGGCAGTCATGCAAGGTGGGGGGGCACTTTTGCAAGACTAGGGAGCTATGATGATGAAATTCATCCCTCCACGTTTTTTTTTTTTTTTTTTTTTTAAAGAGAGAGAGGAGGGGTAACGGCATTTCTAGAAGAAATACATTTATGTGCACATATCAACTTTGGAGTCTTCTTGCACAATCCACCGATATGTGGTTGCCTTTGGCTCATTATTGACAAGGGAACCTGACAGTTGACATGCTGACCCCCGCTGGTGTACGGAGCATCGAATCTTCCAGGCCAGAACCAATTTGTGCGAGTCACTAGTAAGCTTTGGGACTAGGAGTTTCTTGAAGATTCCAGAATAAGCCAATCCCCGTCATTACACGTCAAAAAAAAAATCCAGAGGTCCAGCGAGAAGCTTCAACCCCGCGATAAGTCCCAATAATATAATCGTAACCATTTAACCGTTTATTTTTCTCTATCTCAACGCCAAATCTGACTATTTTTCTGTACAATATCAACACGGAATATCACACAATTCAATATGGGTGACAAGCGCCTCAACGACCTCCTCAAATGGAGCATCGAAAACTCCGATGTGACCAGAAGCGACCCCAATGCTGCCCCGCCTACCAGCGACCTTACCCCAGAGCTTATGGCCTCGCTGATGGGCGGCCCTTCGGATGCGGACTTGATGAAGGCTTCAATGGATATCATCACGTCAAATGACTCGGAACAAGCTTCCCTCGATGATAAGCTTGTTGCCTTTGACAACTTTGAGCAACTCATCGAGTCCCTCGACAACGCAAACAACATGGCCAACCTCAGCCTGTGGACGCCTCTTCTCGAGCAGCTGCGTCATGAGGAACGCGAGATCCGCAAGATGGCTGCCTGGTGCATTGGCACTGCGGTCCAAAACAACTCTCGCACACAGGAACGCCTGCTGGCCATGGGCGACAAAGGGTTGCCCCAGCTAGTCCACCTCGCCATGCACGAAGACGAACCCGAAGATGTGCGCCGCAAGGCTGTTTACGCCCTGAGCTCCGCATGCCGAAACTACCAGCCTGCGATGGATGTCGCTGCCGAGGAGTTGACCAAGAAGGGTCACGAGACCGGCAAGGTCGATGCGACCGACATGGCTGCCGTTGACGAGGTTGTCAATGGACTTCGAGACAAGATTAAGAAGGCTTAGATATACCGAACGACAAGAAATGATGGGTAAATGCATTGGGACGGAGTTGGGGCGTCGGCTATTAATTCCTTAAGAAGACATTTGGGACATAAAACAGTGGGTAGAAATTAGGTATGAACAAAAGTATAGGTCGTGAGCGGGCGAGTATATCCCCTCGTTTTTAATTGCTCATTTATGATACAAATAAGTTGTTACATGATCTATGCTACATATTATCCATTTGGAGATGATTCTTTTTGTTTTTTAGTCATACATCCACCAGCGTAAAATCATGATCCCAACTTAATGGGTAGCCTTGCCGTAAAAGGGGAAGCCCAGAGCTTGCATGAGCAGACGGCCCTGTCTATCCGAAGTACCAGTTGTCTTAATGAAGATATCGCAACCAGGCATCAACCGCGCGGGATACATCTAGAAGCACAGTTAGCCACGTTCAGATAGAATACCAAGATAGGACCAAAATTTACATCGTAATTGAACTCGATTTCGGGGAAAAACGCCATCCAGGCAGGCTTCAAGCCAAAGGCCAAGTTTCCAGAGTCATCACCAGTTGAGGCACTGATGCCGGGCCAGTCCTTGATCTTAGGGAGAACCAGAGTAACCAACTTGTCAACAAATTCGTAAGCAGCGCCGCCTTTCAGCGTCACCTTGCAACCGCCTTTATCACCCTTTCTGACACCCCATTGAACAACGCCGTGCTTAACCCGGGTAACTTCAGGGAAAGCACCACTGATAGACTGGACAACAGCACGTGCAACGTGCAAGTATTCCTTATTCTGAGCTCCCAAGGGCGCATATGAATTGATAGTGACCGCCTCAATCTCGGGGATGTTATGCCAGCTGATATCTCGCTCCAAGACTCCGAGGCGTGATGAACCACCACCACGGGGGCCTCGACGAGGACGATTCTTATGGTATGGCGATGAATCGTCCCACTCACGCAGAGTACCCTTGCTAGATTCGGGAGTAACAGTGCCAGGAGGAACGTGAGTGTAGGCCAGTGTCATCAAATCAGGAGCGATAGTGGAATCGTACGTGTGCTTTAACCGGGGAAAATTGAAGGGACCGGGAACAAAGTCTCGAGCAGTGGGATCGGACGAAGACGGCATTTGCACAGGGTGGAGAGGGCCGCGGTAGTACTTGGGAGGATGGTACTGGTAACTATCCAAATTATGTTAGACCACATCTAGGCTGCGGATCATCAATTGTTTCCACTCACCGGTTACCAGGCAGTTTCTTTCCTCCTGATGCACTATTATCGGCGGAATTAAATGCGTCAATGGCCTTGGCATCGGGCGAGGGGGTAGAAAACGACGAGGCACCGTCGAGATCGCCGAAAGCATTCGAGCTGGACGCAGGCTTTTCGGCCTGGGTCGAGGCGAATCGAGTGCTACAGGAGGGGACAGCCCGGAGGAGCTGTCTTCGACCTAATGCGCTCGCCATTCGAGCACCTTCTCGGAGAGAGGCCATAGTGGTGAGGGATGTGTTGGATCGCACGGAATTCAAGCTCTCCTCATCAACCCAGATGGAGTGTCGCGTGGAAATTTCCAATCCGATGGTGAGTGCGGGCGTATGCCACATGTGGCTGGTGGAGGCACCGCCACAGTCTGACCTCGTTCCACGCCACGGCTACGGTATCTTAGGGACTAACACCATCAATCGTGATTTATATTATAACCAACACGTGACCCCCCCCCCCTGAGAATGATTTGAGATCGTTTGAGTGTATGTTTCATAGCTACAGACCGAATATTGTTTCATTTGTTTCTTTTTTAGTCCGTATACACACAATAATTCAATGGTAAAGAAAGTTCATCGATCCATACTTATACAGCCTCATGTGTACTGCGCCGCCATCTCCCGCCACTTGAACATCAAACATGGATCTCGATGTCGAATCGGGCGGCTTATCTTGACACCGGTACATATTTCTTTAAGTTTTTGGGGACCATGTATAATTCCACCCACTAATATCCTCATTTGATCATAGGGAATGCGGCCCGGAAGCTTCCCGCGCTCTTGAAAGCTGACATTACTCAAGTCATTGTTTGGTTAGTGTAACAGGTGGCACATCCCCTATCCAAACAAGCATCTGAAACAGAACATAATTAAACATCACCCAGAGATTTCTCCATCAAGTAGACTTTTGCTATTACAAGGGCTTCGACATTGACAAAATAATTTTGTGGCAGAATATAAAAGTGATAATGACAGACAGTATTGCAATTTCGGGTATGCGCAAATAGAGCCTATTTTCATTTTCATCTGAATTTGACACTCGTCATATGCGCAAAACTCCAACCAATGGCGGAAGCAGATGGTAAAATGTCCCCTCCCCACACCCCCACCCCCACCCACCACCCACCCGCGTCAGGGCGCGCACCACAGACGGAGAGGCGGCCGGAGGCCCGGGGGCGAGGTGTGAGGCGCAGTGAACCCAGCCAACAACCCACCACACCCACAGTACCCACCACAACAGCGAACGCACGTCGACCCCAGCGAGACACCCACACCCCCAGACACCCCGTCCTCCACGACACGACACACGAATCAGCGGCGCACCGCCCGCCG
>JAHVYB010000287.1:0-43132 GCA_020623695.1 Calonectria henricotiae
ATATTAAGAGATTTAAGCTATTAATATCTAATTTACTATAATAAATAAATATTATTTTAATAAAAAAATCTATTATTTATAATATTAAAGTATTATATATCCTAAGAATAAAATTAAGCTTATTTTTTAAGAGTATAAATTACTTAAGAGAAAAGGCCTTAATAATAATAATATTAAATTTATTATTTAATAATAAAATATATTAAAGTTAATATTAAACTATTAATTATTTATAAAAAAAGACCTAGCCTAAATAACTCTTAAAAAAGATATATAGAGAGTATAAATAATAATAATAAGTAGCTTAATAATTTAATATAAATAATTAAATTTAGAATAAAATAAATATAAAAAAAAAGAACTAATAAAAAAAGGGAGGTCTACCTACTAGAATCTACAAATTACTATAAAATTATAATATAATAAAAATATAATAAGTTAAATATTAGTTATAAAGGGATATTATCTTTAATAGTATTTTCTATACCTATTTAAGTATAAAACTTATAATTAGCTAGATTAGTAATTCTAAGATAGCTTACTTATATTATATATATTATTAGAACCTTAATTTATTCTTATAAATTACTAATTTAAATACTATATTTATCCTTATTTTAATACTTTAAAATACTAATATTATACTTAGAAATATAATAATTATAAATAAACACACTTTTAATTTCCTAGATATTTAAAATATAGCTTAGACTATTAATTTTTCTTAACTTTTTAGTAATAACCTCTATATTTCTTTTTAGCCCTACTTTTATTATTATAATTCTTAATAAACCTTATAATATTTAAAGTCCTTTTTAGCTACTAATTATACTAGCTATTATTAATATCTTTTAAGAACCTCTTTTTTTTAGCTTTATATCTTTAAATTTACCTAAAATATATTTATTTATTATTTTATTAATCTTTATATACTTCTTTTAAATAAAGTTTTTATTATTAATATTAATATTTTTTTTTAAATAATTAAAGCTTAAAATTAATAATTTTTATTTTTTAAAATAATATAAGATTAATAATTTAAGTCTTAGATAATATAAATAGCTTATATTAAAAAAGGATTTATTTAAAGTATTTAATTAGATTAGGAGGGTATTTAATATAAAGCTTATTTATATTTAGTTAAAATATAAGTAGGAGGCTTAACTAGGCAATTCTAGGAGTAGATATAATTAGTATTTAAATAACTATAATATTAATCTCTTTTTGCCCTAACCAATAAAATAATTAACTTTATATATTTTATAATCTTAATATCCTTTTAATATTAAAAATAATAAACTCTATTAAACCTATCCTAATATTTAAGATAGCTACTATATTAAGACTAATATATTCTAGCCTACTTCTAATATTATTAAAAATAACTAAATCTAAATTATATTTTAAATATTATATTCTTTATAATCTATTATATTCTTTTACCTTAAAATATATTAATAATAAACTCTATATTAAATACCTATCTAATCTTATTAAGACCTTTAAATTAAAGCTTAAAAAGAAAGGGCTTTTTAGGCTATTTAGAACCTTTATTACTAATCTTAAATTATTCCAAAAAATACCTAAAGAAGACTTATTAAATTTGAGTTTTATATACTTAAAAAGAATAATCTTAATACTAATAATAAAGGGTTTATTTAAAAAAAGTATAAGAAATTTAATATTATTATAAAGAAATTAAATAAAATAGTATTTAAGGAGATAATTAAAGTAAAGGAAGCTTTTCTTAGAGAAATTAATAATAATAAATATAATAAATAGCTAAAAAGGATAATAGGTATTATAATCTATATTAAAAACTATAATAAAAATAGGTCTAAGAGTAAATATAAAGGTTATTAATAGATACTATATAAGATAGTCTAAAAAGTTATGGAAAATTGGTAGTCTGGGCTAGATTTTAAATATCTAGGAAATTAAAAGTGTGTTTATTTATAATTATTAAATCTGGTTTATAATTAATAAATAAAGCTTATTATTGGTATATTTTATAGTAAATAAGTATAAAGAATTATAAAGAATATAATATTTAAAATATAGTTTAGATTTAGTTATTTTTAATAATATTAAAAGTAGGCTAGAATATATTAGTTTTAGTATAATAGGAAAGCTATCTTAAATATTAGAATAGGTCTAATAAAGTTTACTATTTTTAATATTAAAAGGATATTAAGATTATAAAATATATAAAGTTAAATATTTTATTAGTTAAGGTAAAAAGAAACTAATATTATAATTATTTAAATACTAATTATATTTGCTCTTAAAATTGCCTAGTTAAATCTCTTGTTTGTATTTTAATTAAATATAAATACTTAGAAATAATATTTTAAAGATTAAAAAAAAAGGTATTAATATTTTTTATATTAAATAATTTAAATAATTTATATATTTTATTTATAGCCTTAAGAAAAGTATTTTAAAGGTTTAAATAATATTTATAAAAATAAAAATATTATATTTTTAATAAGTAAGATTTTTTAATACCTTTTTAATAAAAAAGATTATTTTATAATCTTTTTAATTTAGTATTCTTTAGTTAAAAAGCTAGATCTTTCTAACTATATAATATAAATAGTAAAAGTAATATCTTTATTAACTAATAAATATATAGGGTAATTATTAGAGTGCCTAGGAATAGTAGATAAAAGAAAAAGTAATAATATATTAAACTATTAATTTAATTATATTAAATTAGACTACCAGAGCTTTATATAAAGATAGTATTTTAATAGCTTTTGCCTTACTTTATATATAATAAGGTATATTTAGATATTATATTATAAGTATATTTTATATTAATTTAATCTAAACTTTTACCAATATATTTTTTACCTTTAAATAATACTTAGAATTATATTAGATATAAGGTATTTTATTATTATATAGGCTTTACTTAAAATTTTTTAATATAGGTATAGTTTTTATAGTATAATTAGTAAGATTAATATATAATTTATTATATTAGAGTTTTATAGCTATATTAGGGTTTTATAATTAACTTTAAAGAGGTTAGTAGATAGTTAAGCCTTATCAAGGTATAAAAGTGATTTATATCCCCCTAAGGAGAGGGACGGCTTAATAAGATAGTAATACTAACAAGCGGGGCTGGTAGTGCATTGGCTACACTACTGGTACGGTTAAGTCAGCAACCAAGATTAGGAACCTTAGTTAAGGACAAACTAAGTCGGTTTAAATCCGGCAATACCCAAAGCCAATTTAGCTAGCTATATTAAATGCTAATCCTAGTAGCTTATTCTATATTAAAGAGTAGATATAACTTAGGGATATAGATCTTCTAGAGGTTTTAATATTAATGGTAATCTAAGTATAAGGTTTTTTTTTTAAAAGATTATTATATTATAGCTAGATAGTAGATAGAAATAATATAAAGAAATTAAAATACTAAGGAGCATATTAAATCTTTAGACTTTTAAATCCTATAATATAATTACTCTTATACCTATAATTACCTTAGAAGCCTAAAGGTAATATAAGATAAAAATTATAAAGCTTTCTCTAATAGAAATAAAATATAATAAAAAGATAGCTTTCCTAATAATTAGAATTAGTATATTTTAATATACTTATAAATATATCTATAAATATATTTATAAATAATATTAATTAAAATATTATTTTAATATTATTTTATCTATAAAGGTAATATTCCTTCTAAATCTAATTTTATATATAGATATATATATTAAAAGATCTAAGCTATTAGTATCTAGCCTAAGAGGTCTAATAATAAATTTATTAATAAAATAAAAGATAAATTATACTTAAGTAATAATCTAGCTATTAGGACTAAAATTAAGCTTATTTTATAGGAGCTTAAGCTACTCTAAAGAAAGAATCTTAATTATAATAATATTAATTTTATTAAATAATAATAAAGGCTAATAAAGCTAATATTAAAGTATTTTAATATATAATTTAGAATTAGCTTAAGTTTTTATAAAAAGAAGTTCTTAGAGGATCTAGAAATATATAATATTTAGCTTAATAATATAAAATAATATATAATAAAATAGAGATTCTAGAATCTATAAATTACTATAGGATTATAATATAATAAAAATATGATAAGGGTAGTTAAGCCTTATAATACTAATAGGTATTAATTAATAGATAGTTAGTTATTTAATCTATAAAATTAGTTTTAGTACTATATATATAGATACTATGTAAGATAGTCTAAAAAGTTAAGGAAAATTAGTAGTTTAAGCTAGATTTTAAATATCTAGGAAATTAAAAGTATGTTTATTTATAATTATTAATTAAAATATTATATATTCTAAGACTAAGATTAAGCTTATCCTTTAAAAGTATAAGCTACTTAAGAGCTTATTATATTTTTATTATATTATAATCCTATAATAATTTATAAATTCTAGAATCTCTATTTCCTTATATATTATTTTATATTATTAAGCTAATTTTTATATATTTTTAGATTCTCTAAGAACCTCTTTTTATAAAAACTTAGGCTAATTCTAAATTATATATTAAGATATTTTAATATTAGCTTTATTAGCTTTTATTATTATTTAATAAAATTAATATTATTATTTAATAAAATTAATATTATTATTTAATAAAATTAATATTATTATTTAATAAAATTAATATTATTATTTAATAAAATTAATATTATTATAATTAAGATTATTTCTTTAGAGTAATTTAAGTTTTTATAAAATAAGCTTAATTTTAATTCTAATAATTAGATTATTACTTAAGTATAATTTATTTTTTATTTTATTAATAAATTTATTATTAGATTTCTTAGGCTAAATACTAATAGCTTAGATCTTTTAATATATATATTTATAAATAAAATAATATTAAAATAATATTTTAATTAATATTATTTATAAATATATTAAAATATACTAATTCTAATTATTAGCTATCTTTTTATTATATTTTATTTCTATTAAAAAAAGCTTTATAGTTTTTATTTTATATTACCTTTAAGCTTCTAAGATAATTATAAATATAAAAATAATTATATTATAAGATTTAAAAGTCTAATAATTTAATATACTCCTTAGTATTATTATCTTATTAAGCTATTCCTCTTCTTAGGGGGATATAAATTACTTTTATATCTTAATAAGCTACTTAAGAGAAAAAGCCTTAATAATAATAATATTAAATTTATTATTTAATAATAAAATATATTAAAATTAATATTAAATTATTAATTATTTATAAAAAAAAGATTTAATTTGAATAATTCTTAAAAAAAATTTATAAAGAATATAAATAATAATAATAAATAGCTTAATAATTTAATATAAATAATTAAATTTAAAATTAAATAAATATAAAAAAAAGGAACTAAAGAAGAAAGGAAGGTCTAGGGAATCTAGGCTAGTATTTTACTAGAATCTACAAATTACTATGGGATTATAATATTATAAAAATATAATAAGGTACTTACTCTATATTCTTTATCTTTTAATAGCTTTGCTTAATAAGCTGTTGATCCTTTGTCATAGTAATCTAAATATAGCTGAATAAGAGATCTAGTTTTGAGATATTAAGCCGGCTATGACTTAGCCCGATTAAGGAACCGGGCACTCATTAGATTCAGCCTCTTCTCAACTTTGCTATCATGTAGCATAAACATGTAGAGCGGACGATGATTCGTTTCAAGACCTAGTTTCAAGTGTTGGCTATCCGCTTTATCATAGATATGTCTGATGACTAGTTGTTGTGGCTTGCATGTGGCTGCTTATTACGACCCAAATGACAAGAGTTATCGTTTTTTAGGTTCGATAGCCCTCCTGTAGCTGTAGCTGTCGCAGGTTGATGTATTTTGGATTCCACATCGTAAGTTATACGTCAAAAAGTGAAGTCTAATTAATGACACCTGTGACCGAAATTATTTCTTCAAGTTTCATGGAGAGTTGGAATAAACGGCAAGCCGACTGTTGTAGTTTATTGTCACGGAATGTACCGAAGTGTCCTGAAAGCGTCGCAAGCCAGCCCGAACTTGACCTGGTGCACGTAACTAAGGAAGCAAGGGAGAAAATAGAAAACTGTCTCTTCCAGAGAAAGCGGTGGCGGGGGAATTTCGCAAATGAGGCAGGGGTACGGATAGAAAGGTGAAATATACTTCTGGCGCAGGACAAGGCCTGTGTGAGGCTGATCCATGCCCGGCCATGAGGAGTGACAGCACCTGGGTCGTAGCTGTTTTGTGGACAATAACCTATTACCTGCGTGCTCCTTATTTTTGTCATTCTTCGAGTCTACACCCGGGCTTTCGTCGTCGACAGTTATGGCTCGGATGACTATATATATGTCCTTGTATTTGTATGTTGGCCCGGAACTGAGAATCCAACTTTCATTCAATCAGCTCAGCCTGCGTTTCTGATGGTTGCTTAGCCAAATAGAGCTCACCTTGGCTGATGTATAACATCAACCTCAGGGAAAATTTCTTCTCTATACCATGCTCCTCCACGTTTCTGCCGCCTACGGATTTGGTAGGAGCCTACTTGAAGTCGATCCAGACAACGCTTCCAAAGCTCTCCTTTTCGAATATGTTGCCCAGGCTTTTGGTATGCTGGGCATGGCCATAGCAATATGCTCCCTTGGTCTCTTTCTCATTTGACTTGTGCAAAAGACCTGGCACTCAGTTGTAATTTGGTCAACCATGCTGATTCTTCTGGTCATTTCGGTTTCGTCTATAATTAGCACTTGGTTCCAGTGTGACCCTATCCCATACCTCTGGAATCGCTCAATTGAAGGTGGCAAGTTCAATTTGAGCCCATTACCACTCGGTCTCCTACTGGGAAGTAAGTTTGAGGTTAACGTGATTCCTATTTTTATTCACTAATGTTTTTTGTTATTTTGAATGCATAATCTCATTTTAAATACTAATGAGACATTGGGCTGATAGTTTCCTGCATTGTGGTTGATATCTTCTTCGCGATATTTCCGTGGATATTTATTCGGAGGCTACAAATGAAACAAAGGGAGAAGGTTACTATTTTGGCGAGTATGAGTCATGGTATAATGTGAGCCATCTTGGTGGTTTTGTCTTTGACGGAGGGGTTCCTTTGCTCATAATATATGTGCAACCAGGATTTGAAAGTCTAAAGGTTTGACGTGCTCCTTGGTGTTGCTACCTTGTTGAGCCGTCCCTCTCCTCAGGGGGACACAAATCACTTTTATACCTTGATATATGTGCAACAGTGCCGGAGCCTGTGGCTTCATGCGTAAAACAAAAAAGCCTGACATGGTAAAATGGGACTATCTCAGTACGCCCCCGATTTGCTTCCTTACATATAGTCAGCGCTGCGGTCAACTCAACTTGATCGGCGCAAAAGCAAAAAAGCCGACAAGGTGATTGGAGAAGTTGAGTTGATTGATTGACTGAAGTCAACTTATCCAATAAAATTCCGCTTTTTTTTGCTTTTGACTTGATTGAGTTGAGTTGACCGCAGCGCTGCATATAGTACTAACAACTATGAAACTTGTGTTGTTAGAGGAGACTGTTGGCCTGGCTGTTTGAACTGCTGCCGAGATTGCTGTTACAATGATCTGTATTAGGATACATACCTGTTTGCCGACCGCTGTACAAGGCATATTTTAAAAAATGAACTAAAGAAACCAGTACCTATCAGCAGAACAAACTACCCTATATTCATACGCAGGGGTTTGAAGGCAGTGGTGTGAATTCCCGCGAACGGGGAACATGACCAGACAAGTTGGTGGAAGCTGACGGAAGCAAAAGGATGCCAAGGTTGTAGAGTTCCTATCACCGTTCATGTGCTATTGGGGTTGGGGATGGAACTGTGGTCGTATTGCCAGCCTGGTGCCACCCATATATATATTTTCATCTCTGAGGGAGAGCACTTGACGCGAAAAGCCTGCTCAACGCATTCTGCCATAGGTGAACGACATCCAAGTGGAAGCGACGCAGTGTGTGGAATGGCATCGACTCACGCCATCCGCAACATTGATAATCCGCGACTTATACTATTTTATTCAGAAGGTCGCAAGCTGTGAGTGAGGCGACAGTTTACTGCCAAATAAGCACAATATCGACTGTGTAGATTGACGATCTCAAGACCTACTTGTCGTTAGAGGTGGTGGCCTGTTGTTTACTGTAGATATCCTCATTTTTAGATTCTCAACATCACTGTTTGATCTCTCAGAATGGCACCGACAATCATCCTTATCCGCCATGCTCAGGCTCTTCACAACGTTGAAAATAAGTATCCCCTGCATCTGATTCTGGTTAAATTGGACTAACATGGACGTCTGTCCCATATTTACGAGACTACTCTCTCCATGATCCCCCGTTGTCAGAGTTAGGAATCGAGCAATGCGCCGCCCTCTGGAGTAAGCTCCAGGCAGACTATGTTGCTGCTACTTCAAACCTCGATGATGTCGCAGTCGTTGTGAGTCCAATGCGGCGCACAATGCAGACCGCCATGTTGTCACTAGGCTGGTTGATCAACCGCGGAGTCAAGCTCGAGGCTAACGCTGACTGGCAAGGTATGTCGAGTGAATGAATGCGAGGAGAGTTCTCTAACCCCTTCAATTTGAATAGAAAACTCAGAGAAGCCTTGCGATACGGGTAGTCCAGTCTCAACCTTGTTAGGTGATTTCCCCTGCGTCAACTTCAGTAACATTGATCCAGTTTGGCCGGATAAGACGTCGCCGGTGGCACAACACTTTGCACACACGAAGCGTGACGTCCTCACTCGTGGTCGGCGTGCCCTCGATGCGATACAAAAGAGGCCTGAAAGACTTATATTTGTGGTATCTCACTCGGGCTTCTTGCGGCTAGGTGTTGTTGGCTACTGGTTTTTCAACGGTGACTACCGCATCTTCGATTTTGACCCGTCAGGTGGGGGCGTCAATGGCCTCAAACAGTATGAGAGCACCACTTCAGGAGGCATGGGCCTATCTATCACGGAACCCGTTGCTCTAGGTACGGATTTACCAAATCTGTGATTTTCACATGGGGTCAAGATTTTGTGATACTATTGAGGGCTGGTAGTGCTAGATATTTGCAAGCGAGAGTGATAGAACGTCGGAACAAGACACTGAAATGGGTATCCATTACTTTTAAATGCTCTGCTGCTATTTAACACTTGATGTGGTTTTCGTGAGATGGTTGTGCTGGGCGACATCAAGTGTTGCGAAGGTTGTCCCTACTACTTGGACAAGAAGCTCTGGAAGGCAGATTGATCGATGATTACATTTCCAACTGCCCTTAGTCTCTTCCTCCCTTCTTTTTGCTTTTCTAGAAGCTTTCTGCGTCTAGATACGTCTGCAGCATGGAGCTTAGCAAGGACGTCCTTTCGGAACGGCTTGATGGTTTCACGGGCGACGATGCGGCTCCCCACCGATGCTTGAATCACAACCTCTGAATAATTATTAGCTATATTGTCTGAGTTTCTTCTCCCTTTGGGAACCAAAAATATCAACGTACCAAACATCTGGCGGTCAACGTGCTCCTTGAACTTGGCCACCCATTGTCTGCCAAGTCGGTCAACTTGTGTGCTGTGTACAACACGACAGATGGCGTCGACTGGCTGGCGATTGACTAGTAGTTGAAGTTTAACGAGGTGGCTTTCACGCCACCCTGCATCTTCATAATCCAATGTTGCGTATCCTTTACTGTCAATTGTGTGAGACGCAGATGGTTGCAGGAGAGGGAGATTGAGAGACATACGTCGCGCTCTTTAGTTTTCCAAAGAGATCATCAACCAACTGAGCTGCAGGGATGTCATATATCAAAATGACCTGAGTTGTGTGGAAGAACTCGATGCTCTTTTGTTCTCCTCGATTGGCTTCACACAACTCAATCACTCGTCCAATGTACTCTTCTGGCAATGTAATTGTGCATTTCACATACCTAAGATGGCGGTCAATTAATGCCACCTAAATCATGGCGGCGAAGCAGTTGCTAGAAACTTACGGCTCATAAAGTTGAGCCCCGCGAATGCGAGGGTGACTTTGGTCCGGGAACAAGGCTGGGTTCTGAACAACCTCTTCAGAGCCATCAGCCCAAACAATTTTAGTAGGTACAGTTGGCTCTGTGAGAATAACACTTCGTCCGTGTTCCTGCCTGAGGCGATCTTGAAAGACAGAGCAGTGCAAACTGCCAAGAAATCCGAGTCTCCAGCCTGCGCCAAGAGCCTCCGAGTGATCTTTTTGAAGGGTAACACTACGGTCGTTGAGGACGAGCTGAGTGATGCTGTCAGCCAGTCGACCGTAGTCACTCTGGTCGGTAGGGAATGCAGCAACAAAGACCATGGGCTTGGGCTCCTCAAAGCCCGGACATGGTTCGATATCGTGTTCAGCATTGACAAATGTAAACGTATCACCGAGCTTAGCGTCCTGAATCCTCTTCATTCCTGGGTTGAAATAGACATAGCCGACTTGCCCAGCACGTAGGACTTGCTGAGGTGTAGCATGTGGATACTGAATACCAACTTGACCGACGGTATACTTCATCCCCGTCCCTAACGATACAACGTTGTCGCCGGCTCTGACTACACCGTCAAACACCCTGATAAGAAGCACCACGCCACGGAAGTTGTCGTACCAGGAGTCCACTAATAACATTTTGAGAGGTTTCTTTTCGTCACCCTCCGGAGGGGGCATGCGATCGATAACAGCAGGCAGGACGGCCGGAACACCTTTGCCAGTTTTTGCACTGAGGAGAATAGCATCCTTGGGATCCAGCTCAAATGAGTTTTTCATTTGGTCGAGGACTCGGGGTACATCGGCGGCAGGCATATCGATTTTATTAACAACGGGAACAAGGGCGAGGTCCTGGGCGAAGGCAAGGTGGAAGTTGGACACGGTTTGCGCCTGAATGCCCTGGGTAGCGTCAACAAGGAGGAGGGCGCCACCGCAGCTGGCATAGGAACGAGTCACTTCGGCGCGAAAGTCAACATGGCCTGGTGTATCGACGAGGTGAAGAAGGTAATCTTGTCCGTTATGATTGTGAATCATGGTGCATGTCTGGGCTTTGACGGTGATGCCACGCTCTCTCTCGACGTCGAGCTTGTCCTGCGATGCTATGTTAGTTTCGGATATTGTCCTTCAAGTGCTTTTACAAAGAGCGAAAGGCGGGACTGCCTTGAATAATATGTACCAATATTTGTTTGTTGCTATCGCTGGCTGAGATTGTACCTGTGTGCTCGAGCAGACGGTCGCTTAGAGTGCTCTTGCCATGATCGATATGTGCAACGATGCAAAAGTTTCTGTACCTCTCAATTGGGATCGCAGAAATTCGGGATTCGAGCTCAGAGGGCGTCACCTTCGGAACTACTTTGGAGGAGGATGTGTAGTGCGATGTGAATCGCGAGGGAGGGGCAAGTAGAGCGGTGCTTTTCAAGCAGCCCGGCCATTGGCGAGGTTGCGAGAGGCATTGCCGCTTCCAGGCTCGCCCAGCACTCCAGGCCAGGCTCATTGGCACCTAGAAGTTGTTGGGGAAGTGCATTTGGAAGCGCATGAGAAGTTGACCCAGGAAGAACTGGGTGTTGGGTATCCAGGTGGCGGATTGTAAGTTGCGGAAATCTCAGCTAACGGATGATGCGAGGCTTCGAAATTCTGTGTTGGCAAACCCAAACTGGAAAGACTGCATAAGTACGTACCCATTTGTCTGGGACTGTACGGAGTACCCTGAGGTACCTTCTTACCTCACCGATCACGCCAAGATCGCACCCCCCGGATGTGAGGATGTTAGGGCCCCACTATCCCTGAAGCTTGTCTAGCCATGGTTAGCGTATGCATGGGTTTTCATGAAGTGGTAGGCAATTCTGAATTGGGAATTGGGATTTCTGTCGTGGTTAAGCTGATAATCAAAGTCCAACACAGATTGCAATTGCCAATGCAAATAATCAGTAGTCAGAGGTGCCTTCACAAAACACATGTTGAATTTGGACCTAGTGTCCTGTAGGGAGGCTGGCTGTGCCTTAGACCTCGAGGTATCAGAAACATAACAAAAAAAGGTCACTAGGGTATCGACTCTCTCCCAAGCTGGAGATATATAAGGCGCCTCTCTCATGACACTTGACCCAAGAAATGCCGATAATCAATCCACCGCCCGTCGTATATCATTTACACCTTGCCTATCCGTCTCATTTGAATCATGTTAGAACCCACTCACTTCCACGCTTGATGAACTTGTCCAGAAGTAACCCCAAGTCTGCCAATACGAACCGGCACACATAAAACCCGAAAAACTCAGCGGCGTGACGTGTGCAAAGTTCCAGTCCCACTTGTGTCTTGTCGGCATGCCGTAAACCAGGATCTTCCACCTGTCTCGCGATTTGATCTGAAAACAAATAGTGTCAGCATGATTTGAAACCCTCCGGGCAGTGTTGCCTTGAATCCACTTACCAATGGCCTGGGCGGCATCAAACAAGCGTGCAAGTGAACTCATATACATCGCATTTGGACCTGTAAAGTGTACTTGAGTCAGATCTCGCTTTGGAGGCCTGCTTGTCGGGTGTCCTGTCATGGGCAGACTAGAAAGGCTTGGGATTTCCTTGACGGCATCTGTGCCTACGACCCGGCTCGTGTACGCTCCCCCTAGACCCACAGCAGAGTTCTTAGAACGCAGGCGTCTCCATGAAAATGTAGATTTGCCTGACACACTTAAAGATCGTGGCATACCAGTAGTTGCATCAACATCCGTCCCCATTGATGCATCCTTGAACAGTGTTCCAGAACTCTGAACTCCCACTTCGTTACCTAGTTTACGGCTCAGAGCCGACTGCACTTGCTCTAAGACGCCTTCCAGGGATTGCATCTCCTCCAATACCGCATCGGCATCGCAAGTATCTACCTTGGCTATTTTGAGCAAGGCAGCAGTCAAGAAGTCGCAATTGGCGACCTTGTCCTCAATATTCTTAAGCTTGACTCCTTTCACCCTCCACACTTCTCTCGGGACAAAAAGCTTGCCACTCAAATAACCTCCCCGAGGATGTGCGAGGGTTTGGTACAAACACCTCATCAGCCAAAATGGTCGCAGCATAAAGTCGGTGGGACAAGGTTCAAGAGGTACTGGGACATCCGGCGCGATGGAGTGAGGAGAGCCGGGACTAGTAGGGGAGTGGAAATTATCGTCGAAGAGAGATAGACCAGCTGTGTCAAGCCGGTCTCGGAAGGCTGCTGCGAGTGGAGTTGGAAGAGATGGAACGACGTGTGCTCGTGAACCTCCAAATGGAGTATTGCTTGCTGGAGTCCCTGGTGACATGTCCGAGTTCTCGTCGACATTCGAGATAGACATGTTTCGGCTCTTCATGCTCCTCAAGCTGGATGACGAGAAGTTTTTTCTAAGCCTCGTCACATTTGGCGACGTGGACTGCGCCACAACATGTTCGTCTTCATCAACTGGGCCAAGATGTCTGAATGGTGAAGCTGGACCGGGATTCTCATCAGTTGGGCTTGCCTCCCAGAGAGGAGGCGACGATGGTCTGCGGAAGCCCGCCATCGATCTTGAACCAGTTGTTGATGTGACCGAAATCCCGGTTTTCTGTCCATCCGTCGTAGCTGATTTTGCTGGAGTGATATCCTCCAAAGGCGGAGGCAGAGAAGGGCCGAGCTTAGCTGTTTCAATCTTGAGCTGCTTGGGATTTTGTCCTGACATTCTGCGATTGCGTACGGACTGTGAAGATGAGGATGGTCGATGCGGAGGGAGTTCAGGAAGAGACGTGTTGGGAGGAGGTGCAGCTGGGCCACTGGGAGTACCTGCGTAAGGGGGTGGCATTTCTTTTACGGTGGAAAGCGAGGTTGATATTGTGGGAGGATTTGAGCCAGATGGGTTGTGCCATGCTCGAGTGTTTCGGCCACTTGCATCCGATTCGCGTGCATTTGAAGGCTTCCTTGAATGCTCGACTGTAAACTCCTCAATACCGTAATCACGGGCCATTTCCTCGAGAATCCTTTCTTCCTCCTCTGAGGAGTTATCGTCGAAGAAGTCCTCTCCCATCGGATGGGATTCGTCATCAAATGACTGATGAGGCTGCAGTTGCCGCTCAACGTCCGTCGTAATATCTGGGGTTTCGCGCTCAATTTGCCTCACTCTTTCGCGGGCAAATTCAACTTTTCGGAGAGCATTTGAGACGACCGCCTCACCAGAATAATCCATATCGTTGGCGTCATAATCCGTCGGACTCATTGGCTCATAACCCTCATCGTATGCTGCCTCAATCGCAGCATCTAGTGCCGTATCAAACTCAGCTTCCGTGTTGCCGCTGGCAGCCCGGATGTGCTTTCGTCTGAATCCGCCAAGCGATGAAGTGCGTGAGTGGACGGAAGAGGAGCTGGAACCTCCAGATTCATCAATAGGGTCCAGCCAGGAATTTAAGCTATCCTCTCTACCATGGCTGGGTGTATCTGTAGGCTGGACTGGATGGGCGGTGGCCACGGCGAATTCAACTCCTATTGGTTCATCCATTGGGTCCTCTTGTCCTTTTGGTGGTGATGGAAGCCGTCGTGGCGAGAGGGGTGCTGGGATGTAGTGTTGGTCTGGTCGTTGTAAGAGAAAAGGGCTGGGAGGTCCCAGGTGTATAGGTGAACGTGAGAAGGAAGACTGGAGAAGGCCAGGTTCTGGATTAAGGGTTGTAATGATGGGTTTTGGCTTATTAGCTCGTCGAGATGTAAGAGTAGGCTGAGGGCTGCGACTGCCATCTCCGATCACTCGAGTTATGGTAGCCGTTTCAAAGACATGGCCATCTTCAGGATCTTCATTCTCGTCTGGGTGCAAAATCAACGAATCCGGAGGTTGAGGAATACTATCAGGACGGGCAGGGAGTGCCTTTGTGTCCTCATCCACCCAGGGTGTTATTTGATCCAGCTCGTCAATTCGGCTAGTATATGTTCGTCGCTGCCAAGAGGATTAGTGGCAGTATCTGAGTTAGATTAAAGTTCCAACATACAATTGCTTCTAGTTTTCGCTTATCCTCATCACCTGTAGTCTTGTGAAGGACTTGTCGGAGAAGCTCGCAAGCCTCAGCATATGCTTCTCGCGCGCCCTCAAAATTTTGCGCATTATCAAGCTGGACGGCCGTATTTGCCTTTTGCAAGGCCCTGGAGAGCATTGCCTTTTGCGATGGGGGTTTGTGGCTACGACCTTTGTCATTGCTGCCTTTTGCAGAGCGGCTTCGAGAGTGACCCCGAGGCATATATGCCTCCCCTTCGTAATCGTGCGGCATTCTGGGTCGAGTGATGGTGGGGTTATGGCTTGACGATGTTCCGATGCTGACTTGATCTGTCGACTTCGCAGTGCCTGGTGGAATGGGGGACTGACTCTCCTGGCCGGCGACACTCGGTAGCCGGCGTTCGGATGGGCCAGGGCCAGCCCCTTCTATTGTGACCCGGAGATATTCGCTGAAGTTGGGGGGCTCCAATGGGGACAAGGAGGCTATCGGGGGCAATGTCTGCGGGGTCTGATTGTCCTCTGACGTTGCAGAGACTGTGACGTCTTCTCCCCGCGATGAAAGGCTTGGCCGTCGATTCTTCTGAAGTTTCCGGGGCGATGGTCTCGCGGTTGGCGGAGATTTGTTAACAATGCTGGTCGCATCGACGCTTCCACGAGAACCAAATCGGGAATGAGTCGCGCGTTGAGCTATCAAAGAGGTACGGCTAGATCCGTTGGTGGATGTGGACCAGCGGTTCAAGAGCCACGATACCTCGGCGGGGTTGTTGTTAGGTGAACGGGATGTGGCCCTGTGGGATGTTCGTGGAGGAGTTTGAGGATGCTTCCAGTGGTCAGCACCAGGAGACGGTTGGCGACATGGAATGTCAGGATGGCTGGTATGCGAGGCGGGTTCGATATGCGGCGGTGGTAGCAACGAGGACGTTCGAGGGGGGCGAGTAGCAGCGCGACCAGCAAAGGAGTTTGGGTTTATTGAACTTGTCTGGGAGAAGGATAGGGAGGACGAATGACCATGAGTGGGTTTCGGCGGACCAGGATGTGTATGCCCTTGGTGGTAGTGGTGGTTATGGAGTCGCGAGTCAGTCGGCGCAGAGGCAGAAAGGTCCAGAGGAAGCTCAACAGCGACTCCAACACCAAGGTTGGAGGGAGAGGACGCGGTTCGGTCGTGAGAGACGTGCGGGAAGTGAGAGGTGCGAGAGGTGTGAGAGTGAGAGGTATGGGATGAGCCCGCAGCCTCGGGCATTCTCTATCGACGCCGCAAGGAGCGTCCAGCCGAATCGAGTCGAGTCGGATCTGGTGTGGTACGGTGTGGTGCAATGCAGTGCGGCGTCGAGTCGATCCAAACCATGCTAAAGTGGACAATTCCCCCCTTTCCAGTCAACAGGACAGCGTCAAATCGGGCCAAGCTTGGTGTGGTCGCTGGGTTGGCTGGTCGCTGCTAGCGGTGGTCACTGGAGTCTCGTGGAGTTTGGGTCGTGCCGAATGTGGACTAAAGGCCCGCTTTCCGCAAGGTCACTAATTGCACACAGTACCAGGAGATACAGCGCTTGCGGAGAGTGGCACGTTAGGTGCAGTGGTTGTGCGCAGCGCATTACGGGACGCGCCGCTCGTTTGATGATTTGGTTGGCGTGGGAATATACAGACGATATTTTATTTTATGCTTGAGGATTGAGACTGGTGAGTGAGAAAATGTGGTTGAGGATGACGAGTCTGTGGCTCAGTGTTGAAATAGATGGGCATAGGATCCGAGACGAGTTGGCCCCTTCCAATGGCTCCAGTCTGCTGGCAGAGCGAAGCAGGTGTGCAGTGGCAGTATGTTCGGAGTAGGATGGCCCATGTCAGGGGACATGGCGAAGACGTACCTGCATCTTTGGTTGGTCCCGAGTAGTTGGTTGGCAACTCTCCCATTGAGGCACAGTCGAGTTTCAGTTAAGAGAGAGAGAGCGAGGTACATACTCGGACGGAAACGTGCCTTCCCTTGTATTCCCACTTGCCCGATGTAGATTTAGAACCTCATTTTATCCCGGTTGGGGCTATAGCCGGGTGTGAGGGTTTCCCAGTATCACAGAAAGACTTTGGCCCATCACGGACCTGCAACGAGCTCCAGCGGGTGTCCATGGCCCAGACAACAGTAGGCGCTTAGCAGGCCGTGGTGGATAAGGGCACGGGCTTTGATACCTTGGCCAGGTGGCTAGGAGCTCAGGTGGTCACTGTGCTAGGTGCTAGGTGTTAGGCTGGACTAATACTTGGTCGGGCTATCAGTGGTGTCATATGGGGAGAGTACTTGATGTGGAACACCCAGGTCCGCGCACGTACCACAAGTACCGTAAAGTCTTTACGGGGCGCACAGTGCCTCCATTCCACTTCCGTTCTGTTCTGGGCTGGTCCGTTGTGTTGAGTTTGAACTTTGTGCTGACATTGCATCGAACCACCTCTGTTATAGTGCAGGGGCGCTATGCATCAATCGGGGCGCCAAGGTCTTCATGTCAGCCTTGCATACTAACAAGAAGTTAATTGGACAAAATTTAGTTCAGCAATCCAGGTTGCCCCAGGTACCTGACGGGATGCAAGCCTTGTGATCGCATCGACTGGTCGTCTCTTGAGCGCCTTGAGCCCTCTACACCCGGCACCTGCGCCAAACCAACACCTTTTCAGTCTCTAGACAAGACGCGACGTGTATTGCAAACATGGCAAGCGTTGATGAAATTTTCAAGGTTTGTGCATCCTCTCTCTCCGATTCCCACATGCGCTATGAGTCGCTAGCCTGACGACAAGCTTTACAGAACTCTGGCATCTCATCCAAGCGCAAGCTTGACCCAGTCCGAGATCCAAGTATGTCATAATCCGATATCTACGCCGTCTTGCCTGCTTTTTGCTGACCAGAATCGACTACAGATGAGATTTACAAGTCATCCAAGCTGAGCGCAAACGACCATAACCGGCACGCGCGAGTCAACGATGAAATACCAGGCGATGACGATACCGAAGCTGGTCCAGCACCACCACCGGATGATAACGATGATAGAGATTTTGGCCCCGATTTCCCCCTGGAAGATGATGAAGGCCGCTTCTTTGGCGGAGGCATCTCCAAACAGGAGTCTGAGATTCTTGATTATGTCAACGAAGCCGACGCTGGCATCGTCCCAGAAAATATCGATGCGACCTGGCTGCGCAAAACTGCACTCAACTTTGAAAAACGCATCACTAAAAACGCCGAACTCCGTGCCAGGTTCGAAAACGATCCACAGAAGTTTATTGGTAGTGAGGCAGACTTGGACGCGGATATCAAAAGCCTTTCGCTTCTCTCGCAACACCCAGGGTTGTACCCGGATTTTGTCAAGACGGGATGTGTAGCAAGCTTGGTTAGCCTTCTTGCACATGAGAATACAGACATCGCCATCGATGCAATTGAGATTATTGGCGAGTTGACAGATGAAGATGTTCCTGCGGGAGAAACACAATGGAACGAACTAGTTGACGCTTTGATGGACTCAGATGTCCTTGGCCTTTTGGTCTCCAACTTTTCTCGCCTTAACGAAGAC
This sequence comes from Calonectria henricotiae, assembly GCA_020623695.1. Classification (NCBI taxonomy): domain Eukaryota; kingdom Fungi; phylum Ascomycota; class Sordariomycetes; order Hypocreales; family Nectriaceae; genus Calonectria; species Calonectria henricotiae. The sequence continues at coordinate 18,490 of JAHVYB010000287.1, forward strand.
GACGAATCAGATCGAAACGGCGTTTATCATGCTCTAGTGGTGATAGAAAACCTCTGTTCCCGGCCGTCCGTAGCTGAACGAGTCGGGGAAGATGAGAAGCTCCTCCAGTGGCTCCTGCAGCGAATCCAAAGCAAGGAGGACCCCATCTCACAAAACAAGCAATATTCGGCGGAAATGCTAGCCATTCTCTCACAGGCATCTGCTTCCAATCGCACCCAACTTATTCGTTTAGACACTGTCGATCTCCTTCTCCAACTAGTGGCCCCATATCGAAGACGCGATCCTGAAAGGGGTGGCGAAGAGGAAGAGTTTATGGAAAATATCTTTGAGTGCCTGACATGTCTTGTAGATGAGGCATTGGGAAAGTCCAAGTTTATTGAGGCCGAAGGCATGGAATTATGCCTGATTATGTTGAAGGAAGGCAAGAAGAGCAAGCCCCCATCATTACGCCTGGTGGACCATGCGACTTCAGGCAATTCGGGCATCGTGATGTGTCACAAGGTAGTCGAGGCAGGCGGCCTAAAGACTCTCTTCACATTGTTCATGAAGACTCAAGATCACCGTCTATTGGAGCATCTGGTGAGCATTTTTGCCGTAATGCTCCGGCTTCTACCCGCCAACTCTGCAGAAAGGATACGAACGCTGGCCAAGTTTGTGGAGAAAGATTACGAGAAGATTTCGAAGCTTGTAAAGATCCGCAGAGACTATGGTGGGCGGGTCGCGGGAGCAGAAAAACAGATCGAGGCAGAGGGGAAGGACTTGTTACAAAATGACCGAGACGAGTTGGAATTGGAATGGCTTTCCCGGAGGATTGATGCCGGCCTCTTTACACTACAGACGATTGACCAGGTATTGGCATGGCTTGTGGCTGAAGACACCGGTGCTAAGAGTAAGATCAAGCAACTTTTGGCAGAGCGTGATGAGACGCTGAGGATTATTGGAGCCACTCTGAAGGAGCAGCTAGATGGCATAGACACGACGGAGGAGAACCAGGATATGAGAGACATGTTGGGTACTCTGGTCGAGTTTGTTCAGTAGATTGTATTAAGAGAAGCGGCGTCTGGGATTGGATGCATTTGGTTTGATCATGGTTCAGGCGCGCAGGGATTTCTGTGACATTCCTCCTCTGTAAAGTGCGCTTTCCTGTTGATCCTTTTTATTCGACTCATAGGGGCCCGATCTTGACAGAAGGTTGGGTGAAGGCTGTGCTCGATGGGGAGTTCGATACGGAGTTGCACTTAAGCGGCAGTGGGGGGGACGGGCTTGACATCAAAGACAGCATTGAGCAAGTTCTTAACAACGTCGGCCTGTCCCTTCTTTCCAGATTCCTGGATCTTCTTGATTTGTTGTTCGGCCTCTTTGTTGGCCTCATCTTCGGCTTGCTCGTTGCCCTTGCTGTGCTGCCAAGTTGGAAATGCTCGGGTTAGTGATAATAGGAAAGAGGGGCTTAAGCTGAGGGTAGACAAAAACAGGTTGCATACCTCAGCCTCAAATTTCTTGAACTCGTTCTCCTTGGACGTCTTGTATTCGATTATCTCTCGCTTGGCTTCATCGCGGGCCTCCTTAATACGCTTGGTGCGGACTGATGGTACCTATCGTTAACGGGCGACGTCTACGGTAGTGACTTTGTGTTGGGAATAAATGCTTACACTCTCGAGCTGTGGGGATGGCTTGAGTTAGCACGTGGCGCAAATACACGAATACATGGGACACAACAACACTCACCCTTCTGGACGATCTTAGAAGCTTCTCGCTCAGCCTATTGCCTTGTTAGCCTCAGATGTGTCGTATGTGGAGTCGTGAAAGCGTACATCCAGAAGAGTCTGGATACCGGCTGAGTTCTGGGCGGACTGGAAGATAGGCGCGTCAGTTGGTTGGCTGGCAAAGGAGATGGAACCTGGTTGCGAACCATCGTGGCGGTTCAAGAAGGCTTGACTGAGGAAAATGGAATGTGGGATTGGTCAAGGGTTGTAGAATCGAAGGGCAAAATAGAACAGCGATCAAAAATATGGCGAGTTCCGATGGAACGAGACGACCGAGAAACAAGGCGTTGACTTAGTTGGTGATGCTTAAGGTCGAGGTTTGAGGCAGCGGGTTGGGGTTTAGGTATGAGGTAAGTGCCTTGCTAGCTCCAAGCTCTGCAGTACGTACCGGGGATGCGGGCTGGAGGGAGAGGGCCATTGATTGGCGATTGCGCAGGTCTGTGCTGCAAGGCTGGGGGTGGCACCTGCATCAATACGGCACGGGATAAAGTCACTCTGGCTTGCCTTCTCCAAAAGGTACATCGACATCTGGCATATACACTGACCATCTCCACTAAAAGCCGCATCCCCAGCGCTGAGCGTACCTTTCAGTGGATTCTTGGTGCTAATCCTACAGCACTCCTGGACAACTGAGACCCCTGTTATTGTTCGGTCAGAGCTGCTCAATGCCCGGGCTGCTCAGCCGCCACTCATTTCTCCGTGGTGGACCGTCGTTTTCACATCATGACTCGATTCTCTTGCTTCACATTCTTTCTGACACTTCTCTAAACGGGCACCCAACCTACACCGATCGGACCAATTCGTCCACACAGCAATCACGCTGACGAACTGTGCCTCCAGTAGCACCATACGATCTGCCCCAAGCCCCCAGTCCACGCCATAAAGGCCCAATACCAGGCGCCATGTCCCGCGCCTCCAAGTTCACTTTGGCGGGGACATCCCTCCTGGCCGTTAGCACCGTCATTATGGTTCATTTCCAACAAAAATTCGAGAAGGAGGTAATAACGTGGTTCCCACAGCTTTGAATAGAATGTCAGCCAGTGGAGCTGGTATTTAAGCCTTTAAAATGAGTTCTGTTGCTGATCATAAACTTGCAACTATAGGCTATGCATGAAGGTGTTGTCCGTGACATGGAGCAGCAACGAATCAAGCGCGAGCGACAACTCGACTTTGAAATGCAAAAAGCTCTCGAGGAGGAATACAAACGCGAGCAGTCCGTTCATGACTCTATAGCTGCGGCCGACAAAGCAACACCAAATAGATAACACATTGTTGAGACTTGACCGCCTGGGGCTTGTTTGATGACGGATAAGGTACATCGCACAATGTTGTCAAGGATTTAAGGCAAGATACCGCTCTCAACCACCACTTCAATTTCATCAATGTGTTTCATGTTCTACTATTTTAGTTCTGCCGCTGTGCCGATTTTATACATTTCCTCCCAGCTTTACATTACAAGCACCATACCCCGTCGGCTGCTGGTGACTTCCATTCTGTGTGATTTTGCAAATTCTCCAAGTCGAACCATTTCCTGCTGAGTAACCTTGGTTGATTTAACGCCATCCATCCCAACTTCCAGCTCAAGTCTATCTATCGAATGGAAACACCAGACCGATTGGTGAACATCCTTGCCGCGATGTTCATGGCTTGCAACTCTTGGAACAGGAGTTTGGCAGCGTAGGGAATGTGGATCTGTGCAATCTTGGTCTTGTTCTTGCAGGGTCTACATTCGAATGACTGCTTGGACAGGTTTCTGTTTTTGTTTGTTAGTATTAACTGAATAACATGGGTTGTGGGAATAAATGAAGAGTACTTACGCAATGGGGGTCATGAGCCCACAAATTTCGCAGACGTGAACTCGGAAAGCATCAGAAACTTCAAATAGACGCTCTTTCAAGAATGCCGCAGCTCCGTGGGCAATCATACAATCTCGTTCCATTTCTCCGAATCGAAGACCACCATCTCGAGCACGACCTTCGACAGGTTGTCGCGTCATAATCTGCACCGGTCCTCGTGCTCGCGCGTGGATTTTGTCGTCCACCATGTGACGGAGTCGCTGGTAGTAGGTAGGGCCAAAGAAAACTTGAGCCCTAAGCTTGCGACCAGTGTGTCCGTTGTACATGATTTCGAATCCCCTCGACTGGTATCCGTGCTTCCTGAGTAGCTCCGAAACGGAATCAACTGTGACATCAGTGAAAGGAGTTGCGTCACCCTCCATGCCTTCAAGAGTTGAAACCTTGCTCAGCAAGCACTCGATTAAATGGGCAATGGTCATTCGAGAGGGAATGGCGTGGGGGTTGATGATGATGTCGGGCGTTACACCCTCTCGCGAGAATGGCATGTCTTCTTGTCGGTACGTTACACCAATAGTACCTTTCTGTCCATGACGAGAGGCGAACTTGTCGCCAATCTGCGGAATCTTAGTCGTCCTCACACGGACTTTGACATACTTGACGTTGTCAGCGTTGACTGTCAAGATGACCTGGTCCACGATACCATTCTCGGTACTCCTCAGTGGGGTTGAAATGTCTCGTCGTTGGTGTATTGTAGTTCGCGTACCCAGATCCTGGGTTTCTTGATCGATCGGTGCAGTCTTTCCAATAATGATATCCTCACCAGAGACACGTACGCCTGGCGCGACAATACCATCTTCATCGAGTTTGTCGTACGTTCCATGTTTCATGCGGAGCGTCGACTGCTGGAATGGCTTCTCAAACACTTCGGTGTAATTTAGACCAACCTTCTTCTCCTGGTCCGAGTATGATCGGAAGAACAGACTTCTGAATAGTCCACGGTCAATACTGCTCTGGTTCATGATGACGGAATCTTCCTGGTTGTAGCCAGAGTAACAAGCAATGGCGACAACGGCATTTTGGCCAGCAGGGAGTTCACGGAATTTAAGGAACTCCATGGATCGGGTCGTGGCCAACGGCTTTTGAGGATAGTATAGAATGTTGGCCATTGTGTCCATACGCCGGGAATAGTTAGTCAAGAAGAATCCCATGGCTTGTTTACCCATGGCAGATTGGTATGTGTTACGAGGGGACTAGCTTCTTGTTAGGTAAATAAAAAAAACAAGGTCAAAAAATCAACGACATACCTGGTTATGATCGGGGAAGGGAATGATACTAGCGCAGATACCGAGAATCATGCTAGGGTGGATTTCACAGTGTGTGTACATGTGAGTGGTCGGGTTCGTCTTCGTCTTCAGTCGCCTATTTGGATCGTCTGCCGAATCATCCTCGATTGCGATACCGGCCTTCTGCAGACGGTAGAGATCAAGATCTTCAGGTGTCATGCAGATCATTGCTGTTTCCTCTTCTTCAGCGTCGAGATATTCAATCGCTCCGGCACGGATCAACCCCTCCCAGCCAATTCTCATCGAGGGGTCCTCTGGTGGCTCAGCCTGCTCCTTGGCTAGCTTATTGACGAGGTCTTTGGTCAGCACTAATGCTCCTTTGGGAATGCCTGTCTCGTGATCATCTTCTTGCTGAACGGTAAACACTGGTCTCATGACTCGACCAGCATCAGAGAAGACTTTGAACTCTCGATCACGGATGTCTCGTACTAGCGACACCTCAAACTGCAAGTAAGATTTTCTTCGGGTATCCAGAACTTGGCTGACAAGATGCTTGGGGTCCTGATGAACACCAACCCATACACCATTAACGAAAATCTTGGTGGCATGGGGATATCTTAGTGGTTCATATTCCTCAACCACTTCCATACCTCGGTTGATCATGAATTCAATCAATGGTTCTGAGGGAGAACCAACACTAACATAACACATCAATGACAGGTTCTTGACCAGACCACAAGCTTGACCTTCAGGTGTCTCTGCAGGGCAAACCAGACCCCAATGGGTGTTGTGCAGCTGTCGAGGCTTGGCCAACTTTCCATCTCGCCCAATAGGCGTGTTTGTTCTTCGGAGATGGGATAAGGTGGAGGAAAACGTGTATCGGTTCAGCACTTGGGACACACCAGCAGTGGAGCTTGCGGCCTTTTTCTGGTCTCCCCAGTTTCCTGTTGCCAGGGAATACTTCAAACCGTTAGATAAGGTACCCGGCTTGATGCCGACCGCCAGGTTGAAATGGCGATTACCCTCAACACATCGCTTCAGGTAGTTGGAAAGCTCAGTGTTCATCCTGCGCATGATTCCACGGAAAAGCTTCGCTAAAAGAGGACCAGCAAGATCCAGGCGCTTCTTACCAAAGTGATCACGGTCATCGGGTTCTCGTCGTCCAAGAGCGCACTGGAGAAGCTTGTGCACCATATAGCCGAGGAAGAAAGCCTTGCGGGTTTCGCTGCCTTCGGACTGAGAAATATGCGGCAAGGTCTCCTTTTGGAGAATGTCCTTGGCAACACGAACACGTTTCTCACGACCAAGGCCTGCCTGATCTCGGTTTCCTCGCTTGCCAATGAAATCCAGTGCTACCTCTCGGTCTTGCACACAAAAGGCTTCCTCAATGCAAGGGCGCAGCATCTCCAGCATCTGGCTATCGTTTCGATCGTAACAAATGTGGTTGAGAATATCTTCATCAGAGACAACTCCCAAGGCACGGAAAACAATAGCAACGGGAAGATCGGACTTGACAAATGGGAGACTGGTGTGAATAGTCTGGCCAAAGCCACCTCGAGCAGAGTCACCCTTGCCGTACAGTTTCAGCATCATACTCGAGATAAGACGAGAACCCTTCTCCAAGGCACTTCTGATCTCAGCAGTATATGTGTAAGGGCTGGGCTGAGCCTTTTTGAAAACTTGGACAATGTTGGCAGCAGAGCGTTCCTGGGCGATCAGGACCTTTTCACTGCCATTTATGACAAAATAACCACCTTGATCGTAGGGACATTCGTTGACGAGGAAGAGGCTGTCATCATGCTCACGGCTCAAGTGGCAAATCTTAGACTTGACCATGATGGGAAGTTTACCAACGAAGACCATGTCTTTCCAGTCATCTTCGGCCTTTCCTATATCATCATCACCCGACTCCTCCAGCTCCCAAACTAACTTTGTAGGGTTCTCGCCGGTCTTTGCATACTCATCGCGCTGGCTATCATCCATTTCGTGCAAAGGCACCTGCTTCTCCACGGCGACAGAGACCTTCTTTGTAATCTTGATGTAGAGGGGGCTGGCGTAGGTAAGATTACGGTCACGACATTCGTAAGGCAGCAGTGATGTCACTGTTCCATCCGTTTCGCTGATGGTCGGTCGCGAGACCATGACACTTCCGAACTTGATTTCATATCGGCGCAATGCGATCGTTTGACCAGGAGGGGAAGGGGGGTTGGGCTGATCCAGAGAAATGACCGAGTACTCATTGACAAGGTCCTGGATAGTTGTTTGCGTGAACTCATCAAAAGAGTCGGTCTGTTGCGAAGCGAGACCCTTGGTCTCAAAAAAGGATGAGATGACGGTCCAGCAGTCCTCGGGGGTAATGCCCTCCTCGTCCTCGCCATAGTTATCGTAGTCGGAATCTTCCTCGTAGTCGGCCATGATGTTGATTTAGGCAGGCCAGATATTAGGATCGTACTACAAAGTGCTATCGCAAGTAAATGGTGTTCGGAATAGGATCGGCGAAGGCAACTCGGTTTGAGCAACGATTGTCTCGAGGTCCAAAACAGAGCTGGAGCAGCGAAGACCAGGCGGTCAGTAAGGGACCTGGCGCCTGAAGCACCCCGTGAGCATCTGCCAATAGCTTCAACAGGGGGGGTGTGACCCTAGGAGAGAGACGGAGCAGGGTCGTGGGATGCGCAAAGGCTGTGTCAAGTGTGTGTCGATGGAGTTGTTTGCTTCGAAATACTTTGATGAAGCCTTGAGCGCCAGTAGTAATCCAGACGCGCGACTGTCTCATGGCGCTAGGCCATTAATAGTTTAGTGTCTCAAGGGGCTATCTTCCTGAACTTTGTGCTCTGCAGGAGTTTGCGCGATGTGGTGTGTATTGCTGAATCAGCAAATTGTACATGTGGCTAGAAGTGGCTTAGACAGAGAGCAGACTTATAGTAAATAATAACTTAGCTAGCCTTAGCACCTTAGGTAGAGTATCCTATATATAGCACAATTAATTTATAAATACTATAGTATTTTTCCTTTTTTATACTAGAAATTTAAATCTTACTATTTTTTATAGTTTATATTAACTTACTAATTATTTTAATTATTAATATATTTTTTCTTATTTTTAGAGAATATTATACTATTTTAATATAAATTACTTAATTAGTAATATAAATATCCTACTAAGTAAGTATATATATATACTTAATAAGATAATAATTATAAATAAACGCACTTTTAATTTCCTAGATATTTAAAATCTAGCCTAGACTACCAATTTTCTATAACTTTTCAGACTATCTTACATAGTGTCTATTAGCAACCTTTATGCTTGCTCTTGGACCTATTTTTATTACGGTTTTTAATATAGGTTATAGTACTTATTATTCTTTCTAGCTACTTATTATATCTATTACTATTAATTTCTCTAAGAAAAGCTTCTTTTACTTTAGTTATTTTCTTAAATATTATTTTATTTAATTTTTTTATAATAATATTAAATTTTTTATACTCTTTTTAAATAAACCCTTTATTATTAATATTAAGATTATTTTTTTTAAGTATATAAAATTTAAATTTAATAAATTATATTTTTTAGAATAATTTAAGATTAATAATAAAAATTCTAAATAGCCTAAGGAGCTTTTCCTTTCTAAGTTTTAATTTAAAGGTTTTAATAAGATTAGGTAGATATTTAATATAAAGTTTATTATTAGTATATTTTAAGGTAGAAGGATATAATAGATTATAAAGAATATAATATTTAAAATATAATTTAAATTTAGCTATTTTTAATAATATTAAAAGTAAACTAAAATATATTAATCTTAGTATAGAAAGCTATCTTAAATATTAGGATAGGTTTAATAGAGTTTATTATTTTTAATATTAAAAGAGTATTAAGATTATAAAATATATAAAGTTAATTATTTTATTAGTTAGGGTAAAAAGAGACTAATACTATAATTATTTAAATACTAATTATATCTACTCCTAGAATTGCTTGGTTAAGCCTTCTACTTATATTTTAACTAAATATAAATACTTAATAAGAGGGGCTAGTAGTATATTAGCTATACTGCTAATATAGTTAAGTTAATAACTAAGATTAGAAACCTTAGTTAGGAATAAACTAAGTTAGTTTAAATCTAGTAGTACCTAAAGCTAATTTAGCTAGCTATATTAAATACTAATCTTAGTAGCTTACTTTATATTAAAGAGTAAATATAATTTAGGGATATAGATCTTTTAGAGGTTTTAATATTAATAGTAATCTAAGTATAAGGTTTTTTTTTTAAAAGATTATTATATTATAGCTAAATAGTAGATAGAAATAATATAAAGAAATTAAAATACTTAATAAGTTAACTAAGTAATTATTATACTAAGGCTACTTAAGCTTTTATCTCTTTTTTAAGAAATAATAATATAACTTATATCTTTGAAATTAGTATATCCTAATTTTTTAATAATATTATATTATAATTTTACTATTTAAGGTTTAAATTAGCTTAAATTAGATCTATATAATAATTATATTTTAATTTTAGTAGTATAGTATAATAGTTAGTATACTGTGTTTTTTATAGAGACTAGGGTTTAATTTCTTATACTAGCTCCTAGCCTAGGAAAATAGATAAAAAAGGGTTATTATAACTAGTTATTTTTCCCTACTAGGGTTTTTATAGGTAATAATTATAACTAGAATAATTATAATAAAAGCTCTTACTATTCCTTATAAAAAATCTAACTAAATATTAAATAAGAAAGTATTTTATTTTATAGATTAAGTTAAGTAATTAGAAAAGGGTTTTTTTTAATAAAAAAAAAGAATATTTTAATTTTATTATAGTTTAAATTTTAAATAGATTTTAAGCTATTATAGCTATTATTATATATACTTTATTAATTATAAACTAGATTTAATAATTATAAATAAATATACTTTTAATTTCCTAGATATTTAATCTCTAGTATAAACTATTAATTTTTTATAATTTTTTAAAAATCTTTATACTTACTTTTAAACCTATTTTATTATAATTTTTAATATAAATTATAATACTTATTATTTATTTTATTTTTATCCTCCTAAGAAGAGGGATAACTTAATAAGATAGTAATACTAAGAAGTATATTAAACCTTTAGACTTTTAAATCCTATAATATAATTACCCTTATACCTATAATTACCTTAGAAGCCTAAAAGTAATATAAAATAAAAACTATAAAGCTTTCTCTAATAAAAATAAAATATAATAAAAAAATAACTAATAGCTAGAATTAGTATATTTTAATATACCTATAAATATACCTATAAATATACTTATAAATAATATTAATTAAAATATTATTTTAATATTATTTTATTTATAAAGATAATACTCCTTTTAAATCTAACTTTATATATAAATATATATATTAAGAGATTTAGGCTATTAGTATCTAGCTTAAGAGATCTAATAATAAATTTATTAATAAAATAAAAGATAAATTATACCTAAGTAATAATCTAGCTACTAAGACTAAAATTAAGCTTATTTTATAGGAGCTTAAGTTACTCTAAAAAAAGGATCTTAATTATAATAATATTAATTTTATTAAATAATAATAAAGGCTAATAAAGCTAATATTAAAGTATTTTAATATATAATTTAAAATTAGCCTAAGTTTTTATAAAGAGAAGTTCTTAGAGAATCTAGAAATATATAATATTTAGCTTAATAATATAAAATAATATATAATAAAATAGAGATTTTAAAATCTATAAATTACTATAGGATTATAATATAATAAAAATATAATAAGAAAGAAAGCTTTATAGTTTTTATTTTATATTACTTTTAAGCTTTTAAGGTAATTATAAGTATAAAAGTATTTATATTATAGGATATAAAAGTCTAAAGATTTAATATACTTCTTAGTATTATTATCTTATTACACTATCTCTTTTCTTAGAAAAATATAAATTATTTTTATACCTTAATAATACCTAATATCTTATTGTATTTTTATTATATTATAATCCTATAGTAATTTATAGATTCTAGTAAGACCTCCCTTCCTTTATTAGTTTCTTTTTTTATATTTATTTTATTCCAAATTTAATTATTTATATTAAATTATTAAGCTACTTATTATTACTATTTATATTCTTTATAAATCTCTTTTAAGAGTTATTTAGGCTAGGTCTTTTTTTTATAAATAACTAATAGTTTAATATTAGCTTTAGTATATCTTATTATTAAGTAATAAATTTAATATTATTACTATTAAGGCTTTTTCTCTTAAATAGCTTATACTTCTAAAGAATAAGCTTAATCTTATCCTTAGAATATATAATACTTTAATATTATAAATAGTAGATTTCCTTATTAAGGTAATATTTATTTATTATAGTAAATTAGATATTAGTAGCCTAGATCTTTTAATATATATATCTATATATAAAGTTAGATTTAGGAGAAGTATTATCTTTATAAATAAGATAGTATTAAAATAATATTTTAATTAATATTATTTATAAATATATTTATAGGTATATTTATAGGTATATTAAAATATACTAATTCTAGCTATTAATTATCTTTTTATTATATTTTATTTCTATTAAAAAAAGCTTTATAGTTTTTATCTTATATTATTTTTAGGCTTTTAAGGTAATTATAAGTATAAGAGTAATTATACTATAGGATTTAAAAGTCTAAAGGTTTAATATACTCCTTAGTATTACTATTTTATTAAGCTATCCCTCTCCTTAGGAGGATATAAATCACTTTTATACCTTAATAATACCTAATATATTTTCTAATTACTTATTATATTTATTAGTAGTATAGTATAGTGGTTAGTTTGCTGTGTTTTTTATAGAGACTAAGGTTTAATTTCTTATACTAGCCCCTAGCCTAGGGAAATAGGTAAAAAAGGGTTATTATAACTAGTTATTTTTCCCTACTAGGGTTTTTATAGGCGATAATTATAATTAAAATAATTGTGATATAAAAGCTCTTATTACTCCTTATAAAATATCTAACTAAATACTAAATAAGAAAGTATTCTATTTATATATATAGGTTAAGTTAAGTAATTAGATAAGGGTTTTTTTTTTTTTTAAAAAATTAAAAAAAAATAAAAAATTATATTTATTATTATTAATTTTTCTAAGAAAAGCTTTTTTTACTTTAATTATTTTTTTAAATATTATTTTATTTAATTCTTTTATAATAATATTAAATATCTTATATTATTTTTAAATAAATCTTTTATTATTAATTAAGGTATAAAAGTAATTTATATCCCCTTAAGAAGAGAAATAGCTTAATAAAATAATAATACTAAGAAGTATATTAAACCTTTAGACTTTTAAATCCTATAGTATAATTATCCTTATACTTATAATTACCTTAGAAGCTTAAAGGCAATATAAAATAAAAATTATAAAGCTTTCTCTAATAAAAATAAAATATAATAAAAAGATAATTAATAGCTAGAATTAGTATATTTTAATATATCTATAAATATACCTATAAATATACCTATAAATAATATTAATTAAAATATTATTCTAATATTACCTTATTTATAAAGATAATACTCCTTCTAAATCTAACTTTATATATAAATATATATATTAAGAGATCTAGGCTACTAGTATCTAGCCTAAGAAGTTTAATAATAAATTTATTAATAAAATAAAAAATAAACTATACCTAAGTAATAATCTAGCTATTAAGACTAAAATTAAGCTTATTTTATAGGAGCTTAAGCTATTCTAAAGAAAGAATCTTAATTATAATAATATTAATTTTATTAAATAATAATAAAGGCTAATAAAGCTAATATTAAAGTATCTTAATATATAATTTAAAACTAGCCTAAGTTTTTATAAAGAGAGGTCTTTAGAGGATTTAGAAATATATAATATTTAGCTTAATAATATATAATAATATATAATAAAATAGAGATTCTAAAAATAAAGGAATTAAAGAAGGAAAAGAGGTTCTACTAGAATCTATAAATTATTATTATAATAGCTATACCTAGCCGAACGGTTACAATAGAGATAATAGCAATTAGCTAGGCAGAATAGTATATTAACTTAAGGTATAAAACTAAAGCTTACCCCTCTTTCTTTAGCTAAAACCATGCTAAGCTCTTATAGAGAGTGGTTACTTGTAAATCCCTTACTTAACTAAGCCTATATCCCCTTATAGGGGCTGGGTTATAACTATCCCTCCCCTTAAGTTTACTATTCTTAGTAGTAATTACTTATCTTAATAGTATAGCCTTATAATTTATAGCTAATAAGCCCCTATAAAAAGGACTTATAAGTTCCTACTTATCTTTAGTAAAACTAATCTTAATATATTAGATATTTATATATTAGGTTAATAGTGAATTATTATTGCCCTTAAGTATAAGGTAGTAGAAAATCAAGAGATTACTTACCTTTTAATTGCCTAGTTATTTATTATTTAAATTATTATTCTCCTATAATAATAATTTCCTATTTCTTCTTTTTTTATCCCTTTTTAAATTTTAAGATTATTTACTTTTACCTATTATACTATTATATTCTAAGCCTTTCCTTTTATCTTTTAAATATTATTATACTTACTCCTTCTGCTTATGCTATAGGTATTAGCAATACCCTTATCTAGTATATAAGATATACTTAAAGTATTCTATAAGAGGAGGCTAAATATATTAAGAATAAGCCTAAGGATATCCTAATTATAATAACCTTTATTAAGTATATTTATTATACTTTTAATATTATTTACTATATATATTACTAGATCTTTAGTACTAATTATTATTTATATATTTTTATTATTTATTAGTATATAATTATTACTTATTTATTAATTATCTAGGCTTATTTTCCTTATAAAGGGGGATGCTTATAATTTATATAATATGTGGGCTTATCTAATTTATCTACTGTATATAATCTTTCTAAAGGAGGTTAAGTTTATTAACCTATAAATAAAGGCTCTTATTATAATTACTAGGCCTTTCTATTACTTTATAAAGGATGTTTATTGCTTATTCTACTAAATAAACTTCTAATTACTAGATATATTTCTTGCTATTAAAAATTATTTATTCTAAGCCTATGATCTAACTAGTGCTAAGAAGTATACTTATATAGGTATTCCTTAGATATACTTTTACTATATTTTTATTATTTATTTATTTCTTCCTTAGAAGGCTTATATTACCTTTATTAACTTTAAAGCAATTTATTATTAAGTATAAGCTTACTAGGCTATTATTACTTACTTAGTAGGTTTTTATTATTTCTTCTATATATTTTTTAATTTATTAACTTATTATTCTTAGAAAAAGGAATTATAGGAGTATACTTATACTTTAAACCTTTACCTTTTATATAATAATACTAACTATAATACCTAGGAGATTACTAAGAAATAGATTATAAATAGGATCTAAAAGCTTTTTAACTTAGGCTAATATTAAAATAAAAATACTAATAAGATAATCCTTTTTAATATCTATCCCTATATTATTAAGCTAGGATATACTTTCTTCTAGTAACCTTTTAAGGCAAATAAGTCCTCTAAGTCTAGGTCTAATACTAGGGCTGCTCCTTCCTAGACCCCTGCCTAAATTAATAATAGCCCTAGCTATAGTAGGACTCTAGCTTATAGTTATAGAAACTCTATTTTAATCCTAAAGAAGTAAGATTTCTTTTAAATATAATTTAATTATATCTTTACTATAGCCCTTTTAGGGTACTTAGTTTTATAGTAATTACTATATTTATATAGTTATTTTTAAGAATTAACTCCCTTTTATAGTCTTCCTTATTTTTAGGTTATTTTTACTTATTATTTAAGATAGTTTTAAATTACTTCTTATATATTTATTAATTTATTTTTATATAATTACTAATTATATTCTATAAGCTAACCTATCCACTTAATTAGGTAGTATATTTCTTTTTTATATTTTATTTTATCCTTAATTTGTTTTATTTTTTATTTTAGGTTAATATCTTCTAGGTTAGGTATTAGGAGTAGTTTATTCTTATTAATTTTATGCCTTTTCTATAGCTCTAGTAAGCTTATATAAAATATATTATAAATATAGCTATATTTTTCTAGAAGTACTAATTAATATACCTATATTCCCACAGTATCTAGTACTTAAAAAGGCCCTATTTATCTTAGGGCTAGTTTTTTTTTATATCCCTTTAGAAAGAGATTCTTTATAAATAAAATAATTAAATTGCCTCTCTTAAGGGTTAGGGATTAGTGCTTTTAGTTATAATATTTCTATTACTTATCTAATACCTTTTAGTATTAATTCTATAATTATTCTCTTAGTTTTATAAGGCAATATATTTATATATTTACTTCTAGTACCTTCCCTTAGATAATATTATTTTTAATATAAATATAAAACTCTAGGTAATAGCTATATAATACCTAAAAGGCACTATATCCTATAATTAAGTTCTTTATATTATTATAAGTAAATTAAGTAATTACTAAAAGGGCTACCTAATTATTTTATTACTTATTACTAAAGTACCTTAAATAATATTTAAATATTTAGTTTATTCTTTCTATTTAGCTATTAATTTAAGGGTAAAAAGCTATTAAGAGCTTTTATTTTATTCTTATTTAATAGCATAGTTCTAACTAAAACTTATTTATAAAGATTAATCCCCTATTAAAGATAATCCTACTTAGGGAACTAAATTTAAGTTTAATTTTATTATAAAAAAGCTTTATTAAGTCTATAGTATTAATTTAGGTAAAGATTAAGATTATATATATATATTTTATAAAATAATCTATAATTATAAGTATTATATCTATCTTTATTCCTTTTTATAGTAAGGGTAATAATCCTATAATAAAGTCTATTAATATTTCTTTTTATAGTTAAGAGGATATTAATAGGAACTTAAGTTTACTATAAAAATAGTATTTTTTATAATTAGCTCCTTAGTATACTATATAAATCTAAACCTACTCTAAAATATCTTTATTTATACTAAACTAATAAAACTTTCTCTAGATTATTTCTAGGGTTCTATTTTACCTAAAATACCTTATTAATAGGTTATTATAATATAGCTATAATAATTACTATTTTATAGCCTTTTTATTAAGTATAAATAATTAATATTTAAAGTAAAAAAGATTATATTTATTTATAAACTAATTATTAGGGCTTCTATCTATTATCTCTTGCTTTATTCTATTAATCCTTTACTATATCTTAGGGTTCTTTTCCTAGAGGGAGTATATTACCTCTTCTAGGGGCTTTAAGGGGTTTTCTTTAAAGATTTCCTCTCTAATTAAGGCCTTCTTAACTATGGATACTAAGATAGATAAATTATAACCTATCTTCTCTTAAACCTAGCTTACCTATATTTAGGTAAAAGCTTATAAATTTACTATTAACTTAGGTTTAATTATACTAAAAGCTATACTCCCTAACACCTTAATATTATACTTATGGCTATTTTAGGCAGTAGGAGACTTATTCTCTTATATCTTCTTTTCTAGGGCCCCAGCCTACTTATAAATTAGGGTATTTTTCTTTCTAAAAGACCCTAGGTCTAACTTATCTTCTAATTCTTATAAAAATTAAATTACCTATATTTTAGTTAACCTCTCTTTAAGTAATACTAATAGGTCTAGATTATATAGAGTATTCCCCTTATAGTCTAATTACCTTAATAAGCTATTAGTAGGGTTTTATTTGCCTAGCTAATATTTTATAATAAAATTATAAGGTATTAGGTATATATACTATCTAGCCTACCTCCTATTTAGCTTTAGTATCTTTATAAATAACTAAAGGTTAAAATAGTTACTAAGGACTTTTATTTAGTTTATTACCCCTTTAAGGTAATATTATTAATATTTAAATAACTCTATAATAGCTATTAATTCTTAGTCTAAGGTCTTATACCTAAACTTATAATTAATATATTTTTATAATTAAAAGGCTATAGAGTAAAAATAGCTATTATTATCTAGCTATAATAAGATTCCTACTATTACAAATAATAAGATATCTATTTTAAGCTAAATAGGTTTAATAAGATTAAAGTAGCATAGTAAAAGGGCCTTCTAAAAAGCCTACTTTAGGGATATAAATACCCCTCTTTCTATATTATTTAATTCCACTTTACTAGGCTTTCTACCCTTTTAGCTTCCCTTTAATAGATTTATTAATAGCTTTATTAATACCAAAAAATTAAAGATAAATCACCTATAAAAATTATAAAAGCCTATAAAGACCTAGATCTCTTAATAGGTTTTTAGCTCCTTCTATTAAGTAACTATCTTAACCCTTTTTAGGTCTATAGTAATTTCTTCTATAGAAAAAATAAATCCTAAGAATTTAATTAAAGATTAGTAAAAGGTATATTTAAAGAGTTTTATATAAAATTTAATATCCCTTAAGTATTTAAGTATAGCTTAAAGGTATTTTATATAAATTTCTTAATCTCTTAAGAAAATAAGAATATTATCTAAATAAGCTATATATACTATATTTACTAATTTGCTAAGAGCTCTATAGATATAATCTTAGAAGGTTATAAGTATATTAATTAATCTAAATAATATTACTAAGTACTTAAAGTACTTATAATATATCCAAAATACTATCTTTTACTTATCTCCTTCCTTTATATAAATATAATAATATATATTCTTAATATTAATCTTAGAAAAATACTTAGCTCTTTTAATTTAATTTATAATTTCCAAAATTAAGGGTAAAAAATACTAATTCTTCTTTATTATTATATTAAGTCCCCTATAATTAATATATAACCTAAGGGATCCATTAGATTTTAGTATAAAGAGGATTAAAGCTCCTATAGAGCTCTTTAAGGGTTAGATTTAGCTCTTATCTAAGTTTTTCCTAAGATATTAGTATAGTTCTTAGAGCTCCTTTTATAATAAGGGATATATTAGGCTAAATAGAGGGATTTTGCCCTTAATTAAGTTAATATTATAATTAATAACTTTATATAAAGAAAGTATTCCTAATTCTTTCTCTAAAAATATCTATTTTAAATTAAGGATTTTAAAGGGAATAGTAGGATTAATTAGAGGCTCTTTAGAGGGGAAATCTCTTGGTATTTAGTAGGGTTTCTTATATACTATTATACTATAGATATTTATAGTATTCTTAGCTAGTTTCTTGAATTTATAAGGGGTAACTTTCTAAAAGCTTTTCTATATAATTTAATAGACCTATATCTAGTTCTTAATATTTATTAGGATATTAAGTTAAGCTAAGGTAGGTATTTCTAATAATATAAGTTTATTCTTAGGGTTTAGATCCTTATTAATACTAATTATTACCTAAATTATCTTCTTAATCTATTTATACTAATCCTATATTTTAATAAGTAAATACTAAGTATTATAAGCCTTTACTCTTTAATCCCCTATTAAAATTAGATTAGGGACTTTATTAAGAGCCTTTCTTAGAGTAAAGCTAATAACTAGTTATTAACTAATAATATCAATTTTACTTTCTATATCTAGGGTCACTTTAATAATAATAGGCTTTCAAAGGAAAAAAATAATAATTAAAGTAGATAAATACTATACAATCTTAAATATAAGTATAAGGGTATTAATAGAATTATTTACTTTTACCTTCTACCTTTTCCCTTCTAATTAGTCTAGGTTCTTTGGACTCTTAGTTTCTTATTATAATAGTTTATAAAATATTTCTTACTTTTATAGTTATAGTACTATTATTATTTTCTATTTTCTTTTATAGGATTTTTATTATTTTAGAGATTAGTTTATATATCTTTTAAGTAGGAATTAAAGGGTCTATTAAATCTCCCTTAGTTTCTTTAGTAGTTAAATAGAGTATTATTTTAGTTATTCTTTTATTTCTTTTAAGGTAGCTAATTAGAGCCTAGGTAAGTTTTTCTTTTTTTATTATTTCCTATACTTATATCTTAGTATATTATAGCCTTAGATATTAATCCTAATTAGGTTATAAAGAGTTTAAGGAGAACTTAAATAATATATTCTTATAGCTCTTTTATTAGCTTATTTAGATAATCCTTTATTCTTTATACTATTAAGCAATCTCCTAGATCTCTTTCTAGGAAATTAAGGTAATTATAAAAATTAAAGGATAATTATCCTTCCTTTTATACTATATTATAGTATGCTTTAGATATTAAAGCTTGGAGATTGCCTTAGTTCTTAATAAGGGTTTTTAACTATTCTAGGAATTTATCCTAATTTTACTTAAGATTTATTTATTCCTTCTTAGAGTATTAATAAAAAAAATTATTATATATAAATTAAGCTTTTATATTTAAGTAGTTTTTTACTAATAAAATCTTAATTTTATTAATATAATATCTTTAAGATTTACCTTTAATTATATACCTAAGATCTAAGAGCTAATCCTAATATTTTTAACTAATAATTAAGATCTTTAAGATAATTATATTAATAGCTTTTACTTAGCTTCCCTTTTTACTATTATTACTATCTTTACTTAAATAATTACTATACTTTTAGCCTTATTTTTATTCTACTTTTTTTTATATTTAGCTAATTATTATAATAAGAATAATATTTTATTCCTTTAATTTAGCTATTTCTTACTATATTTATATCTAAGGAGCCTATATATTAACTTTATTTTAGCCTACTCCTTATTAATTTAAGGGGATTTTTATTTAAGTTAGGATTAAATATTTGCCTATAGTTTTATTAGGATTAAAATTAAGGATCTTCCTCTTTTTCCCTTTTCTCTAGTTATAGGGTTCTTTATATAAAGGGTTATCTAAATTATTATCCTTAATAGGTATTTATTTTACCTATAAACTCTCTCTACTTAAGTAGATAGTTAGTCTAGTAATTATACTTATAGTCATAGAATTATAAATCCTATCTTAAGGTATACTATCTAGGAAGCTATAGTAAAAACTTTAGAATTATAATAGCTATACTTAGTTAAATGGTTATAATAGAGATAATAGTAATTAGCTAAGTAGAATAATATATTAACTTAAGGTATAAGACTAAAGCTTGCCCCTCTTTCTCTAGCCGAAACCATGCTAAGCTCTTATAGAGAGTAGTTACTTGTAAATCCCTTACTTAACTAAGCCTATGTCCCCTTATAGGGGCTGGGTTATAATTATAGGATTATAATATAATAAAAATATAATAAGCTTTATACTTATTATTTATTTACTATATTAGCTATTTTACTAATACTTATAACTCCTAGTATACCCTAAAAGTCCTAGGCTTTTATAGCTTCTAAGGTACTTATAAGTACTCCCTAGAAATATAATTATAATTACCCCTTAGATAGTACTTAGAAGATTTATACTAAGTAAATATAATTAATTATAATATATTTATTTATTTAAGGTTTAAATTATAATTATTAATTATATAATAATTATTTATCTTAGTTAATAATTACTTAATAAAATTCTATTATTATAATTATTTTAATATATATTTAGCTTATATTCTATAGTCTAGTTAATTATTTTAATTATTCTATTTCTTATATATATATTTTTATTATTTCTAATATTTAGTAATAATATATTAAGTATTCTCTAAGTATTTATTAGGCTCCTAGGTATTATATTCTACTAGCTAGCCTATTTACTATATTTAATAAAGTTCTTTATTACTCTTATCTTTATATACTATTATATTTTTTATCTCCTATTTATCTTTCTTTTTCTTAAGCTCTAGTAATAATAGTAGGTATTTACTAAGTGCTCTCTTAGGCTTTATCTAAGGCTTTAATAGTATAATTAAAAAGATATTATATATATATTTATATTATTCTAGGAAATATACTTTATATACTTAGGCCCTAATTTTATTAGTAATAGCTATCTTAATAAACCTAAGTACTAGCTTTTTATATTTAAAATAGAAGTTCTTAGTAAATAATCTAATAATTTATTCCTATTAATAGCTTTATAGGATATAGTAATAATTATAATATCTTACTTAGCTTTTAATAGTTTATTGCTAATATTAGTATACTTTCTTATATACTTATTAAAGTATTTCTAGGTATTTAATAACCTCTTAAACTTTAGTATATATATACTTTAAAATATAGTTTACTATTCTAGGATAATACCTATAAAATACTTATATTAAGAATATACTAATAATATTATAATAGCTATTATTATATATAAATTATACTTCTAATAGTTATATTACCTAATAAAATAATACTTAACTAATATATAATTATAAATATTATTTTAATACTTAGTTAGTTCTTTCTATTTACCTATTAATTTATAGATAATAAGTAGTAAATAGTTTATAGGTAATTACTTATTCTCTTATAAATTTTACTTAAAACTTACTAATAAATAGTTTATTTTTATTATTTATAATATTCTTAGGTATTTTAAATTTATATTCTATATATTTATATAATAATTATATTATTTAAGCTATAATTAATATCTTTTTTATAGGTATAAAGATAGTATATTTTATTATATAGTAAACTATAACTAGAATTATCTTATATTCCTCTCTATCTATTTTAATACTATTTAATAGCCTTATAATAAAATTAATACCAATTTCTTAGAATAAGTATAATAATATAAATAATAATTATAGCTTTTTATAGGGTTTATACCTTAGTATATATATACTTTAGTAAGATTAATAACTTTAGGTATATTCTTTTATATCTTAGGAAATTTAATTCTAATAAAATTTATATATAATTAGTTTAAAAGTCTTAGTAGCCCCTATATAATCTACTCTTAGGTTATTATAATATTAGCAAAGAATCTCTAGCTTTATTATCTATTAATTTAGTATTATTAACCTCCCTTTATAAAAAAGGATTCTTTAATTATCTAAGTAATATTATATTATATATCTAGCTATTTTATAAGCCTTCTTTACTTACTATTAATATTATAGGTCTTTAGCTTATAATCTTTAAACTACGTCTTTTAGCTTATAAAAGGATTAAAAAAAATACTATTTTACTCTTTATTAATTCTTTAATAATTAGGCATAGGATATATTATTTTAATATAATAACCCTAGCTCTAGATAAGTCCTTATAGCTTTCTAGAATAGCTATATCTTATTAAGTATTTTTTAGCTATTATATAGCTATATTATTAGCTAATTAAGCTCTAATAATAACTATAAAAATAAATATTAAGCTCTATTTTAAATTAAAGGATCTTAATACCCTAAGCTAATTTAAAGATAAGGATTTTTCTAAATATTCTTAGGTCTAGCTTATTAGGCTAGCTTTTACTATCTATATATATACCTAGGTAATCTTACCTTTTCTTAGGCTATTAGTAACTATCTAGTATATACTTAGTAGGAATATTTATACTAATTATAGCTTTTATACTAAGGTAAATAAAATATCTTTATATAAAACTTTGCTTACTATATAATCTAGTTTCCTAGATAGCCTATTAATAAGGTTTATCTTACCTAATCTATATTTAATATTAAAATTAAAAGGTACTAGCTAGTATATCTAATAGATAAGCCTTTCTTAAAGGTCCCTTATAAAGGCTATAATAATTCCTATTAAAGCTATATAATCTATTAGTAATATAAACTTATTTATTAATCTTAAGAGATAGTAGCTCTAGTATTTTATACTTTTAATAATAGTAAGGAGTTCTTATTAGCCTATAGCTTAATATTACTTAGTTTTTATAAGCTTTTATAATTAATAAGTAATTAGTTATTATTAGTTTTTATATAATTAGGTTATAATCCCTAATATAGCTTTTACTAATATATCTATTTTTACTTATAATATTAGCCTAGAATCCTAATATTATAAAATAGTTACTAAGTAGAATGCTTTCTTTAGTTAATTAAATATATTAGCTACCTTTATAGGCTATTTAAATACTCCTATTTTCCTACTACTCTAGCTATCTTTTAATAAGGCTATAATAAGTTTTATAATCTTAGAGTAATAGCTAATAAACTTATAATAAAAGTTATAAAATCCTATGAAAACTTATATATCTTAAAAGCTCTTAGGTAGCTTCTATTTTATAATTACTTTAACCCTTTCTAGCTTTATTTAAATATCCTTTTAAGTAATAATATAACCTAGGAATTCTACTTTCTATTAATAAAAACTATACTTAGATAATTTAGTATATAATTATACTTTATATAATTATTATAAAATCTTTTAAATATTCTTTATATATTACTTCCTAGTTTAAAAGTAAATAATAATATTATCTAAGTATATAATATAATAAGTATTTAATAAGCTAATTAGTATTTAATAGATATATACTTAGAAAATAGCTAAGATATTAATAAGTCTAAATAATATAATTATATACTTAAAGTAATTATTAAGATATAAAAGTAATTTATATCCTTTTAAGGAGAAAAATAGCTTAATAAGATAGTAATACTAAGGAGTATATTAAATCTTTAGACTTTTAAATCTTATAATATAATTACCCTTATACTTATAATTACCTTAGAAGCCTAAAGGTAATATAAAATAAAAATTATAAAGCTTTCTTTAATAGAAATAAAATATAATAAAAAAATAGCTAATAGCTAGAATTAGTATATTTTAATATACCTATAAATATACCTATAAATATACCTATAAATAATATTAATTAAAATATTATTCTAATATTATCTTATTTATAAAGATAATACTTCTTTTAAATCTAACTTTATATATAAATATATATATTAAGAGATCTAGGCTATTAATATCTAGCCTAAGAGATTTAATAATAAATTTATTAATAAAATAAAAGATAAACTATACCTAAGTAATAATCTAGCTATTAGAACTAAAATTAAGCTTATTTTATAGGAGCTTAAGCTATTCTAAAGAAAGAATCTTAATTATAATAATATTAATTTTATTAAATAATAATAAAGGCTAATAAAGCTAATATTAAAGTATTTTAATATATAATTTAGAACTAGCCTAAGTTCTTATAAAAAGAGGTTCTTAGAGAATCTAGAAATATATAATATTTAGCTTAATAATATAAAATAATATATAATAAAATAGAGATTTTAAAAATAAAGAAACTAAAGAAGGAAGAAAGGTCCTACTAGAATCTATAAATTACTATAAGATTATAATATAATAAAAATATAATAAGTATACTTAAAGTAATTATATTTAATATAAAAAGTAATCTTCTAATAGTTACTAGATTTAATTTAGATTTTATAATAAATATTTCTAAGATTAATCTTAATAATCTATTTTATTTCTATTAATTAATCTAAAAAGTCTCTAATAAGTAATAATAAATAATAATTTTTAATAATTATAATATTTAAGCTCTAATAATCTATATAAAATCTTAAGATATTATTCTTTTTTAGTATAAATAAAACTAATACTCTAGCTTTACTTATAAAGAGCTTTATATAACTATTTATAATATTCTCTATAATATACTCTTAAATTATCTCCTATTATATCCTATTAATAGTAGTGTGGTGCAGTGGTTAGCGCGCTGTGTTTTTTCATAGAGACCAGGGTTCAATTCCCCACACCAGCCCCCGGCCCAGGGAAATAGGTAAAAAAGAACAAAGGGTTATTATAACTAGTCATTTTTCCCCACTGGGGTTTTTATAGGCAATAATTGCAACTAAAATAATTATAATATAAAGCTCTTATTGCTCCTTGTAAAATCTAACTAAATGCTAAATAAGAAAGCATCCTATTTATATATATATAGGTTAAGTTAAGTAATTAGATAAGGGTTTTTTTTTTTTTTTTAAAAAAAAAA
>JAHVYB010000288.1:0-30870 GCA_020623695.1 Calonectria henricotiae
AATAAAACACAAAGAAGAAAAAATAAATAGTAGAATAAACCCATTTTTACCTAATTCCCAAAGGAAGGGGCAAGTACAGGGAATTAAAACCGAGTCACAAAAAAAAAACACAAAAAAATAATAGATAATATTAAAAATAATTTTTTTAAAAAAAAAAAAAAAAAAAAAAAAAAACCCTTTTCTAATTACTTAACTTAACCTATATAAAATAGGATACTTTCTTATTTAGCATTTAGTTAGATTTTATAAGGAGTAATAAGAGCTTTTATTATAATTATTCTAGTTATAATTATTACCTATAAAAACCCTAGTAAGGAAAAATAACTAGTTATAATAACCCTTTTTTACCTATTTCCCTAGGCTAGGTATTATAACCTAGAACCAACTTACTTTGGAATTAAACCACTATACCAGTAGAAGTCCGGATAAAGACCTACTTCTTATCTTTATTAGTAAGGCTTATTGCTTAGTATAATAACTAATTAGAAGGCATAGCTTAGAGTATATAGTCTTAGTACTAGGGCCTTAGATACTCTAAGGGCTTACTTATACTAATATATATTTAAGATTTCTAGGAGTTACTACTATTAGGGTATAACTTAGCTTTTAATATAATTTAATTACCTTTAATTATTTACTTTAACTAATTAATTTATTATTAAATATAATATATCTTTATTATATTTTTATCTTTTATATAGATCTAATATACCTAATCTATTCTATTAATATAAACTAATAATATAAATAATATCTCTTTATTAATTAGCCTATAAAGTGCTTACCCTTAGCCTTTTAATACCTAGCTATTAAAGCTTTGCTATTTCCTCTATTAGAGCTAGGACTAGATTATTATATATTAAAAGCTCTTATTCAGTAGATTATCTATATTAACCCTATATAATATTATTACAATAGTATCTTAACCTACTATATTAGGACTATCCTAATCTAAGGGGAAGGGTACCTTTACTTTCAAAGCTCTAATTAATAATAAGAGTATAAAAGAGACTAAAACTAATAATAGAAAGGATAAGCAAATTAAGGCTATATAGTATAAGAATAAATAACTTAATAATACTATATACTAGCTTACTAATAATTTATAGCTTAGTAATAAATACCTTATATATATAAAGATAGTATTATAAAATACCCTTAATATAATAAATATTTAAAGGATTAATCTATAGCTTATAAGCTTAATAGGATTAGAATCCCTAATAAATATACCTATTATATAGCTACCTATTATATTACCTATTATGCCTAGTACTATATTAGTACTAGTAATTTACTAAAAGGACTTAGGAGAAATAATTAAATCCTTAGAACCCTTTAAATAGAATAATTTAATAATAACCTTATATAAATAGATTATATTATTAAGATCCTATTATTACTATTTCCTATAGTATTTTATATAAGAAGATCTTAAGGTCTAATATATAATTAGATATATAAAAGGTAAGGTATTATATAATATAAAACTATATTTAAGTAATTTTATTTATTACTTTCTAGAGGAATAAAAGGAGGAGATATAGAAAATATTTACTAGCTTTAATTACTTTAAAGAGAAAATTACTAGCTTATATAAAAAAATCAATAAAAAATAAAAGGCTATCTAGAAACTCTAAAATCTAACTTAAGGAGGCTCTTATAGTTCTTATCTATCCAATTTTAGGTATTATATAGCAAAAGTTAACTAGGATAATAAGGCCTTTATTAATAAGTTCTATTATAGCCTAAAAGAGGATATATAAAATAAGATATATAAGAAACTTAACCTACTTACTTACTTTAATAAGTATATAGTATTAGCCATTTAATATAATACCTACTTATACCAAAGGCAATAATAAAAGAAGATAGGAAAGAGGGCTACCCAATCTACTAATATAGGGCAAAAAAAGAACCCTCTAACCTCCCATAGGATAGCTTTAGGACCTATAGAACTTAGTAATACCTAATAAGAAAGGGACCTCTCTTAGATAATTTATTAGAATTATAGTAAAAAAGAATATACCTTTTATAAGTATTCTAAGCCTAATATTAACTAATAATTTAAACTTATTCTAAAAAGCAAAAAATAAATTAACTTTATATATACTAAGAAAGAACCCTAAATAGTAATCTAGATAATTAGAAAGATTACTAAAGGGATTCCTATACCTAAGGGAAAATTAACCCTTATAATTAGAAAAACTCTTATTATAATTAAAAAGTAAGATCTATTACTAATTACTATAAAAAATACTATATACCCTTTATATTAAAGTAATAAAAGTAGTAGGATTATAAGGGAATAATACCTAAGATAGCCCCTTAGAACTATAGGCTATAATAATAAAGCTATAATTTTAATAGGCTATCTTTTAGCCCCCTTTATAAAAAGGAGCTACTAAAAGAGCTACCTATTAAGTCTTTATATACTACTAATAGTAAAAAGCCTAGATAGCTTAAAATAGAAGTATATATTAAAGGGCAATAGTATAATACTATAATAAATAATAGAGCTAAAATAAATTATATTTACCTAAGAATTATAAACTAACTTTAGCTATTATAAAAGGATAAGATAAATCTTTATATAATATTAAACCTAGAAAGTATTATATTTAATTGTAAGAATAAAGTAATTAGCTAAGAGATTAATTATCTTAAGATCTTTATAAATAAGAAAAACTATAGTATCTCCTTTAATATTATTAATACTAGGATATATAACCTAGTCCTAGGGTACCTATAGTTATACTAATATAACCTATATATTAACTAGTATATTAGCTAAATATAAATACTTCTAAAGTATAATATAGCTAGTAATATAAATAATAATAATTTAAGATCTCTAATCTCTAGTACTAACTATATAGAGGCTATATATAATAATAACTTACCACCAAAGGAAATACAGTATAAGCATAAGGCTAGTCTAAGGAGAAAATAGTAAAGAATTATTACCTATCTCTATATATAATTCTAATAGCTTAATTAGGACCTTTAAAAGATAAAGGAAAATACTACTAATAATTAACTAAATAAAATACTATTATAATACTATATCTATAAATAATTATTTATAGATAAACTTAAGATTAGAATACCTAAATTTAGTTAATAGGATTATAAAATTATATTAAAGGAAGGAGTAAATACCTATTTCTTTCTAATTTATAATCTTAATTAAATAGAACTTAATACTCTTAAGAAGTATATTAAAGATATACTATAAAAAGGATATATATAAATATTAAACTCTAAAGCTAGTTATCTAGTAATATTTATTCCAAAGAAAAATAGAAAACTTTGCCTTATTATAAACTACTAATAGCTTAATAATATTACTATTAAAGATTATATACTATTGCCCCTTATTAATAAGATAAAGAATAGGCTATATAAAATAAAGTAATTTACTATACTTAACCTAAAAAGAGCCTATAACCTAATATATATTAAGAAAAAAAACAAATAAAAAACCACCTTTTAAATAAAGTTTAGGCTATTTAAGTACTTAGTAATACCCTTTAAACTTATTAATATACTAATATCCTTTTAGAGGATAATTAATAATATATTATAAGAATACTTAGATATCTCTATTATCTACTACCTAAATAATATCCTTATCTTCTTAAAAAATAAAGAAGATTATAAGCAATATATCCACTAGGTTTTAAAAGCCTTTTAAGATATTAACCTACTAGTTAAACTAAAGAAGAGTATATTCTATACTAAAGAAGTAAAATTCTTAGGATATATTATATTATATAACAAGATCCAAATAAACCCTAAGAAGATTATTATAATAAAAGATTAAAAGGAACTAAAGAACCTTACTAAGGTATAATTATTCCTTAGATTTACTAATTATTATTATAAATTTATTAAAAACTTTAGGTAAATAGTAAGGCTTTTTATTACTTTAATAAAGAAAGGGATACCTTTTATCTAGGGATTAAAAGTATAAAAAGTATTTAATTAATTAAAAGATATTATTATAGCTAAGCTAATACTTATAATATTTAATCCTAATTAACCAATTAAATTAGAAATAAATACCTCTAATTATACTATTAGAGCCTAGATTAGATAAAGGGATAATCAAGGGAAATTATACCTTATTATATTTTATTTATATAAATTATAAGAAGCTAAACTTAATTACCCTATCTATAATAAGGAATTTTTAGTAATTATTAATACCTTTAAGGAGTTCTAATAATATCTCCTTAGAAATTACTATAAAATTATAATATTTATAGATTATAAGAATATATCTTACTTTATAATTACTTAAAAGCTTAATAGATAATAATTATAATATATTAAATATTTATCTAAGTTTAATTATTATATTATATATATTAAAGGTACTAAGAATACTTAAGTAAATATTATTAATAGATACTTTAATTACTATAAGGAGAAGAAAGTAATTATAGAAAAATTATTATAATATATACCTTAGGGTAACCTTAAATAGGCTTTTATTAGTAATATAATAATTAAGAGTAAGAAGATTATAACTATAATCTAAAGGGAAAAATAGCAAGAGAATTATACCTTCCTTAGATACTAGAAACTATAAAGGCTAATTTCTAAGAATTATAAGCCCCTTAGAGCAACTATAGGTAATTATAGTTCTTATAGGCCTATAAACCAAGCTAGTAAGCTTATTATCTTAGTAGAATAAGGCAATCTATTCTTATATAAGATTAAGGAGTATAATAAGGCACTCCTAGAAGATAAATAGATAATATATCTATAGATTTTGGATAAACTATAGGATAATCTAATTAGAGAAATTTATAAATATCCTTTAAATAGATATAAAGGTATAAATAAAACCTTTAAATAAGTTAGATAGATATTTTCCTTTAGTTATATAAAGAGAAAGGTAGAAATTATTATTAAGTAATATTTATTTTGCTAATAAATAAAGTTATTATAATATAAGCTATATAATAAATTATAGCCTATTTTAGTTACTTTAAAACTATAGGAATTAATTACTATAAACTTTATTACTAATTTATTATTATTAATAGATCCTACTATTAGTAAGTATTATAATATTATTTTTATTATTATTAATTAATTTATAAAGTTTACTTATTATATCCCTTATAAAAAGGCTATAAATAAAAAGTAATTTACTTATCTTTTCTTTTAATATATAGTTATAATATATAAACTACCAATTAAGATTATCTTAGACTATAGATAGCTATTTATATCCAAGTTCTAGCAAGGACTAATAGCCTTTATAGGTCTATAGCATAAGCTTATTACTACTTTCTAACCCTAGATTAATAAATAAACTAAGAAGTAAAATCAAAAGATTAAGTACTATTTATAATACTATATTAATTATAAGTAAATAGATTAAGTAGAAAAACTATTAATTATTTAGCTTGCCTTTAATATATCTTACTAGTTAAATATTAAGATTATATTTATATTTACTAACTTTAGATTTATCTTTAATATATTTTATATTAAACTAGAAAGATTAATTAAAGTAAAAATACTACTTAAATCCGAATAAATATAGTAATTATATTCTAAGATAAAGATAAAACTTAAATTTATTTATATATAAATAAAGAAATATTATAATCCTAAATAAATAGAAGGTCTATCCTTTAAAGAGGAGGATATAATCCTCCTAGCCATAAAAAATATTACTATAAAATAATAAAATAAAAAACTTAATTTTAAGTATATTAGCCCTTACCCTATAAAAAAGAAAATCTTATAAAATAATTATAAACTTAATCTACTAAAAGATATTAAAATTTATTTAATCTTTTATATTTCCTTACTTAAATCTATTACTAATACTATTATAGTAAATATAAGATTATATATTAAGCTAGTAATTAAACTATAGGAAGAATATACTATTAAAAAGATCCTAGAAAAAGGCATAATAAATAAAAAAGTATATTATTATATAAAATAGAAAGAATATACTAAGGAAATATAAAAATTACTATAAAACCTTATATATTACTCAAAGAAACTAGATAAGTTCCTTTGCAAAAAGTAATAATTAAATTATTATTAAGATAAGCATTAGCCTAATCCAGCAAGAATACTAATAATCAAGCCTTAACTAACTCTACCATAGAAAAACTAACTACCTTTAGATACTCTTCTATCTTATCTAATTACTTAAGCTTAGTAAATATTATTATTACCTAGGACTATATAGCTAATATTACTATCTAAGTACCTTTAAATACCTTTTATAATACCTTAAAAGCCTCTTATAATACTTTAAAAGATATATATAATAATCCTAATTATTCCTTTATCTTATCTTATTACTTATATAACTTCTTTATTTCCTAAATTACCTAAGATATTTTACTTATTAATATATATAAATAAAAAAGACCTTAGCTATATTTATAAATTATAAAATCTAAACCTGCCTAATTATAAGGTATATAACCTAAAATATACTTATTATATTAAGTAGAACTAGACCTAAAAACATACTTATAATCTATCTATAGATATTATTTATAGGAAGGCTCCTTAGCACTAAATAAACCTATATAGAACAATAAATCCTAATTCTTATACCTCTTCCAAAGGGACTCCTTTAATAAAGTCTAATAAGGTATAATATTAATAAAGATAAGAAAATATAAGGGATATACTTATTAAGTAAAGCTATAGAAAAAAAGAAAAAAAAGCTAAAAAAATAACCTATAATAGTCTTAAGGATAAGACCTTTAGAGGGAAGGTATTATATTATAATCTAAAACTAACTTACTTTAAAATCAAACTACTATACTAATAAAAGTCTAGATAAAGACCTACTTCTTATCTTTATTAATAGGGCTTATTATTTAATATAATAACTAATTAAAAGGTATAGCTTAGAGTATATAGTCTTAGTACTAGGGCCTTGGATACTCTAAGAGCTTATTTATACTAATATATATTTAAGACTTCTAGGAATTATTATTATTAAGGTATAATTTAGCTTTTAATATAATTTAATTACCTTTAATTATTTATTTTAACTAATTAACCTATTATTAGATATAATATATTTTTATTATATTTTTACCTTTTATATAGACCTAATATACCTAATCTATTCTATTAATATAAACTAATAGTATAAATAATATCTCTTTATTAACTAGCCTATAAAGTGCCTATTCTTAGCCCTTTAATGCCTAGCTATTAAAGCTTTGCTATTTCCTTTATTGGAGCTAGGACCAGACTATTACACCAGGGGCTAGTATAAGAAATTAAACCCTAGTCTCTATAAAAAACATAGTATACTAACCACTGCACTATACTACTACCACTATATTATATTATCTTAGAACTTTTATTATTAATCTTAAATTATTCTAAAAAATATAACTTATTAAATTTAAACTCTATATACTTAAATAGAATAATCTTAATATTAATAATAAAAAATTTATTTAAAAAAAATATAAAAAATATAATATTATTATAAAAAAATTAAATAAAATAATATTTAAGGAAATAATTAAAATAAAAGAAGCTTTTCTTAGAGAAATTAATAATAATAAATATAATAAGTAATTAAAAAGAATAATAAGTATTATAATCTATATTAAAAATTATAATAAAAATAAGTTTAAGAGTAAGTATAAAGATTATTACTAATAAAATAATAGTTAGCTAAAAAGTTATAGAAA
Source organism: Calonectria henricotiae (assembly GCA_020623695.1). Lineage (NCBI taxonomy): Eukaryota > Fungi > Ascomycota > Sordariomycetes > Hypocreales > Nectriaceae > Calonectria > Calonectria henricotiae. Next base: position 7,707 of record JAHVYB010000288.1, read on the forward strand.
ATTAGTAATCTAAGCTAGATTTTAAATATCTAGGAAATTAAAAGTATATTTATTTATAATTATTAAATCTAGTTTATAATTAATAAATACTCCTTAGTATTACTATCTTATTAAGCTATCCCTCTCTTTAGAGAAATATAAATCACTTTTATATCTTAATATTATTAATTATCTTTTTATTATATTATATTTCTATTAAAAACCCCTTTAAAATTATTATTTTATATTATTCTTAAGTTTCTAAGATAATTATAATTATAAAAATAATTATATTATAAGATTTAAAAGTCTAAAGATTTAATATATTTCTTAGTATTATTACCTTATTAAGCTATCCCTCTTCTTAGGAGGATACAAATCACTTTTATACCTTAATATATAAGTTACCTACTAACTTTTCCCTTAGTAGACCAAATAAATTTAAACCGCAATTATATCTTCCTTGCTTGTACTATGTAGTACAGAACATGGATTATTTATTAGCGTCCAGCCAAGTATATATATCTCGCCGATTTTCTAGTAAAATTATGTATATAAGTATGCAGTCGGCATAAGCAAGCATGACATCTAACACGGCTAGAGTGGGGCCGCCTAAACCAACCGACTGACGGCCAGAGATGATGTCGTTGTTGTCTTCCTATTATATTTGTCGGAAACCTCTGATATTCTCATTCTCTGTCCTATCGGGTCATCTTATAGAGAGCATCCTTGATTATAGGTGGGACAAGGACCGCCGTCAGTGAACAAGCATGTTTCCCGTTCTTGCCGTTATGCGCTACAAACTCAGAGCCACTGCTACCGGCCTCGTCGGAACCGCTTTTGTGTGAGACCATTCTCTTGAGGATTGGATACCTGGTGTACTGACGCGTTGGAGGACAACATCGCTTCTTGTGTTTGGGATTCTCAAGCTCTCCTCAATGCTACGGGGCACTAATGTCGAACATTCATTGTCGTACTCAAACCTCAGTCATGATGCCAATGACGCAAACCCAGTGCGATGCAGTTCTTATAATGACTACTGGAGAGAGATCCCCCTTCATTCAGCCTTAAAAGCAGGCTGTGTTGGCGTCGAAGCTGATGTCTGGGCCTTTCGAGACGAACTTTATATAAGTCACAATCGAGACCGGTTAGCAACGCTTAGGACTTTGTCAACCCTGTACATCGATCCGTTAGTAAATATTCTTGAAGAAAATAACACGGCGAGAGACTCTATTGCCTTGAACCACAGCCGCGGAGTCTTTGACATCGATCCTACTCAGACTTTGATCCTTCTAGTAGATATCAAGACAAATCCTTCAGCCGCGTGGCCTCTTCTCCTCAGAAAAGTCAAGCCCCTTCAATCCCGAGATTGGCTGAGCCATGTCAAAAACGGATCATTTATTCCTGGGCCCATCACCATTGTGGCGTCTGGAAAGACCCGGCTCCGGGATATAGAAGAGAGCCCGTTACGACATATTTTTTCTCGATGCGCCTTTGTCAATGCTTGATGACAACATGTACAACAAATTGAATTCATATTACGCCAGTGCCTCCTTCCGAAGATCGATTGGTTTGGTCTGGTCCCAAGGCCTACGACAAGTGCAATTGCTCAAGATAAGAAATCAGATTATGAAGGCTCATAGCCTTGGTTTCAAGGTGCGGTATTGGAGCTTACCCGCGTGGCCACTGCCGTTGAGGAATCAACTCTGGAGTCTTCTCGTCGCCGAAGGCCTCGATGTGCTCCATGTTGACGACTTGCTGGTGGCAAAGGAGGTTCTGAGCGGAATGTAGCAACTACTACAGCACAGGGTTGCATTTTCGATATCTAATATCGCGATGTTGGCAGCATGTGCCAGTGGCAAACTGAATGTATCGCAACAACAGGTCGCATATACTCGTTTACCGAGTCTCCGGAATATCGCCGAGTCTCACCCTACATCCCGATAGTCCCGATACGGAGTACAACGGGGCGACCCCGCAGGTCGAGAGGAATGAGCGCATGCTCTTGAGCTGGCAGTCTGTCCGCTTATATAGTCCTTCCCGCCTGTGTTTTTTCGGGTTTCTCAACAATGAACAAGTGAACAACAAAATTACTACTACTACTACTACTACTACTACTATCAGAAATATACGCCTAATATCAAAAATGGCAGCAGAAGGTCGCATCGCTACGCTTGACGTATGATAGTTGTTCCCATGTAGCCTTTCACAGCCGGAGAATATTAATTTTAGTTCTAGTCTACTATTGCGGATAGGCTTCCCACCTATTCCAGGACTCTATTCGAGGCCAAAGCCGTCAAGGAATTGAGCTTTGAGGCAATTGCTAAGCACCTTGGTCGAAGCGAGGTCGCCTGTGCCGCATTATTCTACGGCCAGGCCACGGCATCAACTGAAGACGTTGAGAAGCTATCAGAGCTTCTAGGTCTCCCTAAAGAACCCCTTGCAGCCCAGATGACTGGGTTCCCTAACCGAGGCCAGTCCGGCCCTATGCCTCCCGTTGAGCCCCTTATATACAGACTCTATGAGATCATACAGAATTACGGTTATGCTTACAAGGCTATTTTGAATGAGAAATTTGGTGACGGTATCATGAGTGCGATATGCTTCTCCACTACGGTCGATAAGGAAGTAGACGAAGCAGGCTCGCCATGGGTTATCATCACTCTGAAAGGCAAATGGTAAGCCTCATTCGTATTGCCAAATAACTTGATGTTAAGTTTCCCAGGCTTCCCTTTAGTCGATTCTAGTCTAAGAATAAATCCGATGTCCAGTATGTATACTGAGGATATGTCCGACCAAGCCTTGTTATTTACCTCATCGCCCGCGCAGGAACTCTTTCATTGTGGATAAAGATGAATCAAGTTTTAATGGGGAGAATCCTATCATATGATCAAATTGTGGACATCGCTGTGGGCTACTCTTAGTCTGCTAGTGCGGTGGTTGAGAGAACAATAGGAAGGACAATATGAAACCTTAACAAAGCAATACCCCTTCAGGGCCGTGCTCGTGAAGCCACTATCGACGATGTGGATGGATAATCTTTTATTATTTCTTGCATCGGTCATTTATTCAAATACCAGTGTGTTAACTATTTCCGATGATAATGTAAGGATTTTTTGGGGGGCTTTTCACACATTTAGTTGCCTAGCGTGGAACTACTTTCATGTTTCAAGCCCGGACAATATGAAGGACAATGTCAACCGCCAAGGATTACATGCCGCTAGCTAGTATTCTTGATGTGGTCATGGAAGATCAAGTCCAGCATAGGACCGAGACAGACTCATTGACGAGTATAAAGGAGCAACAATTATCCTGCTCCTGACATCTTTCTAACTCATCGTCAAGCATATTTACTCACGCTCCAATACAAACCCCCACCATTCTCATTACAGAATACTCTTCAGTCTTTATAAGTCTCACCACTCCAGCATTCAAAATGCCTTCCACCAAGAACAACACTAAGGCCCAGGCCAGCAACTACCCTCATGGCTGCTCCATTATGGCCAAGCCCACCAACCCCAACTACCCTCACGGTTGCGCCGTTATGGCCAAGCCTACTAAATATCAAAACGCCAGCTATCCTTATGGCTGCGCCATCATGTAAAAAAGCCCGCCTATAGCAGCAGACCTTGGTGGGGCAATGCAAGAACGGTATCCCACTATCAATGGCAATACGGACCAGTTCAATCACTGGGAAGTGAAATCGATTATCAGCACCATTATGAACTATTTTTGTACGAAATTTCCTGAAGTTTGTTGATGGACTCGGGGGCCTGCGACACACCATGGCTTTTTGGCTTTTTGGGGGTTTTCTATCCAAAAAAAGAAAAAAAAAAAAAACCCACAACCCTATTATTGTCACAAGAACGGACTCTAGTTGACGGGACACCAACAACCAGATGTCATTTTAAATTCAACGGCTGGCTTCATTTTGGCCACATAAATTACAGTTGTCTAGGAGTATGGTATTGGATATTTTCATTTTCTAAATAATTACTGTTGGAAATATCATCATCTTGGCTCTATGATCCCCACCCCCCATTTCATGTGTACGTTCCCAACGTCATCTGCCCTGGCCTGCCGCCAAGTTGTCGACAAAAATAATGCGTAATCTTAAGTGAGGAAAAAAACATTAGTAGCTTGGACGTTCCAGTTGGTTGAAGGGTAAAGACGGTTGACAATGTGGTTATCTTAGGTAGGGATACTTGTTGTAAAAGCGTACTGGACAAGACCCTGATGCCGAGCGCTAAGCATGGTCCTAGGCATAGGCAAAACTACAGTTCCTACTACTTTTTAATAGCCCTGCTTCCTGCTTCCAATAGCCCTACTGTTTACTGCTTTTAGCTGTTTCTAATAATATAGCTTAAATATTATTCGGATTTTATAGTAAAGTTATATATTTCCCCCTCCGCAGGGGGGGGGGCAAGCCTTGCTCCGCTTAAAAGCACTATATTGGAAGATATAGATTTTGGTGAGAGTATATATTCCGGTATATATTTAGTATATGCTATATTTAAGTTATCTAATTATTAAACAAAGAGCTTTTTTGGTTCAGTTACTGAATATATCACTCTAGTGTAATCCTTTGATACCTCATTTTAAAGAGGCAAAGCTTGAAGCTGTAGTCCTCCACTTCGTGTTAAGTCCTCCAACTTCTATTTAACTTTGCCTGATGATGATGTTTTACACAAATCGACACAATTTTAAAGCTTCGAGACAATGAAAAGAAAAACACAGGCATTATAAATAAGTACCATAACAAACACACAATATTCCAATACATCTCTAACACTATCAGGTGACACATTGAACTTTTGAATTCGTGAATTACCCTACAGCGCGCGGGCTATCCTAATATGGCAAGTGATCACTATCAACAAATCCACACGATGCTGCCCCACTTAAAAAAAAGTTTGGGCGGTGAACCTGTTTCCCCGGCAGAACCCTTGAGATTTTTCCAATCTTGCACCTAGTTTGCGTTCAATGCGAGTCTGTAGTTGAACCAACCGCGACAAGACAAACAGAGTCCATCGCCCACCATGGTCACCAAAAGCAAACTAAAGATGGCCCTAGCCGCTGAGAAGGGTACCGACTTCAAGAATTTTAAGCTTAAGCGCAAACAGAAAGACACCGCTCGCCAAGAGCGCAAGACAGGCCGCGGGGCAGCTGAAGTGAATTCAAGCGATGAGGACGATGATGACGATGCTAAGGAAGTCGAGGAAGTCGCTGAGGGGGACGGTGAAGATGATGATGATGATGATGAGGAGGATGAGCAGGTTTGTGCACACGTGCAATTGACACAAAATCTAGCCCCTAACGCACCACAATTATAGATTGACTTAGATGCCATCAACGACAGCGACAGCTCCGAATCGTCAATCGAGCTTGAAGAAAAGATCGTCCGCAAGCCCTCTAAAAAGAACACCCCCAAGAAGGCAGACATAGCAGAGGAGGATGAAGAAGAAGAGGAAGACGATGAGGATATTCCCATGTCGGATCTCGAAGACCTTGACGATGACGACAAGGAAGACCTCGTTCCCCACCAGCGCCTCACTATCAATAACACAACAGCTCTTCTTGCCTCCCTCAAGCGCATCGCTATCCCCACCGACAAGTCCGTTCCCTTTGTCACTCACCAAACCGTTGTCGCCTCTGATGAGACGGCCGATTCTATCCCTGACGTTTCGGACGATCTTCAGCGCGAGCTTGCTTTTTACTCCCAGAGTCTCGAGGCTGTGCGCATTGGTCGCTCTCATCTTCTATCCGAGAACGTTCCATTTTCGCGACCCAAAGACTATTTTGCTGAGATGGTCAAGGAGGATGCTCACATGGAAAAGGTCAAGGCCAAGCTCGTGGAGGAGGCCACGAACAAGAAAGCCGCTGCCGAGGCTCGCAAATTGCGCGACCTGAAAAAGTTTGGCAAGCAGGTCCAAGTTGCCAAGCTCCAAGAGCGCCAAAAGGCTAAGCGCGAGACCTTGGAGAAGATCAAGACCCTCAAGCGAAGTAAGTTTTGCCTTATTGTTGTCGCTATATTCCTCCTCTCTCAGAGCTAACGTGATTATTCTGCAGAGCGTCAAGAGTCTGGTGGTGGTGATATTGGAACCAAGGAAGCAGATATGTTTGATGTTGGCATTGAGTCTGAACTCAAGAAACATAACCAGCGTTCCGGAGCGGGTCGGGGCCACTCCGCCGGTGCCGTGAATCACAAGCGTCAGAACAAGAACGAAAAATACGGCTTTGGAGGCAAGAAGCGCCACGCCAAGTCCGGCGATGCTATGAGCTCCGGTGACCTAAGTGGCTTCAACGCCAAAAAGATGAAGGCTGGGGGCCGTAGCAAGGTCACCAAGCCCACGCGACCTGGTAAGGCGCGGAGGAAGGCCATGGGCAAATAAGGGTTGAATCAGAATATATAGTCTAAGGAAGGATACCTGTGCGAGTGAAGGGTGAAGATATGTGGGCAAAAAGAAAAGAGACCATGGGGTTTGGTTGAGGGAGTTAGCTTCAAGTCTTGTACAAGCCATCTGACGTACAACCAACACAGGGCTGGCGTTTTCGGATCCTTGATCGTATAATTGAAACTCATTCTACATACACCATCTGCTGTATTTGGCGATCTCAGTTTGATATGTTCTTTGGGGGGAAATTCTGGAGACCTGGTGAATGAATGGGTGTTAGTTAAGCCATCGATGTAGTCTACGATTGGTCTATGGATATGTCTCTCAGATCACTACAGAACGAGTATCGAACTTGATTTTGTCGAATTCGTTTATCCATTCATCTATACCCAAAGGAATATGTATAAGATTCTGAGTAGCGACTGGGCTAAAAGTTTGATGCCACAGCCACATCGATAGCATCTCTTTCACAGAGCTCTGCCAACGATTTATGTCCTTGTTGGACATCCATCCCTGTGGTCAATTTGCGTAGCAGACCCTGCAAATAAACATCTTCCCTCCGCTGTCAACGCTCACTGTCATCAATCGTATCCAGATTCCATCATCCTAAAGAGCCGTGGCCCTCCAAGATCACTCCACAGCTATCTATATACTGGACGGGTTGCGTCGTCATCGTTACCTAGTCGGCGGCGGCCCATCCTTCGGAAATGGGCTTCAGACCTGTAAATGGACCCAAAGCTCACAATCCAATTCAAACGAAAATAATTAGCAAAAAAAAAAAAAGACGCAATAACCCTCCGTAGTAAAAGTAGAAGCGAGAAGAACATGAGAATGCCCAATTCAACAATTCATGCCCAGCCGTGTACGCCAAAGTAAAAATAAATAAAAGACCAGTGGTATCGAGAAACGCCATGCGCTCATGACACGCTTTGCTGTGCAATGCATTTGGAACCCTTCAAGAACATTGTGAAACAAGCATATATGCCGCGGGATGCGCCGAGTCTGATGCTGTCACAGATCGTGTGGATTTGGCCGACAGCCTATTGTGTCGCCGCAACGCACCAGTGACGGTGAAAGGCCCAAGCACTCTTCTGGCACTCCTTACTGCAGTACTTGGTTCGACGACACCGGCGACACTTTGCAAACTGACGCGTGTACTCTTCCCATTTGCCACACTGGTAGTATGCGCACTGTCGAATACCTCCACGAGTGTCGTCCTTACGGCAGAGGTTCCGCATGACGACGCCCGCCCAGTACTGCATGTCCGTGCTATGATATCTGACCGTGAATTTTTCAACCAGCGGGAACAGGTTGAAATCATTCGGAAGAAGATATTCCTCGTCATCAGCAGCTTCGTCGTGAACCTCGTGCACTTCTTCCTCGCCGTCAAGAACAGCAAGCTCCTTGCCAATCTTAAGCCTCGGGACTAGGTGACTCTTCTGAAAGTAGGATCGAAGGCCGCAGTATTTGGAAACATAGGCCAGTAGCTGTAACGACATAAGTACGTCCTCTTCGCGGGGCATGGCAGCGAGCATCTGGGGGTTTGGCACAAAATGGCGATCCAGAAGATATCGAGGAACAGTCGATGTGGGCATGGGCGGCTGAGGTGGGGTGACCATGGCAGGACGGTTAGGAGACAGACCCATTGGGGGCACTGGGGTGGGAGTTGCAGTGTTGGCGATACTGCCATCCATCGGCGTACGGTGAGTGATGTTGAAAGTGCCAGCATCCTGGTGGGTCTCAGACACAGTTGGCGTTGTGAGGTCGAGTGCTGCACCAGCGAGCATAGCTTCGCCATCCTCCATGGTAATGTCTTGGATGCCCACCGCGGATTGAATGTTGTCGGTACCAGTCATCTCGGCCTCGGGTGACTCATCGGAAGGCATGCTGTCGCCGTTCATGTCGTCGTTATCAGCGGTTGAATTCTGATGGCGAATTGAGGGGCGCCGGCGGGATCGACCAGATGGCCCAAGAGCGGAAGCCGGGCGGACAGTTGGAGACCGCATTTGAGTGGGTGCTAAGGGAGTTGTGGGTGAGGTGGGCTGGGAGGTCATGTCGTTAGCCCCGAATGGAGCCATCGAGGCAAGGCGATCGACATCACGCACTGGTCTAACAAAACCCTCAACAGTTTCTGTCACCGGAACGGCCATGGCAAGAGGTTGCATGGTTTGGCGATGGGTTGAGGCCGTGGCGTGACGGGCGTCTCCAGACCTCAAGCTCTGAAGACGTGTTGGGGTGAAGGAGCTGGAACGGTCCGGGGTGGTGAGAGGATACTGGGGAGTAGTGATAGTGAGACCAGCATCCAGGGGCTGTTGCTGAGGAGCGGCGGTTGATGGCCCAGCATAGGTGGCTGAGACGTCAATGGAAGGAGGAGGACCGTGACGGCGTAGAGATCTCTGATCGGCGCCATCAATACGGGATACTGAGCGGTGGCCGAAGGCGGCAGCCGAGGAGGAGGACGACGATGACTTGGAGCCTGATCGGTGTTCGTGGCTGCGGTGGCGATGGTGGTGATCGTGTATCTGCTTCTGTTTCGCCTCTTCAGCTTTTTCGCGGCATTTGTCGATGGCTTTGATGTAGTTATCGAGGATGGTGGCGATGACAGGAACCATGTCAGCTTCGACAACGCGAGTGCGTACATTTTCTGTACCACGAACGCCGATGTTGACGACACACTGGAAAGCGAGATTCCACTTCCACATACCCATCATGTCTTTGCTGCGACCCTGCTTGAGGATGCAGACCAGTCTCTCAATTCCGCCATCAACGGTGAGAATGTCTCGGATGCGGGCTGAGGAGGTGGTGAGGTAGGCGAGATGATTGAGGGAGTTGATGAGAGGTAGTGTGGATGTGCAATCGAGAGCACGGCGATCGTAGAGGGCGGTGGTGATACCGACGGACGCCTTATTGACGTTTGGGATACTGAAGTTGACTTCCCTCATCTTTGGAGAACACGGCGATGGCCTGCCGGGTGAGAGTGAGGGAGGTGGAGGGGTGAGGGAGGTTTGTCGATTCGGAAACGGAGGCTCGGGCTCGCGCGATGAGACGTCTGGGTGCACCGACTCGCAAGTTGAACACGCCGAATGAGGCTGTATAAGAAAATTGGCGACAAGTGGGAAAGCGAGAGATGTGTTGTCGAAGGCTCTGGCAACCCCTCGATGGGGATCGGCCAAGAGTGCACTGGTCGGACAATTGACGGTTTGTATCAGGTCGAGACGAGTCGAAATGATGGACTATGCAACGGAGCAGGGGTGTTTGAGCAAATAGAAAGAGGCTGTTAGATGGTGGTGAAGGCCAGCTGATGGAGTGACTGCGACGGGAAACGGCAAATGAATCGAGTCGGGTCGGCGTGGCGGCGTCTGCGGACGAGGGTGAGGAGGAGGTCGATGAGAAGAGGGAGGAGGGTGTGATGGATGGATGGATGGATTGGGTGGATGGATGGATGATTAGAGAAGAGAGAGGCTGGGCAAGTTTGGGCTAGGTCTGGGGGGTTTTTTTTTTTTGGCAGGGCTTGGGAGGTTGTACCTACAAGTCGGTAGGGGCCAAATCAAGCGCAGGGGGTGGAGGGCCCGACCCGGGGGATGAGGCGCGGTGGACTAGAACCAACTTTTGGGACCCCGGGCTGGCTTCAGTGGGTTTCTTCAGTGGATGTATCTTCTGTGCGTAGCGGGCGGACGGGTGGTGGAGGGGGTGCTGGCCGCGCGCCACTGGGGAGGAATGGGGAATATCGAGAACGGGAACAAGTCAACACAAAAACGGATGATCCCTTTCGTCAACTATCAACAAGGTCAAATGTGTGAGGGAAGAAAAGGAGGGGGTGGCACAAAGGGCAAGCATAAATAGGCATTAATGTTGTCTCTGCAGAGACTGTTCCCCTTGTTGGCTCTCGTTGCTCTTTCTCTTCGCAAACTGAGATATATGCTTGTCTTATTCCCTCTGTCTTTTTCATCGAGATTGTGGACATGAACGCGAGCCGTTGCCCACACCAGGAGCGTCATCCAACATCGCCACCAACAAAAACACGGATTATTAGGCAGCCCAGGCCTCCAAGGGGTGCTTCTGCGCAGTTCTTCAGTGAGCTACAGAACCTGAGCGCCCTTTTTGTCGTGTTCAGTCGCGAGCGTGACAGGTACCTGGCGGACAAGGCGCTGGTACTGCCCCACATTGGCAGGTACCTGGCAGAAAATGTTTCAGGATTGGCAAGCTCTGGGGCTGGCGCCCCGTTCTCATTCTCCTCAGTGTGCTTTGTAATGGGGCAATGGGTGGCGGCCACTGGGCGAGCTACTAGATTGGAGGGTAGTAGTACTTCACACTCGATGCTTGGAAAATGAGAGGGCAGGTACCTTTTGGGAGAGGTCGGTACACACCGACCATGCAGCTGGTACATCCAAGTGGGCGTACAGCGAATTTACCCGTCGTCCCGTTGTCTGTTCTCAGCGGGCCCAGCCAGGACGTACCTGGTGTAGCTTAATTAATTCTCATCTCGATAGGCTGGTGATAGGTACGTAGCGAGCCCACTTCCTTATTATAAACTGAATCAGATTTCAAAGTGGTTGGCGTTTTTTGACAGCGACCTCAAAGATCTGAGGACAGGGCTGAATTTCTTTTTCTGCGTGTCGCCTGTGCAATAGGCATGTTCGTGGATAGCAAAAGCAACGACCTGTCAAACTTCACCCAAGGTATTTCACCAGTTATGATATCTTCGCTCCCTTGAGAGGACGAAGCTATGTTGCTCAGCTGTCATTGAGATGGGCCCGGCTACCAAGGTTAGCATCCACCTGACCATCGACTACTGACCACTTTACCCAAGCACAACAACGCACACGCTCACACTTGCTCACACTTGCTCACCGACTCTGATATGTATGCCAAGTATCAGCAAGGTGAAAATTACTAGTCAACAGCCTCTCGCCTCACCCATCCAGAGTCAGCTCACTCCATTAACCCAGTTCAGTGGGGTTGGCCAACATCTCAAGGTGAATCCCCCTCCCCTATAAAGTCCTAAAGAAATGGATGTGGGCCGGCGGACTACGCGCAGGAGACCAGTTTCCTGTTGTGTCATCGTCGGACCACCAACCTGAAATGGAGAGACATTTGGAGACAAGCCACTAACTTAACAGCAGTGAATCTCATAATTGCTAACGTCGCTACCACAATGATGCTAAACCGTCCCAACATCTATCATCTCTCTGCAAAGACTCTATGGGCCGCTCGATAACCGCCACCCCTCTCTCACCAAAAAAAAAAAAGTCGGGTCTTGATGGGTGATTTTTCTCGGGGTAAGCGCGCTCACATCTCTGCCTTGGGATGCATCAGAAGTGCATCAGGGGCATCCACATACAATGGCCCATAATTTGCACTGTGCGCGATCGGCATCCCCACCGTCCCCACCCCCAGAGCTGTCCACTAGACTGCCGTACGGCACCCGTATGACCTGCTTAGGTGTGGCTAAACACACCTTACGTACAGTGCGTATCAGCTTCTGCATGCGGGGGGCGGCGATTTGCGTCTTTTGGCGGCGTGGGTCTGGCTCCTGGATATCAACCTGGGAAGATTCTACATGCTCAATCTAGAGCTCATCGCATCCAAATCTAGTCTTGACATGGAATGAAGTGCAAGTCAATGCCAAAGCATCGCTATTGGGACTTGCATGCAGCAGATTCATATAAAAATATCGGAATTGGACCAGCTTCCCCAGGCCGCTTTCATTCTCTGAGCCCAGATACATGCGAACGAACGAACATTCACATGTCTGGCGCAGCTGCCCCCGCCACCATTTGGACACACAGACGCTGCGTCTACAGCCGACACGGCGCAAAAATGAAGCGGAATGATGAATGAGGCTGACCATTTCCGTCGAATGGAAATTAGCCAGACTGAATCTCAAGCTGAAACCCTGAAAATTCCAGTCCAGTTGCATTGCGCATAACCACCTCCAACGAAGCAGCGCATGAATTAGAGCCACGAGACACAACATGACACGACAATGGCCCCAAGGGTCCCTGAACAGTACACCCAGACAGAGACCAACCCTGCTGGGCCTAAAGAGTGGATAGTGCTCATGCGGCTGAACCGGGGCATCTGTGTGCACTACCACAGATTTGCTCTGGGTGGGATGTTGAATAATAATTGACTGTTGTCCTAGGCAATTACTTTGGATGTTGTTATTCCTCTTCTCTCGCGACTACCTGATTTCATGTTGTGAGTAAAGAACACATGGTTTGTCCACTGTTGAGTCTCATACTCATTGCCTTATCATCGAGCTTCGAGAAAGAGGGAGATGCTGACGCATTTTCATAGGCAAAAAAAAAAAGTGACGTAAGGTCGGGTGTGGCCGACAGACCCAGTTCGCATCCGCCGAAGAATAGGAGATCCACTGTTGAGATAGCCTTCCGAGGCACAGCAAGCGCAAAAATAGCGAGACATATTTTCTTCTTTTATATTTCGCCTGGTTGGGTGATCCGAGTGATGATGTACTAGCGCTTGCGCCGTAATCGGCTGCACCGCGCATGTCGAGTCAGGGGGGTCTTTATTGTGAAGAGGCTTTCCGTCGCGGGCGTTGGCGAGACATGTTCCAGACGATGGCACGGCTGCGTCGAGGAGTTGGTGGCAGGTTAGGTGTCTCTGGGACTGGCTTTGATTGGATGTTGGCTGCATTGCCGCAACACCCCTGGAGGGTACGGCGCTTAGCTATGCACGCCTCCAACCAGCGACAAGTTGTCGTCGCCTGCCTCGACTTGACGCGCCTTTCTGTTTTCTCAATCGTCTTTGCGATGCCGTCACTATTGGATGAACCTAGCCGTTACTATTATGGTCGCCGTGCCGCAGGAGGAGCCTCTGGGGGACTGAATCACTGGTGGCTTCGAGCTTGGGCCCAATAGTGTCTTGACTGAACAATGCGATGCACTGGCGCAAGCAACAACAGGTGTCGGGTGAGCCAATCGGCAATAAGGCGACGGCTGCTATCAAGCGCTGAGTTGCTTCTGGCGCTTGTTGGTTAATGGACGCCCTCATCATTTCCCCGTTCAGGACAGATCTTTCAGTCACCACTGATCTTGGCGTGCCGAAAATACTTCATCCCGACCCAAGCTGTTAAGACCCAAACCCATGCCATTATGCCAGATAAGATAATTAGTGCTGGATAGTACCCTACGATGGGCAGCGTTGGATCATCCTCGAGTTCAGGTGGTGCATATGGCGTCTTGCCGACGTCCCAGGCCCAGCTCCAAATATCAAAGCAAGAACCCATCCCTATCACGAAGACGAACCACGTCACACAGAGCACCACCCATCCCCACCACTCCGTGTCAGAGTAATCCCATTCTGTCTCGTGTGTCGGCAATGTGCTAGTTGAAAGTCCTCCATATGACAAAGGTGATTTTGCGCGGTGAACCGACCGTCGTCTTTGTGCTTCCGCGACCGGACCAAGACTTGCAAAGTACGAGTCTGGTCCAGGGGACATGCCTAGGCCCTGTCGCAAGGCAGCCGATCCTCGGGGGATCTGGAGCATATCTTCCTCATCAGTTGAAATATATGAGGTCTGGTTCTCTTGAACTAGATGCGTCGCAGTGCGGTTTGTGGCTAAGGGTAGTCGCTCGACCGCCCTGCTAGGTTGAGATTGTGAATTGGTCGACGGATATAGCCTTCGTTCAGTAGAGTTGTTATCGTAGCTGAGGGAGTCGAGTTGTTCAGGACTTTGGGTCTGCGTAGAGACAGGATCAAGGCCGAACGCGGCGAGGTGGGAAGTATCAATCGTCAAAGGCTTGCTGTCTTTCCTTTCACGTTGAGCTCCGCGACCCAGTAGTGCAACTTTTCTCAGGGATCCTCTGCGACGGCGTGTTTTTTGCTGTTGGATGATAGCGGATGAAGCTCGGGGGGTTGGTCGAGATGCAGCCGTGGTGGAATCACGGTCGTCACAATCGGCTCTGGGTTTGGTGTTCATGAAAGGGAAGCGGGACAGGAGACTGGAGCCGGAGGGTGCTCTCCGATGCGAGGTGGAGAGAGTCGGCGAGGTTGGAGAGCCATCCGATGGGGTTTGGGCTGTGGCTTCCATTGTTGAGCTTGTGTCAACTCTTGTGGTGCTGGAGCACACAGACCTCGATCGCCGTCAATGTGGCTATGTTGCGCTTGGTAGGAGGTTAATGAGGAATTGGGACGATGGGCGTAGCTGTAGCCATGGATGGCCAACTACGGACGATACAGCATGGGTGCTTCTGTGATTGTCTGGGAAGGGGGGGCGCCTGCTTTGATCAAGAGCTCTAACGTCTCGAGATGTCGGGTCGAGAATTGACGGGATGATGGCATGGGCATCCATCCAGCTGTCAAATTGATTGAGGCTGGTGGCGCCCGCGACACCACTTGAGCCACGGGCCAGAGGAGCACGGGCCAGGTACGAGTTTTAGTGGTTACGCGGCAGCACTGTAGTGGTCAAGGCCCCTGCTGACAGAATGCTAGACGCCCACACTCCCACTACAACGCTGCTCCAGGGGACCTCCATCCTCTGTCAGTAAATAAGAACTCTAAATCAAACCGCCAGACTTTGTTCCTTAGGTAGGTTGGTAACTCTTTGCTGACGACGTGCTGCTGCAGCACGCATTGTAACTCTTAACGCCAGCGACAACCTCACTTTTCATTGCTAGCCAGCAGAAAATTCGAGTCAAAATCTTGTAGCAAGTACCAGCCACATTACCTGCCTAAGTTGTCCTGTTGCGCCTTGACTAGAATTGAATTTCTCCACCGATCATCCAATTCCAATCCCTACCTATCTTGGGCTTTCCCCCTAAACCAAACACAGCGCCCATGGAGTCGGGCCATCCGGGTCCCGGTCGTGGCCAGGCTCGCACCCCAACCTCCACCCCGCCGAGTCTCGTTATCGACGTTTACGAGGACGATCGCGACCCAGAAGAAAGTGGTTGCGACGAGCTTGTGTATGAGCCTGAGTTCGAGCCCATCAACGTTGATATTGACGAGCCCAACCCCAACACGCTCTCGGTTCAACGCTCGCTCTGTCGCGACTCCGACGCTCGAGTTGTGCACAACTCGTCCAATCTACTCTGTCCTCGTGTCTCTACACCTGTTGCGATGAGCACTGAAGACACTTCAGCCAGCGATGCCGCCGGCTCAACCCCCGCGATTATCTCTTCCGCCGCCGCAAGCCCCTTCAACTTTAAGACACAGGTGATATCGACGGCTCCCGTCAAGTCGGTTTGTTCTCCCCCCCGCCATTGGTATTGTGACATAGATTTTGCTAATTGACGGTCCAATTCCTCAGAATATCGGCCAACGGCGTGGTCATAGATACAAGCACAGTAGTATCTCAACCCAGCACCAGATCTTCCAAGAACCGCCTCCTCGACCGCCTCCTGTTCTCCCTGCCTCCCTCCCTATACCTACTGTTCGCGATGCTTGGAAGAGCATGACAAGAGACCAACGTGTTCGTCTTTACTGGAGTCTCTGCCACCTTGCTGTCGCAACATACATCTTCTTCCGCTCCGAGGGCTCCCTTGCCACCACGGCCCTTTCTCACCTTGCCTTCTTTGACGCCGGCAGTGCTGCTATATGTGTCGTCGTTGATGTCCTTGGCAACTTTGAAGTCTGGCGCCGCAGCAGCATCCGGCATCCATTTGGTCTTGAACGAGCAGAGGTTCTCGCTGGCTTTGCCATGTCTGTATTCCTCCTCTTTGGAGGGTTTGACCTTGTCTCCCACACTCTGAAGCATTTTCTTGAATCAATGGGCCATCATGAGGCCCATCATGACCACTCCCATGAAGGGCCCGATGGATCTCTCGATCTGGTTTCAGCCGCTGCCATTGTCAGCACTCTCATCTCGGCATATGGGCTTCGTAACCATGCCCGTATCGCAAGGCTCATGAAGGTGTCCTACCTTGCCTCCCTTCCCAGCGTACTTTCCAACCCCTTCCACTTCCTCACACTCTTCTTCTCCGCCCTCATTGGCCTTTTGCCGATGCTCTCCATCTCTCTCTACACTTGGCTTGACCGGCTTATCTGCGCTGTCATTGCCTTTTCCATGTTTAGTCTAGGCATGCGGATTGCCATCGCCCAAGGCCTCATGCTTCTCATGTCTTACGGTGGCACCAGCGGCAATCACGGTGTCTCAGCAGTTCTTCGTGAGATTGAGACTGAGCCCAGCATTGTATCCATTGAGGATGCCCAATTCTGGCAAGTCCATTACGGCCTATGTATGGCTAACCTTAAGCTTAGTGTTGTTAAGGGCTATGATGAGATGTCTCTCAGCAAGCTTCGTAACCGCGTGTCTGCTTTGATTCAGAACCGATTGGGCGAAGGGTATGGCCATGGTGGTAACGTTCGATGGGAAGTGACGCTTCAGATGCGCACAGATGGAAGCACTTGAAAGAGGCGGAAAATCCTTGCTGGCCTGATTATAATACCTGTTACAATACCACTATGGGAAAAGGGACTTTCACGCGAGTTTATGGTTTGTCTTGTCTTTAACAGCCTTGTAATTATGGATAGATCCATGAATCTTATCGATTCAATTAAGTACTTGACACGACTACCCACAACCGGACTCATGATAGGTCCAACTATAGGCAACAAGTTGAAGAGGGTATCCATGCGTGCACGAAAACATATATCGAAAACAAGCGCGGCACGCTACCTCTGCTTCACCTTGATGCCTAGATTGGGTACCAGGAGCAAGGGCAAAGCGAGAGCGGCAAAGGCCGAAAAAAAGCCAAGATGCTAGGCCCTGATCGGCTGGCCAGGAGGGGGGGGGGATGACTTCCCATATGATTCTAAACCCAAAGAGAAATGACTCCGGTAACTCCCAATGCATCATATCTCATATAGTGACATACCCAAGGTGTGCGACCCTAGAAAAGACCCCATCGGCCTCGCTGCTTTCCGTCTCGACTGGAGCCTCCCTGCCGATCCTTCTCGCGGCCTTCAAGTTGGCGCAGGCTCTCCATTTTCTCGAGCACCAATTCGAGAAGCTCCTTGCGGCGGATCACCTCGAGGTGTCTTTTAATCTTAGGGTCTTCTTTGGCAAACTTCTCAATCTGGTCCTCAGACAGGTGACGTCCAAGGCGAAGGTCCAGCTCGCGAGGAAAGTTATAGTAGAACTCAGAGAGCAGCTCCACATTGAGGAACAAGACGGCAGTGGATGCTAGCTTGGTCGCTGCAGCATCAAGGAACACTTCTGGGCAGTAATACTTGTTCTTTGGGTTAGCGCACTGCTTGGACTTGACAGCCAAAAGTCGCATCTTGATGATGTCGGCTCTGTCTCGGAGAAAGACAGCCTCACGTCCTGCATGTTGTATTAGTTAAATTACCATTCACGAGAAATTCAGATGGTTCTTGCTTACCTCTGGTGAGGAGAGCTGCGCTGAAGCCGCCCGCACCAGTATGGCTCTCTCCCTCGATGATAATATCACCCTTGCGAGCCTTATCAACGAAAGATATGACCTCCTTCAGTTTGCGTCTCCCACCAACAGCGTTCTCAAGGTGCTTGAGAGCTGCCTCACAATCTTGCAATTCCTTCTTCAGAACACCTCCAACATGCTCGCGACCTTGAGCCCATTCTCGGTCTTCGATATCAATCTCGAACTTGTATGGCTTAATGCAATTCTCTACCTGGTCACTGGTACTGTAGAACCTTTCATTCAGAATTGTGGATGCAGCTTCCATGATAGCTTTGCGGGCAAAGGGGTGACTTGCAAAGCTAGAGTTGTTCACCAGCCCATCGATGTGAGCTTGGATAGACGTGGCCACTGCAGTCGTTGCCAGGCGTCCTACTCCCAGCTTTGTTAGAGCAGACGTCGAAGCGTCCAACTGTCGATGCCAGTATAGTGAATCAGGATCAGCATTGGGTAGATCGGCGAGACCATCCAAGTCAGGCTTTGCAGGCGATAAATCATCGATAGGCTTGTTCCAGTACCTAGCGGCCAGCAGGTCTAGAATCTGTTGGTCCAACTCATTCTTCAGAAGCTCATGCATCTGGGGTCGGCCAAACTCCTCGGTGAATTGCTTGAAAGAGTGCTTGAAGGCGTCCAGACTCTCAGCAAGGTACGATTCAGCTGAAAGGGGGCGGTCGTTGTACTGAACTTTGAACTCATAGGTGGCCTCCTCAAGCTCCTGTCGGATGGCGTCGCTTGTACTTTGGAGGCTCGATGACATGGTTTGTTCCAAAACGTGCATGAGCTTCTTGCGCAATGTCGTTGTCCCAACACTGACGCCGGCCTCGGAGCCATACTCAAGGGGGTGAGAAGAAAAGAATGCATTCTCCTGCTTGCTAATATCTGAAAGCAAACTGGAATGCCCCATCTTGAATAGACCCTGGGTTTGAGGAACCTTTGAAATAACACCAACGTAGCCCAATCTCAACGGGTATTGCTGATCGTTAAGAATAGATGCACCGCGAACAGGGTCCACCAGATCCATTTTGGTAACAACACCGATTGTTCGTTCGCCTCGAGGGTCGACCCTCCGAGACGCACGAAGTGCAGTGGAATTGGCCAAATCAACATCAGCGGCCGAGATGGCAAGAATGACATTGGGAGCTTGGATATACTTATCGCAAAGCTCGGTAATCTTCTGCTTTAACTGAAGAGGCTGGTTTGCTCCCACAACCTGAATATACCCGGGAAGGTCGGTTAGAGACAAGTCAGGTACGTTGGGGGAGTAGATGGTCAAATGAATGGGGTCATCCGAGACACACTCCGCATCTGAGACGGCCAGGTTGAGCTCAGTGAGGGTCCTTTGGATAGAAGTAAAATCGGCAATACGCCTGAGGCCCAAGTCTGGGAATTCACCATACTCTTCCTTAGATTGCGGGGTGTTGACGAGTGTCAACTCGATAGGTCTGCGAGTAACCATGTTGGAACCTTTGGGAAGGAATTCATGGCCAACAATGGCCTCCAGAACGGAACTCTTGCCTGAAGACTGAGATCCAATAACAACAATCGAGGGAAGAGTCAGAGTGCTGGATTGTCCGACCCTCTGGAGAATATTGCGAATCTCAATCATCTTCTTGGTCAAGACCATCATCTGATCATCTCGAGCAGCTTCACTGACGTTTCGGGTGTCCTCTTCGCCAGACTTTTCATACCCATAGGCAGCGGCTGATGCACCAGTAAGCACAGCAGCACCGCTTTTGCTTTGTTTTGGGTCTTCGCCACCAGGTCCTCCAGAGCCGCCTATCCCGCTATTCTCACCTGGTGTCATGATACTTGATAGCCATTCGGGGATCTCAATTTGTTCCTTAGTGTTTTCCCAACCTCGTCTCGTTTGTTCAGCGACATCCTTGGCGCTTCCGAAGATACTCGAGGCAGTACTAGATACAGTATCGCGTGTAGTAGTAAAAATGTTAATGGCAAAATTACCGGCCTCTGATATGAATAAATTAGTTGTGGGATCCAGGCATAAAGAATAAGAAGTGCATACGAGTGGCCTGGTACTGGACCCAAGCAAAGGCACCGATCGCAAGGCCGCCAAACATGGCGGGAACTCGCACAAATTTAACCAGAAGCTTCGGTAAGAGGCGGGCAAAGGAGGCATTTCGTGCAATAACGGCATTGTGAAATGCGTTACCACCATACCACATACGCTTTCGAGTCGCTCTGATCGCAGCATCGGCCTGGAGAAGCCCGCCGGAAGACTGACGATGTAAATATCGGGCGGGATGGATGGTGGCGCGTCGCGTTAGAGGCCGAAGCCCGGCGGCGAGAACTCGTCCGCTCATGGCGTGGGAAGAGCGGTCGAGGATTTGAATGGTCGGCCGGCGATGCTCAAGGACTGAGGGTCGTCAAACACGCCCGTATAGTGGAGGCAATAGGCTCGTATCGGTTTAGCATCCAAGATTGTGAGTGCTGTGAGGTGGTTTCAGATGACGAGAGGTTCTGGCACATGCCTCAATTAACTTAACACTCGGGCCCGCCCGAATAAGTTCGTCATGCACCATTTGCCTACCCAACATACCGCCATCTCTTCGGGTACCCTGGTTCGCTAGAGGGGCAAGTGCGCCACTTGTGGCTTGTGGCGCTGCTGCCACTGAAAACGTAGACCCTCATTTATGACATAATCACGATATGGGCGCTCAGGACGGTCAAGAAATAACTTTCTTCCAGGACCTAGATTGGCTCTCAATGGTTATATTTACTACTCAGGAGGGCTATCTCATGGGTCAAATTTTGACATTTCTTCTGAGCATGTTTTTTTGTAATCGATAATCGACAATTAAGCTCATAGAATCCCCAGCTAAGCTTTCCTTGCAACATGAACAAAATTATAAAGCCAGTGTTAGCAGGAAATAGACTAGAGTTCTCCTAGCTGATTCCAAGTACCAGGATAATAAACTGTGTATAGGAAGTGTAGTAGCAAAGAAGTAAGAAGAAAAGAGTGTAGAATCTTGGATACTAGGGGAGAAGGTTTATGTTAAA
Organism: Calonectria henricotiae; assembly: GCA_020623695.1. Taxonomy (NCBI): domain Eukaryota; kingdom Fungi; phylum Ascomycota; class Sordariomycetes; order Hypocreales; family Nectriaceae; genus Calonectria; species Calonectria henricotiae. The sequence goes on from JAHVYB010000288.1 coordinate 28,498, forward strand.
TTAATCGCTCCTTTCTAGAAAATACAGCATTGTTGTATAGGAGTAGATTTAGAGTAGAGTTGGAGTGGAGATTCGGAGGTTTTTTGAAGTTTCTGGGTCAAACTAACAAATAGTCGTCGGAGCACCCGTATAATTATCGAAGTTAGAGCAGTAAATTCCTGCTGGCCAGACAGTCTGGCATCGAACTTAAATCATTGGATACTGATTACAAGCTTTGAGCAGACCCGATCTGGACACTCACCTAATTTGCTACCGCTATAATATCATCGGAGGTTTATAGAGCTCAATTAAAGTCACAAGACAGCGTTCAATATAGCCTTGATCTGGAATATGGGACCAGAACAATTATTTTGTTAGGTATACCTAACATCCTTATTATCGTTAGTTAAACAATAAAAGAATCGAGTTACAGTCAATTTGTATAGGAAACTGAAAAATCAAGGCTAACTCTTAGGAAACCATAAATTAGGCCAAATCCACCATTTAACAGGAGAGCCACTGGAAACTGTTGTTCTATAGCCTACTAATTAAGAGGCTATAGCTAAGTGGGTATCACATTTAGACCCAACTAGTGTAACAAGCAAAACTAATAATAGCAAGGGTTGTGTTTTTAAAGTCTTTAGTAATATAAACTGGAGTTTTCTATTTATAAACCTATTAGGTTGCCTAATAAGCAATCTAATAGAAAACGCCTTAAAGTAGCTATATAGTTTAGTAGTAAAGAAAGGCTAGACTAATACCTAAGTAATTACCCTATAGGGATCTCTGTAAATATAGAAAATATCTTAGGTTAGTAAGGTAAATTAATAATTAGGTAAATAAATAAAATTAATTATTAATTAATTAATTAATTTTAATAAGAATAAGTAATAAATTAAAAGAAATAAATTAAATAATAACTTATTAAAACTTATAAGCTATAGCTCTTAAAACTTAGGACTTAAATTATTAAATAAAAGGATTTATTTTTTTTAAAAGCTTTTAAAATTTATCCCTTTATTTATAATTTCTATACTAATTTATATAAAGCTTATATAACTTATTATTTCTAAGCTACTATTATAATAGCTATTATAAGTAATATTAGTAGCTTAGATCTCTTAATATATATATCTATATATATAGTTAGATTTAGCTTATTATATTTTTATTATATTATAATCCTATAGTAATTTATAGATTCTAATCCTCTAAGAACCTCTCTTTATAAGAACTTAGGCTAGTTCTAAATTATATATTAAGATACTTTAATATTAGCTTTATTAGCCTTTATTATTATTTAATAAAATTAATATTATTATAATTAAGATCCTTCTTATTATATTTTTATTATATTATAATCCTATAATAATTTATAGATTTTAGAATCTCTATTTCCTTATATATTATTTTATATTATTAAGCTAACTTTTATATATTTCTAGATCCTTTAAAAACCTCTTTTTATAAGAACTTAGGCTAATTTTAAATTATATATTAAGATATTTTAATATTAATTTTATTAGCCTTTATTATTATTTAATAAAATTAATATTATTATAATTAAAATCCTTTTTTTAGAGTAACTTAAGCTTTTATAAAATAAGCTTAATTTTAGTTTTAATAGCTAGATTATTACTCAGGTATAGTTTATCTTTTATTTTATTAATAAATTTATTATTAGACCTCTTAGGCTAGATACTAATAGCTTAGATCTCTTAATATATATATTTATATATAAAATTAGATTTAAAAGAAATATTACCTTTATAGATAAGATAATATTAGAATAATATTTTAATTAATATTATTTATAGGTATATTTATAGGTATATTAAAATATACTAATTTACTATAAATTGCCCCTATAAGCCCTATTAGTACCAGGGCTATAGGGCTTAGTCAGCTATATTTTAGGTAACTAAAGTATAATAGACCTTTTACTATAATAGCTAGGGCTATAGGCTGCCTTTATTTATAATATAATTCTAGCTATTAGCTATCTTTTTATTATATTTTATTTCTATTGGAAAAAGCTTTATAATTTTTATTTTATATTATCTTTAGGTTTCTAAGGTAATTATAGGTATAAGAGTAATTATATTATAGGATTTAAAAGTCTAAAGATTTAATATACTCCTTAGTATTATTAAATTTTTTTTTTTTTTTTTTTTTTTTTAAAAAAAAAAAAAAAATTTTTTTTTATTTTTTTTATTTTTTTTTTTTTTTTATATTATTTTTTTTTTATTTTTTTTTTTAATTTTTTTTTAAAAATAAATAATATAATTTAAGTAGAAAAATGTTTTTATTTAATTTTTCTTTTTTATAAACCGCGGTGGGAGAAAAATAAAAGTTATAAAAACCTATTTTTTTTTCAATATATAAGTCATGTTG